>VWYO01003177.1:80275-121777 GCA_013400275.1 Rhadina sibilatrix | reverse complement strand
AAAAAAAAAAGAAAAGTAATATACACAGAGTTACTTAGGATATTCCGTTTTCCCCAGCTGTGTTTTGAATCCACGGTTCAGGTGCCTCCCCCTAGCCCCCTCACAGCCAGGACACAGCACCAGTAAATGTTTTTTATGTGCCTAAGCTTTCTTTGTGAGGAGGGAGGAATTGCCTGTGCCAAATGCAGCTGGGTTTATGCCACTGTGAAGTTATGTGGTGGTGGTGGTAGGTACTGTTGGCTCAAGTAATACATTCTAATCCAGCCACAGTAGCTACTGCAGATCTGAGGGAAGTATTGCATGCTTAGAGCATGATGCTGAAGATTTGGTGAGTTGCTAGGAGTTACTGAATCTGCTTAATGTCCATTGATTTAGACTTTAGTCCCCTAATCTTCTCATGTGTTGCTTATCTGTATTGTTTTATACCTGTAATAAATCTGTCTTTTCCTAAGGATGCTGTTTGCAGCTCTCTTGGGAGTACTTGAGTGAGGCGGGGTTGAATTGAGGCAGGAGTCTTTTAGGAACAGAGGAGTCCGAAATGGGACTTTGTGAAACTTCCTTCTCTGCTGGGGGGTAGGCAGGGGGAGCAGGACAGCAGGGTGCCTTATGTGCCCTTGCCTGCTCAAGAGAGACACCTGCTCACTACCACTGTCCCTGTCTGGATGGTGCTGGGTTTGATTTTTTTTATTTTTTTTTTAAACAAGTGTTGCCTGGTGGTGTGTATACTGATTCCTGCTTTGTGTTTCTTTTGCATAAGGACTGGGACTTCTCATCTTCTGGTGTATTTTCTGGGCTGAAAATTGACCCTGATACCCTGGTAAAGAAGCTTGACTTGGACTCCAGAAGCATTGTTTCCTCCAGAACAGGTTTGTTGTATTTTGAATGAGTGCTGTGTTAGGTTGTGAGCAAAGATACTGGGGACTGTGTTTGCAGTAGCTGTCCCAGGAAGCTCAGGGAGGTACAATGCAAATATTGCTTCCTGTGAGGGCTTCTAGAAGAGGTTTGTTTTTGTTTGGGCTTCTGCATGGATGTGCTTAGTGATCCCTAGGTGGGGGACTAGCTTCAGGCTATCTGTGGGATACCTTGTGCAGCCAGAGACTGCTGGGGTTGGGAGCACAGCAGAGCCCAGGCTGTGACCTGATCTCTGGGCTTGCCCTGTGGCTGCTTTTGCCTCACCAGCAGCTGCCATTGGTAACCCAGCAATTGGCCAGCAGGTTCTCATTGTGTACCAACAGTGCTTCACTCACAGCAGCCCGAGTGCAGCAAGTCTTCTCCTGCCCTTTGCTGTTGTGGGGTCTGTGGCTCAAGGGTTCCTGGGCAGGAGAATCTTAACCCATAGGGAGTATGGAAGGTGAGAAGGGGAGGAAGGAGGAGACCTGATAGAGCTCTTTGATTTCTAGTCCCACAACAAGGAAATGCTCTCTTTGGCTTCTCACTGTGAGACAGAGTTTTGTATCTGAAGGCAGTTTCCACTTCTAAATATCTGCAAGGTCTCAAAACATTTCTCTGAAACTTGAATCCCAACCCCCCACAAACTGTATGTAAATGTTTAAAAAGTCCCAGAAGGAGCAAACTGCCAGAGAGAGCATGGTAGCACAGTAAGCCGTCCTGATGCAGAAGATGCACGTGACTCCCAAATACCTTCTTTGCAAAGTAAATGCATTTCTTTTCTTCGTGTAGATAAATACTACCATGATTTTGTTTTCGTGTCCAAGCCTATAAACAAATCAATCACACGAGCACGAGTGGTTGCCTGAGCAGCAGTGAGCTGCCCATCAGTGACATTTGGGCAGAGAGTGAGGAAGTGTGGAGGTTGTGTGAGGACACAGTTTGCCTGCTCTCTGCACAGAAACCTTGGCAACACCTACTGTTTTTGAAACACAGGGCTCATTGTGGGTAACTCTCCTGGGAAAAGGACATGGATGCATCTGTGTGTGCACGTGCACGTTGCCATCTCGTCAATGCAATCGGGCAGCATGCTGTTGGGGGCTGGCAGCCTGCAGCCCCAGCCTTTCATTGCAGGCTCCAGCTGGCCTTGTCTGGGCTATAAATAGAGCCGTGCTGCTGGTGCCCGTGCAGTGCTGATGATGCAGATGTGCAGTGCCTGGCTGCCTTTCCCCGGGCTGTGTGCTGGCCTCCTGCAGACACAGCCGTGCTGACCCCGCTGCTCTGCGCTCCCGCGCGCTTCCCAGATGATGGGCTAAAAATATCCCTTCGTTTGAGGGGCTCAAAGCTGCAGCTCAGCCAGGCAAAAAGTGATTAGATTATTTCTTTACGTCTTCCCAAGCTGTTGTGCTCTTTCTTGTTGTCAGGCTCCGGAGCCACGTAGAGGCTTTTTCATTATGGAAATCAGTTTTGGTTGTTGTGGTTTTTTTTTTTTTTTTTTTTTTTTGTGTTAATTCAGTGAACTGTAACTAGGCTGTGCATACAATGGCAGGCACTGTAGAGATAGAAAAGGGTTTCTGGGCAGACGTGCTTTGTCTCCTGGCATCTCTGGTCAGCTCAGAGCCTGTTCTGCAGGAAGTTCAACTTAACTCTAACCCTCCCTCCACCTCATCCTCCCTTTCCCTCTCAGCTTAGTGCACAGGGCAGGAGGGTAAGATTCTCCTACACATTGCTATTTTAAGATTTAATAACAAGACAAAAGCATGCTTCCCTCCCACTTGCTTTTCAAGTTCTAAGAAGGTCAAGTTGGCAGACTGTAGGTGGGCTCTCTATCTCCTGTGCTTTTCACAGCTAGAGATTTTTTTTTTTTTTCTGCCAATGCTGCTGTGTGGCAGTTGGGAGAACAAGTGTTTGTCCTGTGTGTGTGTATCTCACATTATCCAAGATTCCTGGTACCTCTCTGTTTGTGTTTAGATCTGGCTCTGTGCTGTAACTCTCTTTCAAATAAAACCTACTCTGAGGAAGATCTTGGAATTAGGTTAGCTTTTAGAAGATGTCAGCTTGGAGCTTGAAATGAGTCAAAAAATCCAATTGGATTTTGGGAAGTAGGAGGAAAAGAGAACGCAAAGAGCATTCTTCTGCCCTGTAAATGAACCCATGGTATAGGCAGCTCTTTGATGCTATGTGTACCATCACAGGGGCTAACTAACCAACAGCAGAGCATGGTTAAAAGCCATGGGATAAAAGGCTTCACCTGGAACAGCTGTTTTGATGTGTCAGAGCCAAAGGGCTGCAGTCCTGCAGTGGAAACCAATCCACTGCTGTGTTGGGGCTTAAGGGCTGTTGCTTGTGGTTGCCAACAAGAGAGGACACCTCTCTACAGTTTTTTCCTCATAGTTTTCCTCGATTTGTAAGTGACTAGCTTTTGCTGCTCTTTTGGCTGTGGTGGTTTTGAAGGAACAGGGAGAAACATGATGTGTAAATTGGCAAGTCCAGAGTTTCTAGCAGGATCATCCTGGTTAACACAAGTGCTTGTGTGTGCTGGGGCTGGAAGGAGTGAGGCCCCTTTTTGTGGGAGGATAAACTGGTGATGTTGGTTCTTGTTAGCTGAGGGCCTTGTTTTTCTGGGGATTTCTGAGGAATGTTGGGGCATCTGGTTGAGGCAGGGTGCCCTGTGGAAGTATCTGCTACTCATGGTAGTGGTCTGTTGCTTCCTTTAGATACAAGGCTGATTCAGTGTGCTTGTGATTAGTGTGAGGTTTCAGCACAGGCTGTTCTGGCATCTGTAATCCTTGTGGCATGAGAAGGAGAGGGTGGAACTGTAATGAAAAATGTCATCAAAATGGAATTCATTGTAGGTGAGTCTTGCATTATGTGATATAAAAAGCCAGTGGTCTAAAAAGGAAAGCATTTTAATATGGTAGCTCCAAGCTGTGTCATGCTGTGAAACAGACCTGCTGCGACAGCTTTCCGCTGCTCTGCTTTTTGTCTTTAATCATTAACTCAGCTTAACGCCAGATTCCAGATGATTTCCACGCATTTGTAGGTGACAAAAGCCAGTGCCATCCTGAGAACGCTGGAGTTCAGTCCGTGAGTTACTTTGTGCTCAGTGGTGATTGCTTCCTGTCAGTGTGGTTAACTTAGCCACTGACGTAATGTAAACCAAAGGCTTTGCCCTAATCTAATCCATGCAGGGACCTCTGTGACTCGAGTGAGTGGATAAATCTCATTTGGGTGAGCCTCTGTAGCGTGGGAATTAAATGTTTCCTACCAAGTCAGAAATAATGGCCTGTCATATTGGGGTTGCTGCTGCTCATTTTTTGTTGTTTTCTTTAGCTTTCTTTCGTCAGTGTTTGCTCCTTGAAGCAAGGGTCTATTCAAGCTTGGCTCTGGCCAAGCAGTTGCCTGTGAATGTCTCTTTTTTTGGAGTGAATGATGAGCCAGTTGTGGAATGGTATGAACAACTGGGTTGATAGTTTCCTGCTTTATTTTCAGCTGCTCCAGAAGGGAACGGTGATGTGCTGTGTTGTTGGGAAAACAAAAGTGCAACAACAGCAAGTTCATCATTGTTTGCAAAACCTGATGCAAAATCGTCCTGATTTCTGAGGTTGGATTGGACATAAAGAAAGACTTCTCATTTTACAGTGAGGGTGATGAGGCCTTGGCACAGGGTGCCCAGAGAAGCTGTGGCTGCCTCATCCCTGGAAACATTCAAGACCAGGGATTGGAATAGCCTGGGATAATGATAGATGAAAGAGGGGGTTTAAGTAGATGCTTCTCTGCAGGTTTCTTCTAACCTAGGCCACTCTGTGGGCTTGTGATTCTGTACCAGGGTGTGAAACATAGAAGAGGGAAATGACTGAGCATCTGACAAAGAAAGAATTCCCTTCTCCTTATGAAGAAATGTGAACATAGGAGATGATAAAATTCCTAAGCAGGAATTCAATGACAGCAATGAATTTCTGGGGTCTGCAGGCTGTGTAAAGCCCTTCTTTGCTCCTTTCTGAGGTTCTCTGTGAGTTCCTTTTGTTACCAAGCCTTCATTTCCAAGTCACTGACAGATCCCTTCTGGTTTACACCTCAGCTTCTGCTCTGGAGTTCCAGATCTGCTGGGTCTGTCACCTTATCTGCTTCTGCACCCACTTGTCCAATTCGGTTCTCCTTTTGCAGCCTCCAAGAGATGCAGAAAAGCTGTGGCTGGTTGGCGTTGTGGTCCTGCATTAGCTTCATGCAGTATGATTTGCTGTCCAGTTTTGGGAGTTTTTTATGGATGTTGTACCAGAATGTTACAGAGTCACTGTAAGACCTCTCCTCTGACAGCATTGCTGTTCTTGCAGTGTCTAGACTCATGGTTACCCTTGCAGTGGACCCAGATCAGTGTGGAAAAATTGCAGCCATGACCAGGCTCTTCAGGAGCTCTTGACTGGATGCCAGTCTTTGTGTCCCATAGTTTATTCCTGTCTGTTGGTTGGATTTCTGCATGTTTATTGCCTTTAAATATTAAGGTTCTTCCTCTTTTGTCCTCATTCCTCATCACCTTTCCTCTGTTTTGATTTTATGTTTTGCTTTTTTTTTTCCCCCCCACTCTTCTGGCATACTGGGGTGTTTAAGAATTGAAGGATTAAAAAATAAAAATCAACTCTGTTTTTTTTTTTAATGAATGCATCTGTTCTGAATGTTCTAAACCTCTGCTGCTTTTTCTTAATGCATGCTTGGGGAATTTTGAAATCGGCTTGTGTCGGTCATTCACATCTCTGGCGTGAAAAGCTGCTGGATCCTCACAATTCTACTGCTGTTGCTTTTCTTCAGCTTTTCATTCTGTGCTGGCAGTTGTCAGGCCTGTCTTGTGTTTGTTTTGTGCAGAACGCCTTCCTCAAGCTGTTCCCTGGGGTAGCACAGCTCAGATGGGAAGGGGTGTAAACGGGCTGCTCCGCGTGCCGAGGATGGCAGGGAGTGGCTGCAGCACCTCCAACATGTTCCTCAGATTTCCCTGGGAAGTGCCTGTGTGCTGTGCTAGACCCAAGTGATGAGGTGTTTCTCCTCCATCTGTCTTTGTTATTAGCTGCCCAAGCTGTGTGGATGTGGGGAGTGGTGAAGTGCTCTCCCTGGTGCTGTCAGTGATGCCCTTGGTGGTGCAGCGCTGAACCCATTTTAATGCCTTTGAAAATATCTGATGGGTGTGTTGGTGCTGCCCTGGAAGGAGCAGCTGTTTGAGTGGTCTTGGAGCTGGGAGCTCTTGCTTTACTCCCCCCTCCCTCTGGTGCCTTGGGAAGGCTGACCTGGAACAGAGACTGGACAGAGCTAGAGAATAAAGTAGATATTTATTGAAGGGCCTTTAAGGGTACACCTTGGGCAGGACAGGAGCCTGGCCAGGGCTACACCCAGGGTGGACCCAAAATGGTCACAAAATGGATGACCGGTCACGAGGCCTCACACTTTTATAAGTTTTGGTCCATTTGCATATTGGGGTTTAATTGTCCAATTACAGCTTCAGATTATGATGTCCCATCCTTCTTGTTTTCTCTCTTCAGCCTGCTGTTGTTTGTGCTTTTGGGCCTGAAAGTTGTACCCATTGTCCTTGATCTCCAGCAGGAGGAGGATTTGTTTTGTCTACCTGCTCTGTGAAGAGAGCTGACTGACACTGAATGTGAGGCTCAGAACTGCGCCCCTGGGCAGCACAGAATCTGAAAACCATGAAATCTAAAACTTAAGACATCACCTCCACCCCATGCCTTCTGCAATGTGTCTGTGTTCTTTGTGTCACCTGCACATGTCCAGGATGTGTCCCAGGACTGAACGTGCAGGTCTCAGCTCAAAGGGGTGACTTCCCTGCATAAGCTGGTGTTGCTTCTGACACAGTGTGTGTTAAAGTGTTTGAAACCTCCAGTAACAAAATTTGCAAGACAGGAGAAGTTCTCAGGGAAGGGAAAATGCTGTTTAGGGATTAAACTCTTTACCTCTCCCCCAGGCCCAAGGTTGGCCAACCTGGTAGCTTGATAAATTGGCAGATTGGCAGTTTACCTTATCTGGATAAATGGCTTTAGGTAGCAAATTACTGTACGTTACTTCTTCCTTGCTGTTCAGCTGAAATTTATTTGATTTTTTTTGACTGCATGATTAAGACCTGCTTTTATTTTGACAACGCCAGGTCACCTTTTAAGGGCAAATTTGGTGTCTGAGAGTTTTGTAACAGGCCTTTAGAAAGCTGCACTGTGTTTGAGAGGAGCTGAGATAGCTGTTTGCTGTCTGAGAAACCTCCACAGTGAGGTCAGGCGACCTCAGTCTACAGGGCACCTCAAACAGATTCTGTAGTTCCCAACAACTCACCTCAAAGCTGGAGGGTTTTTCAGTTCCTTTGGTCCAAGGGATTAAAGTCAGTGGGATCTTACTTCAGGAGTCAGACTGACCAAGTTCTGTATCAGTGGTGAACAGCTGTGGGCATTGGTTGAAATGGAGAACAGAGACATGCTGTGGAGTGGGGATCCTACTGAAAGCTAAAGACATTGGTGCCTTAAATGATAATTTTAAAAAAGGTTAAAAATCCATGCTGCTTAGTGTTGATTTAACAATTTGTCTGTGCAGTGTGGTGCTGGCTGTGAGAATAGCTGTGGGAAGCTCTACTTTAATTAAAGTAAATGCAATTAATTGAGAAGCAGTAAATGAGCGTCTGAAGCTTGCGTTGTTTTCAGTGCGTTTACTTCCCTTCTGCAAATAGAGCATTTCCATGTTGTGAGTGCTTTCTGCCAGATCACAGGAATCAGTTGTGTTAATATTTATGGAACTAATTAACTTTTTTGTTTTCTTTCCCTCCCTCTAGCTGTGGCTAAGTCTCAGCTCTTAAAATTAACGTTAAAAAACCAAAAGACTCCAATTAGCTCGTGGTCATGGATACTGAGCACTACACAAACACAAACATTTTCCAGAGAGCCCAGACCTTCCAAAATGTTTTGCAGCCTGCTCCAGGGGAGGAGGTTGTCAGTGGGAAGAATTTGAAATGAGTCCTAGGAGTTTGAGGGATGTGTCAGATCGCTCTAGTTTCTTATTATGGTTGGTTCCTTGGCTGTGCCTGCTGTGTAATGCTCCACCAGTAGCACTAGTGGAAGGTATGTCCCTGCCCTGGAGCAGCCTTTCTGTGCTGCTGGATGGATGGAGGGGAGAATATGGCACAGTGAGGGATTGGAGACTTCTTTGGAGAAGCTCCTGAGGTGCTGCTCTGTGCTTTTGCAAAGCCTTCTTCCAGGCTTTGTGAGAATTGGGTACTCAGACATGAGCTTTTTTGGTCAAACATATCAGTGCCGTGTGCCACTGAAGGGCTTGTTGGATTTGAGGCCAGGGTGAGCCTTTGCCTTCCTGGCCAGGAGTGGTGGGGCATGGCAGTTGCATGTCATAACCATGTCTTGCTCTGTGGGATCACAATTCCTGGAGCTTTAAAAAGATCCTGATCTAGCCTGGTATTCTCCAGTGGAATGAATTTAAAATGGTTGGACATCATTACACAAAAATAGATCAGCACTGCCTAGGAGAGTACTGAAGCTGCAGTGTTACAAAAGAGGGTTATGAACTGAAGCCCTTCTCTTTGCTGTACTAACATTGAAGATTTAACGTGATTAAGTTACAAAATTATAAATTCTACAGAGAGGGAAGTGGAATGGCTCTGCACTTGTGCCAATGGGGCCTCCCAGCTCAAGTTCCAGTAATGCAAACCTCTCATGGGGTGTGAGAGGGATGGCTCAACACTGCAGGAATTGAGAAACCAAATCTGAATAGGGACGAGGAAGCACTTGTGAAAAGGGCAGATTGATAGTTCTGTAAGTCAGAGCCATTTCCTTGTCACCAGCAGTGGTATGGTGTTGTGTCACTGTCAGATGTCTCTCTGAAATAGGTGTCCTGGGAGTTTAATAGACGCTCTGGTACGAAAATTGGTGGAGACTGCTGAAGGGTGGATGGCGTGAGAGGTTCCCCTCTTCTGGGTTGCCCCTTCTGACTTGTCTCAATACGTTTCTGGGACTTCTCCTTCTGCTAACCCCTCTGGGAAATGCCTGCGTAATAAACATTGTTCTGCTTGGGTGGTGGTTTTTTTTTTTTTTGTCCCCCCCCACAAACTTCTGTGCTATATAAATCACATTTCTGATTTACAGAGAGACAAATCTGTGCCCTGCTAATGTGGGTCTTAGTGAGTTACAGACTGTGTTACAGGGAGATCTTGAAAGTTCACATCTGTCATTCAGACCTAGTGGGATCTATATGTTATTCTATTCTGTGCAAGTTATCCTTTATTCTGGTCTTTGTGAGCAATTTGTGGACCAAGGTTTTCTTTATGCTTGGGTGGAAATGCATGTGTCAGCTGAAGATCTGTTTATGCCCTTCAGCGTTTCAGAATGGCATTATTGATGCTCATATGTGGCATGACTGGTAATAACATTTAATTTGGGCTTAGGTTTTTAGTCAAGTGGCTTGTAGAAAAGAGGTTTTTGTTGTTGTGTTTTTTTTTAAGCTTTAAACACAGTAAATCTCAATGTACATTGTCTGAGCTAAATGTGGGAAACACAGCTCTGCAAGGATTAAATGCAGTGGGTACTGGAATATTCTGGGTTGTTTGAAATGATAATTTGGACAGATTTAGATTGAACTAGCAGTTCTGCAAATGTTCCATAAGGCAAACCACAGAAAATTATGTAGAAAATACTGCTGCAGAAGAATAGGCTATCCAAGCAGTTCTTCAGACAAGAGGGGACTGTGAGCTGGAAGGTACGTAGTGATAGTGATAACCAACTCCAGTGAAATGTGGTGGTTTAGAGAGTCCCAGGCAGGAAATTTGAGGGAAGATGGGGCACACAGACTTGTTTCTGGACCCATGTGTGCTGTGTTCTTGATTGCTTGGAGAACACAGAGCAAATCAGTAGATCTAGTTAAAGAATTTTGCTTATCTGAGAGTCGTGGATGTTTGTGTCTGGTGTGGCTGTGCACATATGCTCTAGGCTGATTTCTGTTGTGTTTCCTAGCTCCATGGCTTTTTAACTTTGTTTTTCCTTATGTCTGTTTTCCTCTCCAAGGTTATTTGTAAATTCAGGTCACTGAGTGTTCTTATGTAACGGGAATGGGCTTCTTTAGCATGGAGAGGACATTTCCAGCTGCTGTGGGTACAGGCTGTGTCTATACACGCAGCAGTCATTTCACAATGCGGTTTGAGTTGAAATAACCTGGTGTGCCTGTCCACAGGGAGACATGGGAAGGCTTTTCCAGACTGCAGGAATTCTGTGGTCAGAAATCACAATTTTAAATTGCTTTGTTCAGTGGCACTTCTGTGTTTGGCTCAGCAGAGCCTCTGGCTATTGCTTTTGATTCATACCAGTAATTTGTGGCTGCAGGGCTGGGCTTGGGTGTGCTCTTCTGCAGCTGCAGGTGTGCTTGTTGTTTTAGTGTTTGTACCTGAGTGGGTTTTTATTTATGGAAATAGCATACAGATGTCTAGATACTGTTGATGTGGGGTTATTAGAACTTCATGTATTTTCTTCCTCCAAAAGAGAGGGCATTGGCCTGTTTACCTGTATTGGGTGTAAGTGACAGGGTTTTGGTAGCATCACAGAAGACAGAGCTGTCACATTTTGGGCACAGCCAGGTCCAAAGAGCTGAAGTGCACCCAGTGCAGCCACAGCTGAGCCTGTCAGGCACAATGGTGCTGTCTCTGGCAAAAGATAAAATTAAGAAGGAGTAGAACAGAAGTGAGAGAGCCCTAAGAAGACCAGGGACAGAAAAGGAGGTGCTCCAGTCTCCAGGACCCCAGTGCGAGGACGTGGGATCAGCAGAGAGTGATTTTAATGCCATCCCCTGGCCCTGTGCACTGCTCAAGGGAGCTGGGAATAAAGAAGTCAGAATGAAGGAGTGGAGCTGTGGAGAGGGTGGGTGGGGGGAAGATGTTTTAGTGCTTGCTTTTCATCATCTGATTCTATTTTAATTGGCAGTACATTACATTAATTTTCCCTGAGTCAAGTCTGTTTTGCCTGTGATGGTAATTGCTGAGTGATCTCCCTGTTGTTTGCCTCAGCCCACAAACTTTCCATCTTATTTTTCTCCCCTGCTCTTTTGAGGAGAGAGGGAGCAGCTGGGTGGGCATCTGGCAGCTAGCCAAGGTTGGCCCACAGCATCACAGTAGCTCAGTAAAAACTGAGATGAAACTCAGTACCAGGTAGAACTTTCTCCGTGGTGGTTTCTCTGCCTGCCTTACTGAATTTTTCAACTGAATGTCCTCTGAGCATTGTGCAGATGTAGGGACACCCTGGCATGAGAACTGAATTCCTTTGCTTTTAGTTGAGGCTCACAGGTGTTGAAGAAAGTGATTCTTCCACATGTGTGTGGTACCTGTAAGAGCATTGTGGCCCTTGTGTCCTCAGGTCAGAATTAGGAACCTCTCCCCTCCCTCTCTTCAGGCAAGGAAAGGGAACAGAACAGGGCACAGCTGTATACTCCAATCTGAATTCAGAGAAGTACAGAACACATCTTGGGCCCATCTAGGTGTTTCTTCTGCCTGTCTTTGCTGTGTGGGAGGTGCTGCTCCCACTGTGTCTGCATTGCTGACTGCTTTGTAGCACAAGAGGACGTACCTGTGGCAGAGCAGAACCGATCTCTTTTGAGAGTGTTCTTTTTCAGATGTTAGATGTGCTCATTAGAGGGCAGCAGAATAACTCTTCCTTTTTCTAGGTCAGGGCTATATTTTTGAATATTTTTCATCTCTGCAGGGCATAGAACAAAATTTTCCAGTTCCTCCTTCAGTTTTTCCTGGTGCATTAAGGGTACAAAACAACAATGCTCATATGAAAACCTTAGCCTGTATAAAGAAATATGGAGTATTTATAGTAAAACTTGCTTCTTTGAAGCTTAGGGGGGTTGCAGGCTCATATGAGAAAGCTTTTCTAAGATTAAACCACAAATGGTCAGCACAGTATGTGGAAAAACAACTAAAAGAATATTTCACAGCTAACTTGTTTTTTGCTCTGCCTAATTCTTATTTGACCTATATGTCCATATGCATCTATGGATTTGTTTGCTGCACTCCAGCTGCTGCTGCCACCTTTCTCTGCTTGAAGAAAATATTAAAGAACCAGTCTTTCTTCATCCAAAAATAATCTTTAAATGAGATCTGATAGTACACCCCCCACCATCCTCTGGAATGTAAATACTATAAATAATTGTGGCACTGTCTTTAAAGGCTAAGTGAGTTCAGCATCGCAATACTTAAAATGCATTTTTTTATTATGTAACATTCAAAGAAAGCAGCTGTAGTGACTTTGTAGCCACTGTGTTTCAGGCTTCTGGAAGAGCTGTGTACAAGTCCTGGCTAGGAGTGAACATCTTACTGGGATGTTTTGCATGCTGTTGATTTTTGGAGGAGGTGAGCTGGTTCAAGACAGCTGGAATAGCAGGAAATTTCTTGGGTTTTTTAGGTTTAGCAGCATCAGCGATTGGTTTCCAACAGCTGACTGTTTGGTGTTTGGAAGGTCCTCAGTGGAAGCAAAGCTTCATGAACTAATCTTTGCTCCTTGACCAGACGTGGTGGAGCAGGTGGGAGGAATGGCAGAGGGGGGGACATGACACCTTTCTCTCTTACCCACAATGTGTTGTGTGTTTTGACATCCTGCAGGCTTCATCTCCCTATCCTCTACCCAAAAGTGCCTGTGTCTACCCAAAGGGACAGGTCCCTCAGGAGTCAGTGAGTGCCTTGTGTTCCTCACATGCATGGGGGCTCTACCAAAGCACCATGTACTTGGCCGCTGCTTTCTGCCCTGAATTATTTTTAGGGTGGCAATATCCGAGCCCACAAACTGCTGAAATGGAACAACCTTCTTGATACTGTCAAATGTTGTTCCTGGCACAGTGGCTTGGAGCAGTCCTGCCTCCTGGAGAAGTCCAGATTGTGCTTTGCACTCCTGGTTTGGGATACGCCGTGTAGCTGGCATTTCTTCACGTCAGGCTGCGACACCTCAGCAAAGTCAGGACTAATGGGGAGCTCCTCATCAGGGGAGGAAAGCTGAACAAAGCCATAAAAAGTGTGAACAATGGCTCATAGCTCTTGGCAGCTCTTGGGCCATTAGGTAAAATTAATATCCTGTCAGCGGGGTAAAAAGATTAAACTCAGTCTTACACCAAGTGAGAAACATGATGGGTCTGTAGGCGTGTGGATTTAAATCCATTGGACTGTGATCCATATTAGGAAATTAGCAGGCACAGTGCTCGTGCCACAGCCTTTTTCATGCAGAGAAACACTCTTCCTGCCAGCATCTTCTGTGCAATGTGGGAAGATCTGCTGGCTTCCCTTATATAATGAAAGTCTTTCCTGGGAACTAACATGGTATTTTGTTGGGGATACAGGTGTTCTTAGTAGGTGGGGTTTTTTTGGGCGTGGTGAGTCTAAGTATTGCAGATACTACTTGGGAAGGGGTGTGTAGCTTTTTTGTTCAGGGAGTGCTTTGTTCACAGGAAGGATGCCAATCCTTGTTGCCCTGTCGGCGTAGGGATCCTGAGTGAGAGGTGAGGGAATGTCTGGGCAGTCTCAAGGTCTGCTGCTGCAGTCCCAGACCTGAGAAGATCAAGGCAATGCCAAATGTCTGGCAGCTCCAAAAGCTGACAAGGAGTGTCAGAGAAGCACCTACTCATGGTAGTTTGTTCCTTTGCCATCCCCTGTTATTTCTTTTAACATCATGGGTGTTCTTGCCACAGCTCTGTGCTGGCAGCTGCTGATCTCATCTCTGCGTGGGGTGGATGGGGCTGGACCCGTTGATGCTGTTGCAGACAGTGTAAATGAGACTTTATTGTCTGCCTGTGCTGCTGGCAGGGGAGAGTGTCAAGTACAAAGTGGCAGAGCCCTGTCATTTTTTTCAAATTGGGCTTGCTTTAAAATAGATTCTACCAGGAAAATGTCATTCCAAGGTGGGTAACTGATGCTGACCTGCAGGGTTGACATAAAGTAAAGGTGAAGAGGTGATGGGCTGGAGAAAAAAAAACCCCAAAAACCAACAAAACAGCTTATTCCTTTTCTAGAGGGGCCCAGACCACAATTTTCCTTTTTTATAAGATTTTAAAGTGAGCCAAATGGGTATATTGGAGCAGAGGGGCTTGCTCTAAGACCTTTTTTGAAAAGCAAGTTGTGTGTGAGAATCGTCGTGGGCCAGACAAAGAACTCCCTGAGAGGGGCCAAGCCTGTCTTTGTCAGGAGATGAAGAATGCTGTGGGGGGCCTGCAGTGAGGTGATGGTCACGGGGATCTGTTGGGGGCCTTAGTGGTGGGATGGTGCCCTGTGTCCCTGGAGCCAGAGGAGGAGTGGGAGCAGGGTGTGGGTGTAGGTCTGTCCAGGGTGGGGAAGATGCTGTGTGAGTGTCTGTGTTGTGTAAGATGACAGAGCTGGTGATGCTGTTGCTGCCTCAGGGCTTTTGGGAGCTCTGACTTGTCAGCTGAAGCGGAAGAGCAGTTGAGACAGCGCAAAAGCAGCAGCCACCAGAAGTGGCAGTGGCAGCTGGAAGAGATGGTAAAGCAGTGTTTGGACCAGTTCCACTTACAGGGCAGTCTGTGCTCCCAGGAAGAGGGAAGGAGACTTGATGTGCTTGGGCACCACCTGGAATGAGTGTTTTCATGGGCTAGGCTCATTGAACTGTTTAATCAACATCACCACCGTGAAAAAAACCGCATCCATCAAAACTGATAGTTGACTCTGTCATGTTGGAATGCTAGAACTAGTCAGACCCTTTCAAGGTTCAAGTGCCATTATGATCACACAGAAGATTCATGCAGGCAGAGGATCACCTCGATCTGTCCTTTCGGGGCTTCTGCTTGGCAGCTTCAGTCTTGTGGTGAAACAGTTACTTATTGATGGCACTCAGTTGTACAGTGCTGTGGCAAAAAAGCCATCTTGTTTCTGGTGTAGACATAAGCCTTTTGAACAGGGAAGGCTGTGTGCTCATGTGGGGCAGGAGGGGGTGCCTGGGTTCAGTAGATGCTGAGAGTGGGCTCAGCTTCCATCTCCACCCCAATCACAGACCAGAGGAGCAAGGATTTTATGCTTCAGACTTCTCCAGGCAGTTATTTTTCCATCTCTATTCTTCAAATACTTCCCAATCTTGAAATCTGCAGCATGTGCCCCTAAATAGGGGAAGAAGGGGAAATGTTCTGCATTGCTGATCCTGTGTGTCAGTTGTTGCCCAACTGAGCTGGGGGCTGGAGATCAAACATATGCCTGTCACAAGCTGTTTGGAAAGCTTTCCTGGGTATTCTCACCCTCCTTACTTTATGTTAGTGTTTCAGTCCTCTGCGTGTGCAGCAGTTTATAAAGGCACTTATGATGTAAGTGGTGTTTGAACTGACTGATCAGAATGTGACCGCATCCAACTAATAATTCTTAAATCATGTAAGTAATGAAAGTCTGTGGTATTATACAGACTGAGTTGTGGCATTCTTTTCTGTGTCTAAATCTAAAATTACTTTGTGTATATATTGCCTAAACAGACTATGGGGTAAAAGAAATGAATGTGATGACTTTTAATATGCGGCTGTTCAGTAGTAGATGTGGCTGGACTTAGTGTTTCCTCAGTGCTCCCAAACTGCAGGTGTGTGGGTTTCCTGGAGTGGAGGAGCTGTGACAGCTGCAGATGGTGGGATTAACTCCTTGACGTATGGTTGTGCAATAGATAGGGCAGCGTGGGGAGGGGGACCACACTGCGCTAATCTGCCACACAGACTCAACAATCGAGGGCAAGCTCTGACATGTGATTACTTTTTTCATTTCACTGTCAATGCATGGAGTGTTGTGAGTGGGGAAACTAACTCATGCCACAGGGAGCCTGAGACCAGACATGTTGAAGAATCCAAGGAGGAGTGCCAGGAGAGGAGAATTAATCAACAGTTAAAGTAACGCAGTGGAAATTTTTGCCATGGTCCTAAAGCTCTGAGTAAGGTTCAGAGTAATTACTTCATAAGAAGAATTGATTGCAGCAGTCAGGAAGCGTCTCTAGAAACTCTCCTCCACAGCTTATTTCTGCTGGTGTGTAAGCATTGCCCAGGTCCTTGTGACTGTGGATGTGATGCCAGGTTCACTGAGCTTCCTTAGCACAGGGGCAGGAAAAACATGTGTGCCTCACCTCAAAGGAGATAGAGGAGCTCACAGCAGTCTGTGCTGTCATTCCTGAGCTTTCACATTTATCTGCGGATCAGGTTTTTGGCATTGATGCCAAAAGTGTGGAATATGAGCAATGACTCAATTGATCAGAGCTCTTTTGCTTGGAAAAGATGACTGTGAGAAAAGAGGAGCTGATGAAGTTTAATCAAATAGCCTTGCCCCAGAGACTAAACTTGTTCCCAGTGTCTTCCAGTAAGACAAGTGGGAAAAAAACGAACTAGAATATGCTGTGTTCAAGGTGGGCAAAGATCCTTCAGTAAAGTGGCAGTTAAGTTGCAGGACCCTTTGCACATAGTTGTTCTGAATTTCTGGTACCCACATGGATTGGAAGCAGATCCTCCAAAATAAAAATTCATTGGAGGTACTACGTGCAGGCACGCTCTACTTGGGCATTACACAAAGCTGTGGTCAGGCCTGGTATGTTCTTAGCTCAGTGGTGCTGTTTGCTGCTGGTAAAGCTGGACAGCAAGGCTCCAGTTCAAGTCCTCAAAGTGCCTTCTGTTAATGCTCTGTGAGATGTTGGTGTGTAGCCTCTGCCTGTGGCTGGCCAGACAAGGTGAGAGGGTGCCCATGGGTGCTCCAGTGGGTGTTCCCTCCAGCCCAGGTTCAGTGGCTTCTTTTTGTCTCCTGAAGTTACAACTGGAGATGGGGCAGAGGAGCTGCCCACGGTACAGCTGAGCAGTGCCAAAGTGGTATTTTTTGTTCCTGCCCTGTCCCAGTCCCAGTCCCAAATACATTCCTGCAGTCACTCTGCCCCTTGGCTATTTTAGCATAAAGTTGTCACTGTGGTATTTCTGTTGCAGTTTAAAAACTGGAATGAAAGTGTTAAGAATCTGACCTTGTACATGCTTTTAATACAATTCTGTGGCAGACCTGCTGGAACTGAGAACAGCTGATTAAAATACTTCTGGGGTACAAGTTAGGCTTTGGGCTTTTTTTGTCTGTTCTGCCTGTAGCGTTTCTGTAACTGCCAGAAAATTGGTATATCTTTTCAGTCTGTTTTGCAGTCATTAGTCTCTACTTACTTTCTTCTTTCCTGTGCTTCCTGCTGTCCTTCAGATCCATCATGGAATTAATTGGTAGGGAAAAAAGAACAGGGAAAGAAATTTGTGCACTGCGCATGACAGGAATTAGCTGGCCATGCTGTCTCAGGTTAAGTACAGAATTGTAACATGCCTTTCTGTAAGATACCAGTCATCTGCTTCGTATTTCTTGCTTCAGAATAGGATATCCAGGTTTTGTCTGTGAAATGAGGCCCATGGCCAAGACTGGAAATGTTGGCTACTTAGCACTAGGGAGTAGACATTACAGTTCAACAAGCAAACAGGGCAAGAATAGGGTAAGCAATGGAAATGCTGACTCTGCTGCCCTCAGAAAAGGGTAACTTGAGCCCAAGTGGTTGGGAAGCCACTGTTTGTAGGCCAGGAAAGAGCTACTGTTTGGAAAACAGAGGCAGGGATGTGTTAGAAAGGTCAGGGACTGATTGAATTAACTAGGGCAGCACTGAAAGCTCATCAAAAAGAAAATAAGGGGGAGGCAAGGCTTTTTTAACTTCTCATTGGTCTTGCCCAGGATCAGGCACCTGGGAATTCCTTAGAAGAGGCTGGAACTTTCTCTCTGCCCCTTTGTCCCAGCAAAAGATGTGTCTGTGCTCCTAGCATGGGCCTTCCTGGAGTCTGGTCTCTGCACTTCGGAGTCTTGGATCGTGTGGCCTTCTCCCAAGCCTTCCTTCTCACCTTGTGCCCATTCATAAAGCAGACCAGAGCATTGAGTTCTCTCCTGTATATTCTCTCCTAATTCTGTTTTCTTCTGTTTGTTTGCTTATGCCACAGTTCAAGCTTTGTCTGTTTATTCCTTGTAAAATTCCCATGTGTGCATCTGAAGGGAAGTTTCTGTCGTGGTTGCATCTTTAATTTAGAGGCACATATTCCTCTCTGGGTATGTGCTCTGGGCCACACAGGACAGAGGAGTGCCTGAGGGAGTAGCACTGGTTTTATATGTATCCTAGGCTCTGTCATGGGCCTGGGACCAGTAAGGAATCTGCTGTTTGCAAACACAAAACATGTAACTTGTAGGACCATGGCAGTCAGGACACAGAGATGTGTGTCTCCAAATGTTATGCATATCCGCGGTATTTTTTTATCTTTCCTGAGGTCCCTGTAGGGGAAAGTCTAGTGTCCAGACATCTCTGCCTGATTTTTTCATGTCAGCAACTCTCCAGGAGCCAGTTCAGCCACTTTCTTACTTGTTATATGTGTCTGAAAGGTGCTGCATCCTTGTTGGGCTTGCACAGCCTCTTAACCAGCTTGCTGATAGTCTTGAGCTGATAGCTTTTTGTTGTGTAGTCTTGGTGGGCTGATCTTTTAGGTTTTGGGGCAGAGGTGTTGACATCCCAATACCCATAAAGAGTGAGAAGGAAAGTAAGAGAGGACTGTAGACATGGTGGAAAGCTCATTCTTGGGACAGTTATGGGACCTTAGGAGGAGAGGGGAGGCACTTGTGCTAAACTATACAGCTGTAACTCAGTCTGTGGGGAAGAAGAAAAGGAAAGATGCTGTAGCAGTGTTCATTGTAACTGTTTAACAGACAGATGTGGGAGACACAGAATTCACTCCAAAAGCTTTTTATTCAGCATGTGCATCCAGGTTTCCATGTAGGAGTCCTCTGCCAGCTGCTCCCCTCCTTTGCCTCCTGTCTAACAACAGGGGCTCTTCTGGAGTCCTGTGTCTGAGTGTGGCTGGGAAATCAAAAAAAAAATCAAAGTAGTGGTGTCCTGCCAAGTCCTGCCTCTGGTCATCTTCCTTCTCCCGTGCCACATGTTGCCCTTTATCCCACTGGAGCTGTGGCCTCTGCATTTTGGCTGGCTGTCTTTCTAATTAGGTCCTTGGGAAGAGGCAGAACCCAGCTAAGAAATCTGTAGCTAGAAGTACTAAAGGAGAAGGTGGAACAGGGGAGGAAGGAAGATTTTTCAGGCTGTTGATGAACTGATGCTAGAGCAGGTCAAAACCTGCTGCTTGATGTTGACACCTGAGTTGTTTCTGAAGCTGCTTCTGTTTTTTGCTTCCAGACTGCAATCAGAGTGGGAATTGGTGCTGGAATGTTTGATCAAGGAATTAGTTTCTTCCTTCTGATGGTCAGACACATATTTCTCTATGGTTCCTGTGTGTGGGAGAACTGTGCTTGCCAGGTGAGGGTTGGGGTGTGTCAACCAATGATTTTCATGTTTCTCTTGTTTCTCCTGGCTTGGTTGGTGCTGTCACTGCTGAATCTCTTACTGTGACAAGATCATGCCCACCAACCCACGAGGCTTGGCATAGGAGCTGGTGTGCTGTGTCAGAACAAAGAGTATCCAAACTGGGCACTCCCATCTTTTGACAGCAGCCAGCAGGGAGAACCTTGGGACTATTAGCAGCACTTTCCTCATAATGCTTAGCTGGGGTACTTAAAACATCAAATGCCTAATAACTGTTAAAAAAAAAAAAACAAACTAGTGACCTGCACAAGGAGAAAGCAGTAGGTAGCACCAGTGCCAAATCCATTGAGTGCCCCTGTTCCTCCAGCTGTGGGAGGTATTGCAGACCTTCCCTCTGTCCTTGCTTGTGAACATGTCCTGAGGGCTTGGGAGTGCTTGTGTGCTCATTCATGTCAGGCTGGAATAGGGGCAACAGTTGGCCTAGAGATATGTTGCTACTGATGAATTTTAACTTCTGTCTAAAATAGATTATGGGTACTTTAGACCTCGGGGCTGAAGTCTGAAAGATGAGTCCAGCTGTCTCACAGGGCTCCCTGTGCTTCTGACCACACATCTCCTTTGGTTTGGTTCAGCTCCTTAAAGAAGCAGGAAGCTGAGCTGGGTGCAGGGGAGTTGAGTTTGTGTGCAGAACCTGGGGGAGGCAGGGTGGAAGAACCAATAACAAATGCTTGGATAAGCTAAGCCAAGGCTAAGCTCTCATTCACCAGCACCCTGAGCTGCTGTGGAGTCTGCTCACTGTTGTCTCTGTGCCAAGTTTCCAAATGTCATGTATTGATACTGCCCCTGGTATTGATACTGCTTCACATTCCATGTCGATCTTTCCAGGGAAAACAGCCCTGGCTCTGTGTCATTAACACAGAAGTCAATTACGGTTGATTTTTTTTTTCTTTAGTTCCATTAAAGCCAAGCAATCCAATATTGCATTCAGTATTCCCTGGAGCAAGTCAGCACTTTGCAGACCTCTTCCTTGCTGCCCAAAGCACCCCCAAGCATCCTGCCAGCATCACTGCAGAGTTTGAGAGTGTGTCTGCAATCCCTTTAGCAGTAGGTGGGGCGTTGGCATACAGAGACCTTGGAGTGGTGTTCTGGAGATGGTGCCTGTACAGGCATGTGGTGGAGGAGGCTGCCAGTTGGCCAGGAAAGCAGATTTACTGAACAGAGAATTTATTAAATGAACTTGAAGCTCCCTCCCTGATGTGTGGCCCAGCCGAGGGTGAGGGCTGCCTACCTTAGGTGTGGCTGGATACACACTCAGGTTTTTTGACTGCTGCCTGACATGTTTTTTTTGAATATGTGTTTTTGGTGAAATCCCAGCTTGACTGTAGATGCTAAAGCCCTATTTCTGATTAATGGAACTTTTTTTGAGGAGGTGGACGGGAAGCAGAGGTGTGACTTTTCAGCTTTCCTTGTCCTTGAGCTGTGCAGCTCTCTGAACAATGGTGGCAGGATGGTTCTTCCTACTGATGGAGTATCCTCTCTGCTGAAAAGGCAGCCTGAGATAGCTACTTGTCAGGGTTAGAAGGGTGCATTCAGGCCGTCCAGCAAATAAATCCCTTTCCTCAGGTCTGGGTTGCAATACACCCTTTTAGATGCTAATTTAGTAGATCTCCCAAGAAGAAACAGGCAAACTGTTAACTGGGGAGAATACTTTTGTGGGTCTTCAAAGGTATTTCTAGGATTTCTCATGGTTTTGCACATGTGCTTTCATGGTATCCTTGTATTTCTGGACACCTGTGAAGAAGGGAGGTCTTCAGGAATAAATTTTAGGCAGTCTTTTCCTACTTTGGGCAAGTCCATGTTGCTCTTCGAATAGTTGCCACGGGAGATGGAGGGGTGCAGAGATCAGGCTTGGATGTTACTTTTGGTCAGCTGTCATGTTTGGCAAGTCACAGGTTCAGATTTTTCTGGAAAGCCCAGATTGGCATAAGCACAATTGCTTCTCAAATGGAAGTTGCTGGAGTGAAGTACTTGATGCCCCTCTAGCAAACCAGGCACCGAGGAAGTAATGGTAGGGGGGAATTCTCTCCTCTCCCAGCTCTCCTCTGCCTTCTGCTGTGCCCCTGAATGCTTTTTCCTTCTCAGCTGATGGAAGGAGAGGATCTGTCCAATCTGTGCCTTATGTTCCCTGAGGAGAAGAGAGGGCTTAGTGAGTAGGTGCTTCTGGTCACCAGGCTAGGAACAGAAATGACTGTCCTGCCAGCTCTTTTTCCTGTCTGCCCAGATGGGCTTTGGTTTTGCTGTGGCAGCCCTAAACCTTTCTATTGGAAGACAAACCTCACTGAACATTTAATGGTGTCCTGTGGGTGTCCAGCTTCTTTTAATCTCTTTGTTTCTGCCCCTTCCCTTGGTGTTCCCACTTCTCCCCTTTTTTTTCTCTGCCAAAGCTTATGCTCCTGTCATTTGAAACTATGATTTCAGCCAGTTTTGACAGTCTTCTCATGACCTTCATGGCTTAATTCTTCCTCCTTCACTGTGGAGATATTTGTGGTGTGATCTTTTCTCTCCTCTCTGTGCTGCTGATGCTCCTGTGTGTAACTCCCACTTATTGCTGATCTTGTGATGGTTTTGTTTTTTTTACCCTGAAGTTACGTATCTGCAGAGTCTACTCAATGCAGTTTCTGGCTGGCGTTGTTGCCTGGAAGTGTAATTAAGTATTGATCACTGGGCATTCAGCAGTCAAATGAGTTAATGTATTAATTATGTGTAAGAGTATGTCATTCCAGTACTGTTTGTTAACTACTGGCTGGCAGAGCGCGTGTATGTGGGCAGAGGAGGGGTGTAGATGGACCTTGGAGTGGTGTTTGCTTTCTCTTTTGCCTTTTAATGGTTTATGAGTCCCTTGACCAGTGGTGGTCTGGGCATTGCTGTTTTGCTGGTGCTGTTGTTTCTTGCCTGTTCTTGCTCGTTGTTCTCTGCTGATGATAAATTTTCAGAAGGCTTGCACTACCTCTGCGGTTACTTCTGTTGGAAGCCAGGCTGGAATAACATCTTGCTTCCAGGGGCCTCCTGGGAAATGGCAGTACCTCCCTTACTCAGTCTGTCAGTGGTTGACCTGATTCAGGAGCTGAGTAGCTACTGGCTGGAAGATGTGTCTCTCTGCCAAGCCTTCACGTCACAGAGAGTGCAGAAGAGTCCACCTTGTCCTCCTTGCTCCCTGATGATCTTCACTGCTCTGACTCCCACCCTTCTCTTAGATCTACAGAGGGGATCCATTGTGGATACATGGCTTAACGTGGGAAAAAAATGTTTCTCTGCTGTGAAGTCTTGCTTCCAGTTCACATTGGATTCTGTCTATGAAAATTCTTTGAGAACCTCTGTCCAAAGGCAGCTTTTAATAGGAGCTGTGTGACTAACCTGAAACAGCCCCTGCCAGCTTCCCCTGTGCCACAACTGGTGTAAAAGATCACACAGCCTGACCTCAGTGCGTGTGGTTGGAGATGCTTCACGTGTCCAGAGAAGGGCAGTGGAGCTGGGTGAAGGGTCTGGAGCACAAGCCTGATGGGGAGCAGCTGAGGGAGTTGGTAGGGGCTCAGCCTGGAGAAAAGGAGCCTCTGGGGGACCTTCTCAGTCTCTACAACTCCCTGTTGAGACTGAGGTGGGTGCAGCCAGGTGGGGCTCAGGCTCTGCTCCCAGGGAGCAAAGGACCAGAGGAAATGACCTCATGTTGCACTAGGGGAGCTTTAGATTGGAGACTGAGGAAAAGCTTTTCATGCAGGGGTAGTTGGACATTGGAAGGTGCTGCCCAGGGCAGTGGTAGAGTCACATCCCAGAAGTGTTCAGAAGGTGTCTGTGGTGCTTAGGGACATGGCCTAATGGTGGAACCTGCACTGGTGGGTTAGGGATTGGATTTGATGATCTTGGAGGTCTTTTCCTGGTATCCAACCTGAACTTCCCGACTCAGCTCCCTGCCCTTCCATGCTTGCCCTCGGGAGCATGTTGAAGACCACAGTGAAGTCTCCCCTCAGTCTTGCCAGGCTGAACAAAGTGACCTGAGCCACTCCTGATAAGACTTCCACTCCAGACCCTTTCCCATCCTTGTGTTCCTTCTTTGGAAGCTCTCTATCAGCTTGATGTCTTTTTTTTTTGCATTGTGGTGCCCAAAACTGCACACAGGACTCGAAGTGAGGCCGCAATAGTGCAAAGCAGAGCGGGACAGTTCCTTCCTTTGACCAGCTGGCAGTGCTGCTTTATTTTATTTATTACTTTCTCTTCTTTCCCCAACACTTGCTATCAGGTAAAATGTGCAGTGTCTTTGCTTAGCAGGATGGAAGGGCTGAGCCTTGGGATTCCTCCTGCCTCTCTGTTTTCCATCTCCATCTGAGGAAAGGTCCAGCTGTAGCTCTTGCTACTGGCTGCGTCCCTGCCTTGTCAGATGATGGAGGGAGTGATTCCTGCAGGCAGTTGTTTCACCAAGTTGCACAGTGAACACGGTCTGGTTGCCTGTCCTTCCTCATTTCAGTTAAAGAAACGATTCCAGATGATACAATCTGTCTGAATCCCTACATGTCCTGTTTTTCCCAGGAAGATGGCTTTGAGTGCTAAACCTGACTCAAAACAAATGGGGAAAACTCAGTACTTGTACAGACAAACAAATGAATCCATGAGATGTGTTGTGTGTAGGCATGGAGGGGAAGGTGAGGCTCTGCACTTAGGAGATTCTGGTGTTTGCTGTAATCCCTGAGAAACAGCAAACAACTCCACAACTCGTTCTAGGTGCTGTCTCATACCTCCTCCTGTGTGCAGCTGGTCTGCTGCCAGTGCTGCAGTGGCACCTGACAGTGACATATTTGTCTGTCTGCCTTGGAAGTCTGTCCCTCTGTGCTTTTGTCCCTCTGTCCTGTGATCATCTATAAAATCTGTATTTTGTTTCCCTCTCTTCCCTGTTTTTGTCTGCTCTCTCACTTTTCCCCAGCACCCCGTCAGGCCGCTGCTTTGGCTTTGAGGGGAAATGCAGCATAAAATGCTGCCTGAGGCAGGCATGGTTGGAACTAGATGATCTTTAAGTGCCCTTCCAACCCAAATCATTCTGTGATTCTGTGGTAAAATGCAGTGTCTCCACTGATTCCATCCATTGGGAGTGCAGTAACAAGTACAGCTGAGCAGAGCTGCTTCCCCTGAGGTGCTGGAAGAGCATATATAAAGACATAGGTAAAAGAAACACCAGGTGCCAAAAACAGTATGAGAGGGGTTGTAGGAACCAGTGGCTGGAGATGGAAAACTTCCCTAGGGAATGCCAATTTCATTGTCTACTAGCTAATATGCAGTTAAAAGACAGGGAAATTAAGGTAGACTAATGTGTTCTTGCTTTTTGCATAAATTAGAAGCACCAGATAAAATCCAGTAGTGTAACTATTTCAGATCTGGATCTTTCATTGTGTAATACTGCAGAGATAGTGAACTACTGGTTTTTAAAGCTTCTCAAAGGACAGGATAGTCAAAGGTAATCTTATTAGCAGGAAAGGAAAGGATATTTTTGGGAAAATCTCTTTCAAATGCAGGCCTGCAAGGCATTGTCAAAAAGCATAGCAATGTTTCAGTGTTCTGCCTCCCTTAGTAAGCCCTAAGGAGAGATTTTACCCATTGGTAAACATTAATTACTCCTGGTCTCAGAATAAATCCCATTCCAGAGGTTCGCTGCTGTTCAAGCTTTTATAGAAATGGTGTTTTGTTCTTCTCACTGCCCTTTATTGAAACTGCAACATCTGCACAAATAACATGGTGAAAGTACCTCTGTTGCTAAAATAACCCATCTTTATCCTACATGGAAGGACTCTTGCCAACTGTCCAAACTGTGCTGCAGCCTCTCTGGAGTTTACTTTGGTGGTCCACCTTGATCAGATAAAGCAGGTTGTTTAGGACTGTATCTAGTCAGGTTTTGAATATTTCCATGGATGGAGACCTGGGGGCTCCATAACCTCCTGAGAGTTTAAAAATATCATAAGGAGTTATCCCAAAAACAAGTGGCTCAGCAGGTGCTCCTTGTCTGTTGTTCACTGGGCACCATTGGGAGTAGTTTGTCTCCCTCCTCTTCTTCCTTTTCATCAGGTGCTAGGCACATTGGTAGGATTTCCCTTGAGGCCTCTTTTCCAGCTGTCTCAGGCTCTCCTCAAGTAAAAGACACTCCAGTTCCTTAATCATCTTAGTGGCCCTTACCCTGATTAAGTTCCCCAAGTGTGTGTTTTCCTTGTCCTGGGGAGCCTAGGAGAGGACCCATCACTCCAGCTGTGGCCTCACCAGTGCTGAACAGTGAGGAATGAGGAAGGATTGCCTTCCTTGACCTGCTGGCAGCTCTCCTAAAGCATCCCAGGGCACCACAGGCTGCTGTTGATGCGAGGGCACATGGCTGGCTCGTGTTCAACTGGGCCTTTTCTGGCAAGATGCTCTCCAGCTGGTGGAGGAGAGCTTCATAGCCCAAGCTCATGTGCTGCTTCCCAGAAATAGTGTGAGTGCTGGTTGGAAGAAGGACAAGTGGCTCACTAGGTCTCCTCAGACAAAGGAGAGGATGGGCAGTGGGACAGAGGCACTGCAGATCCTGTCAGACCAGCAGGAGCAGGGAAGCAGGTATGGTAGGTGTAATCCTAAAGAGGGTCACGTGTTGCTTATCTGCAAAACTTCTGCTAGGGCTGGGTGCTGCACCTTTGGGAAGGCTGCTCTTTGGGGAAGTGAGGATTGCCTGTGCTCCCAGGGAAGCTTTCCCCTGAGAGTCTGATCTTGAGGAATATATATCCTTATACTGTCTATCTATCCATATATTCCTGTGTCTTCCTCTATGTCTGAATTGCAGCAGAGGAGGCTGCTTTAACTGGATGGCAATGCTTCATGCCACTGTACAAGCTCACCAACTTTTGTTCTTCAGGAATATCTTATGCCAGTCAGTGTTGTTTCCTCTGGCTGAGGGAGAGTCCAGGCTTCCCTGGTGCTGCCTGAAGCAGCATTTGGCCTCAGCTCCAGTGTCTGCACTTCTTGGAGATGTGACTCCTGGGTTTATATGTGGGATGGTGGAAGCAAGGAAAGCATGGTTGATTCTCCTCTGAGGGGGCTGAGGCTGTGAGGTTGCCCTCAGAAGTCTCTGGGGGTGTTTCTCTGCTCACAGTGTTAGGGCAGGATGTTGGAATGATCAGGTTTCTTGGCTGAGTGTGGAAAATCCAAGGCTGCTGCCGACCTGCAGCTCCTTGGACCAGCTTGATTGCCAGAAGGTTTTGCCATTCATACAATCATAGAATCATCAAGGTTAGGAAAGCTCTCTGAGTCCCACCACTCCCCCTGCACTGCCAGGTGTAGCCCTAAGCCATGTCCCCAAGGGCCACATCCACAGACCTTTTGCACTGTTGCTGTAGCCTCTGCTGCTCTTGTGGCTGAGTGACCTTTTGTGAGGCTGGAAGCTGCAGCAGAACTTGCTGAGAGCTGCTGGGCATAAAATTAAATTCACTGTGATCTCGGGTATTTAAATTGTTTATGGGGCTGTGCAGAGAGCAAATACATGCCAGAGATGGCAAGGAAAAAGTCAACTGTTTTGCCATGCTATTCCTTGACAAATAAGAATATTTGTACTGTGTAATTTATGATACTTCTGCAGAACTCTTTTGTTGGAAGAAACATACACATGCTTGTTGCGTGTACATGGAAAGGGGTGTGTGTAGTGGGAGGGTTTAAAATGTCCTTTCTTGTAAGCAGACTCATTCTCCCAAAGCTGGAAAGCCCTGTTTCTTGAAGGAGATCACACCTGGTCTTGGAAAGTCCCTGGCATGGCATGTGTTTCCCAGGGCACCTGTCTGTGGGTGAGCCTTTTTGCATTTATTCTGTGGGCTTTGAAGTTTTCCATGTCTGGGATTCCTGAGACCTGGGTTTTTTTTTCTTTTTTTTTTTTTTTTTTCTCTTCTCCTTTTTTCTCTAGGGGCTTGTAATGAGTTAGCCTTTAAGGTCCCTTCTAGCCCAAACCATTCTATGATTTCTTTGATTCTCTGAGCCTGAAATAGCAATACCAAGCTCCTGTCTTGGACAAGGCATTCTGCAGTCCTTGCGGCACGCTTGGCTCAGAAATCCGGGTTCCCTGCGGCATTTCAGCCTTGGTTATAAAAATAACCTTGAGCTGCACAAGTGGCTTTAGGAGCAGTGACACACTGGGCCACCTTGAGCATCCTCTGTGTGCCTGTCTGTGGCTGAGCCTTTGAAGGGCAGCCTCTGTTCTCGGGAGGGCTGCTGAGAACATGCAGGTGGGAAGGATGAGGACCTAAAATGGAAAAGGCCTTGTGCAGAGGAGGAGGAGGTGCTTTTACCTTGTGGCAGCAGTGCTTAAGGCATGGTAGGGAAGGACAGACTTCATCTCTGAAGTCGCCTTTCACAGCCTGCTGTGCAGACTGGGACTTCCCGGTCACCTCCTGAGGGGATGTGCTCCTGCCTGGAATGGAGCATCCCTTGTGTGCTTCTGTGAGCTGAGGCTGAGCTCTGCTGCTCTGGGAGGCCTCGTGCCCTTGCTGGCCCTGCTTGGAGCTTGGGGATGTTTACCAGGCCTGATAGAGCCATGACCTTGGTGTGAGGACACAAGCTGCACTGCTGCTCTGGCTTTCCAGTGGGAAGCCAGGCTTGGAAGTAGGCTTTGCTTCAAATAGCCAGGGGATCTGAAGGGGCAGAGAACGCAGATCCCACTTTTTGTAGGATGCCTTCCACATTGGGGTAGGAAGAGTGCTTGCGTGCTGGTGTAATTATTAAGTGTGAATAAAAATAATGTAGCTTGTTTTAGATGGTGAAAAGCAAATGCTGTATCCATGGAGAAACCTGCCCTGGCCCAGCAGGAGCTGGCACCTTTTCCTCCAACACCAGTTCCCACGCGTGTTCAGGGTGTGGCAGGGCTTGGACTGGGCAAAACCCCAACACGTCTTTTCTGTGCCCACACACAGGTTCCAAGCTGTCCCTGGGGGCTCCCCTAGCAGCAGGAAGACAAAGAGCTTGGATTACAGACTCCTGCCTCTGTCCTTCCCACCTCCAAGCCTTGGTCACACTGATGACCCTTCTGCATCAATGCTTTTGGGAGCTGGAGGTCACTGATGGGGAGCTGTCAGTGGGATGAGGGCAGGGAGCTGTGGAGCATCCTCTCTGCCAGAGGACATCTTGGCTGGCTTTCTGCCTGGCCTGTGTTGTCCCTCAGCTCTGTTCCTGGGGGAATGAGAACACCTTCAGGGGTTGTGCACTGACAGCTGCCAGGTCACAGCGCTGTTGCCTGTGCCCCAGGAGACTGTCCTCACCATTTCCCAGGCTCTGTCATTGGACAGGAGCGTGCACCATTTACAAGTGACACTATGTAATTTAAAAAAACAACCCCAAACCACACCCGATGTTCTGCTTTTGGATGTAGTCTGACTTCCTTCATGAACTCATCCCACAGCTGTAGGCATATGCTCATTCTCGCTGTTACACAACTGAGGCTAAAATTAAAACATCTGTTGTTATTTAACTTCAGTTTGCCAAAATACTATGTTTTGAGCAGCAACAGCTTTACTGTTATGTATCATTGGGGTTTTGGAGTAATAATTAATGTTACATATTGTTTCTTAATGTCTCATATCCCAGGTGGAGCTTTGTGGGCGGGGAGCAGATGCCTGGTGCTGAAGGGCCCTCCTCTGCCCATGTGGCATTGCACAGGTTTATTGAATATTTCTGCTCATGGCCAAATGCTGCAAGTAATGTTGTTTCCTGGAACTGGTTGCAGAGCCAAAATTAAATAGTGGGATCTTGGGGCAGGGAAACCTGTTAGTCTTACAGCTTTAACTCAGTCCAGCTTCTCTCTGAATGCCTAGAAAGGATAAAATGGGGATTTCTAAGATAGGATTTATAGATATTTTTAGTCTAAGGAGTTCTTTATGAAAGGTAGTCATATATATATATATGTGTGGGTATGTATATATATATTCAATTTTTATTTTTAGTCTGAGTCCTTTACCAAAAAACCCTCAAGATTTCTGAAATTAAGGAAGCCATCCTCAAAAATCTACTTCTTTGTCATGAAAGCAGGATCCTGAGGGTTGCCAGGAGTAGTACCAAATGCTTGATGTAGGTGGCAAAAAGCTATTGTGCTTTTTTTAAAATCTGTTTGTATCTGGCATGTCTTGTGTTGCACAGATCAGAGGGAATAAAGCAAAAAACGTGTTCTCACTTAAACGAATAATTGTCAAGCTTACAGGGTGAAAATTACCCTTAGCTGATGTAATGGAGTTTGCTCACCTTTCCTCCATGCACAAGGTTCCAAAGGCAAGTGTTGTTAAATTACGTGTGGAATGGGCTGGAGAAGGGGATTGAAACCCTTCTGATTTTGCAGGAAAATAATTACAATGGAGCTGTGGTTTGGCTTGATCTCAGAGGTGCTTGCAAGCCAAATAAAAATAAAAGACTATCTTGGGGACAGTCTGTGCTCCTAATTAACTAGCTAGATTCTGCCTTCACTGTTCTCCAGTGGGTTTCCAGCCGTTTTGGCGCTCGGCATCTCAACTGGAAGCTGCCAAACACAACTTTGCACCTTCAAGTGGCTGAACAGCCTTCTGAGGGCAGGCTAGGATATGGAAATCGGAGTGTCTAGGGAGCCAAGTGATGGAAAAGGGCAGGAACTGGCTGCTGCCAGAGGAGGGATGCAGCTCCTTTCCCTCAGGCACCCTCTGGTTATCTGTGGCCACCTTCTCCCGGCCAGCAGCAAGGTTGGGTTCCTGCCAGGAAAACAGCTTTTGTGTTTTCCTCAAATATTCCACTACCGTTTTGGGGAAAAAAAAAAACCACCAACCCAAACCTGAATTGCTGTTATTACTAGAGTTGGCCAGCTGGCTGAATTGGGCCTTTTTCTTTTCATTAACAAATGCTGCCAGGCCATGTTTTTCCAGTGAAGTCATGAGTGTGTTTCCAGATGAGGGGCAGATCTTCCCAGCACTGCCATGGCTGAAGTCTGGGCAGGCTGGAGCAGCTGTGGTGTCCTGTGCAGGCAGCCTTCTGGAGACCATTGGGGTGGGATAATAATTCCATCATAATAATAATACCTATGTGATAATTGACTGTAATTCATCCTTTTTTTCCCCTTGAAACCACAGAAATGTGGGGTGATCAGGAGTAGGCATAACTCAGAGTTGGTTATTGGACCATGTAATTTGTTGTTTCAGCATCTGCTTCGATACCACAACAAACATGGTTTTAGTAAGTGCTCTTTGGGAATCTGTTTTTCTGGAAAACAAGGCTGTGGAAGTTCCAGCTTCATTTTGCCTGTCTTAGAAACATGGTGGTGATTGTTGGTTTTATGGAAAAGTGCCTTTAGCCTCAGCAGATTTCTTCTGTTTTTAAGAAATTACTAAAGAATGCTTTTGTTTAAATCATCCTAAAGGATCTGTAGCTTTAGAGAAGTTATCCTTAGTGAGTTGTTTTCATAATTGTATTGAATTCCTTTCTCCTCTTTCTTTTAGGGGAGGCAGAAAGGGGTACTTTTTCTTCCCCAGACTTAAGAATAAGCTAAAGTGAATGGTGTGATCTTTGGGGAGCTTGTTACTGTATTGGAATTCTAGTATTTCCAGCACATTTCAGGAGAAAAGTTGGCTAAAGTCAATTTTTAACACATGAGATAAGATATAATTTTATAGCACTTTCAGCAGATCTCCAGTAAAAATATCTGTGATGGTGTTTTACTTTATATTGGATATCAGTGCTCAACAGCTGCTTTCCAAATACTGAATTTGGTAAATAGTAGGTACTAGTCTTTTTTACAAGCTGTTCCTTAGGGCTGCTCTGGATATATTTCAGAAACTTCTCCTTGTGAGGATGGTGAGGCCCTGGCACAGGTTGCCCAGAGAAGCTGTGGCTGCCCCATCCCTGGAAGTGTCCAAGGCCAGGTTGGGTGGGGCTTGGAACAAGCTGGTCTGGGGAAAGGTGCTGCTGCCCACAGCAGGGGGGTTTGAAATGGGATGAGCTTTGAGGTCCTTTCCAATCCATATACCATTCTGTGATCTCGTGCTGATGATCTGATCTGCTTAGTTGTTTCTTGTTTTTTAACTCATGGTGAGGCAGAATTGCTTTGTTTGGCTAAAAGCTGGGGTGCAGGGTAGCCTCTGGATCTGCCTGCAGCCTGCCTGCCATGCCAGCAAGTTCAAAAGCATCAAGGGTCGAGCAAAATCTCTTATGCAAGAGCCAGGCTCCATCTCATGTCTCTTCTCTTCTAGGTTTGGAAGAAAAAAATGTTCTTTCCAAAAAAGAGAAGATGAAGCTGAGAAAGGAAAGATGGCTGCAGAGTGAGTATTCCTGTGAAACAGCACCAGAGAGCATAGTTCTGATGGACCTCTGTACTCTGGGTTTGGGTGACAGTTCTGGAAGAAGCTGAACGCTTCTCAGAATCTTCATCCCTCCCCAGCACTGGGATAAAAGTTCCAGGTATTGTTTCTCAGTGTTCAGCACCAAGACTTAGTCATTGCCCCCATTCTACTTTTGATTTTTCATCCTGTGTAATGTGTGACTACATAAACCCTTTGTTTATCCAGAGGGACACTGTGCCCATGTAAGTTTAGCGTATTTTTCTGTCTTTTAAAACTCTGGTACAGAGGTGAGTAGCTGTCTAGTGGAGCTGCCCCTCACCCAGGAGCCAGGATTTGGGATGGCAGGACAGGCTGGAGTTGAGCTCCACGCTGCCACCAGCTAATCCCAAACCTCTGTGGTGAGACCCTACAGTGGGCTCTCCTGCCCTCCCAGTGAGGGAGAACTCTGGACACTGCTGGCTGTGTTACTGCTCTTTCCCACATGCTGCAGGTCAGTGAACCCACTTACCAGACAGTCTGGCCTTTCTTGAGGCAGTGAAATATGAGCTAAACAAACCCAGCCCATGGCAGAAATGCTTTTCTTTCCTATTTTTGCTTGGAGTGTCTTAGCACAGTAGGATACTATGCTGTCCTACCCAGTGTAGCAGGAGAGATTCCTTGTGTCACCTGGAGCTGTTCTTGGGACAGGCTTTTCTTCTGACACCTTTTTGCCCAACAGAATTGGATGCAGACTGTGTTTGGGGCAGAGAGGTCAGGCTTTCTGCTACACCAGATGCTCTCTGTGCCTGAGCTCTGAGCCCAAGTTCATTAACCTTTGATTTCACCAGTTGCACTGGAGGTGTGTCTGGCTCTTCTTAGATAAAAAAGGTATGAGTTTACACGCGTGAGTGTGAAGGAAACATCCTCCCAAACAGCCAGCCAACAGCTGCTGAGTGCTTTGATACCTTGCTTGGACACAAAATACAGTTGGTTGTGCTAGTCAAGATCAGCTGCTTTGGAAAAGCCCAGGAGCAGGATCCCTACATGGTCTTAATCCAGCCCTCCTGATGCCTTCGTAGCATCAGTCTTTCCCAGGATCATTTTGGCCCTGATGTGGCCTCTTTCCCTTTCTCTTGCCTCTGAAATTACTAAGATGAGGGAATACCAGTGAAATGCAGAGGCTTTGCTGTGAGGAGAACACCGAGACAGTAAACTCCAGGCTAAATTATCTGTATTAGGAGATAAAAGATGTTAGAAATGCTTTACAGGCACAGAAGTACCTAAAAACTCTGCCAGTTCTTTGTGGAGAAAGAGCTTTTTGTCCCCCAAAAGAGAGCCCAGCTTGGGCTGCTGAAGTTATCCCTACATCTCTATTTTCCTGAATCTGAGTTTGTTGTTTCTTCTTGTCCCAGGACTGCTTTGGAGACACTGGATGCCAAGACCCTGGGAACCAAAGATCAGCCCAGTAGTGCAAATGCAAAACTTTCTTCCATTCCAATGAGTAATCTTAGAGAGGAGAAAAAAACTTATGTAATGCTTCAGACATTAGAAGTATGCTCATTTAAAAATATATATATCGCATGGCTCCTCAGATGAACAAGACTTCATAGGAAAAGAATTTGGGATGTTTGTGCAGAATCAGGTGTCTGAAAATTTTGAGCACACAGTGTTTATGAAAGCACTGAAGTAGTCAGCTTCATAAAGCCAGACCAAAAAAAGAAGTAATGCAGAACAGAAAGCTGTGTTCTTGGCAGGGAGTGCTGTGAGGAGAAGTGTTTCCAATCCTGATTTGTCACAAACATCCATGTACAGCAGAACTGTAGTTCATGGAAAACTGTTGCTCTTTGACTCAGCTGAGCTGGAGAACGAGCAAGGGGAAGGTATTAAAGGAGCCAGCCACTGAATTTGAGTTCTGCTTCCTTGACTGTGGGAGCAGGGTTAGACCCAGGATTGTGGTCTGTTAAGTTGGACTGGCTGCTTTTGTGCTCCCACCAGAAATACTTCTGGCCTCTGTGGCCATGCTGCCTTGGGAGCTGTTGGCCTCCTGTGTCACCACCTCAGCCTCTTGGCTGCTGGCACACTGTCATGTCCACACAAGGAGTTAGTAGCTCAGCACTGAGGTGCATCCTTGCAGTTCTGGGGACTTGTGGGTCAGGTGGGGCATTTTGGAGTACAGCTGGAGGCTTGTAGCAGTGCTGGGCTTTTGTGGGCTGTCCTAAAGGACGTATTCTGCTGGTGCTCACACTGGAAGCTGCTGGCTTTGAGAAGTGTGGGCAGCTGTGGGACGCACTGCTACATCAGGGATCCTCAAGGACTGAGGCAGAAGCCTGTGGCTTTTCATGCCCACCTCCTGAGGCAAAGGAGGAGACAGATGTAACGTTTGTGGAGCTTTCTGTGCCCACACCCTTGTCAGAGCTGCTGCTGGGAGACCAGGAAACATGGTCCTGAGAAAAGCATCTGTCTGCATCTGCCACTTGATGCAGTGCTTTTCCAAGGGTCCAGTTTATCCAGCATCTGACTGCTTGCACTCCACAGTGAGTCATGAAGGTGGAACCTCAGCTCGCTTCAAACTAAGTAAACAACTGACATTGAGTCCATCTTTTCTGCCTGTGCTAGGAGACTGCTGCTTGGTCCCAGCAGCAATGCAGAGAGAGGGCTGTGCCTGTTTAAGGCCAGATATGGAATTGACTTTATTTGGGCTGTCCTTTCTCCTCTTGTTTCCCAATTCCATGCAAGGTCAGCGTGGTTTTTGCCACACCAGGACTCCTGTGCCATTTTGCTGTGAGCAATGAACAGTGTAAGGGATGGAAACAGACCAAATCTGTCTGGGAATTTCACTTCCCATTGCAATGTCAGAAGGGATGTATATAGTTACAAGCAAATAAATCAATGGAGGGAATAACGCAGCTACATCTTGTTCATTTTTTCCCCCTGATTTAAATCACTTATGGCCTGTTGTAAATGGTACAACAACATAGGAATTTCTTAGCACAAGGGTTATCTCCTGCAGGTGTTTCCCCTTCTTCCAATAATTCCTTGTTTCTGATGCAGAAATAGCAAGTGTAAAGATGGCCAAGCAAAAGCAAAAAGCTGAAGCGAAGCGGAAAGCAACACCTGTGGTGGGAGACATGCAGCCCTTGATGGAAGCCCTGCCTGAGCTCTCCTACCTGACCACAGGTGGCAGGGAAAGGAAGCCTCTCAAAAGGTATGTGCCATTTAGAGATGGGCTGTGTGTTTCCCCTCTTCCTGCAGGGTGAAGTGTCCTTCAGCTCAGCTTGTAGCTACAAGCAGTGGTCAGGAGAACAGGGTCTCATTCAAAACTCTGTATTTTAACTCTTTTCATGCTTCACTTGACACGAGAAAAAAAGATGAAATGTGTCTTCTGAACCCACAGCTGAGAAGGGAACCCCATTGCTTGGATGAGGCTTGGCAGGAGATATGCCAGGAGCATCCAGGTGTCCTGGAAGTTGCTGGAGTGGCACATAGGTGTCCACATTGTAATGCTGCTGAGCTCACCTACTAATCTCATCTTGTGGTGTTGCAGCCTGACATTCCATCCTTCCAGACCTTCATCCAGGCTTTATCCTGAGGCAGTTCAAGCCCTTTGAGCAGCGCCCTTTGTGCTCTGGCCAGAATCTCTGTTGTCTTGTAGTGTGACTTTGGCCAAGAGCATGGCTGAGTTGGCTGCTCCCTGTGCACTGTCAGCTCCCTCTCTCCCTATCCCAAGGCCTTTGCCAAAAGTCTCTCCTTTTAGAAACGCAAGTTGGCACAGTGGAGGTGGGAGTTTGACATGTCACCTACATTGCCTGTGACCTGCTGACCGCAAACCAGCCCCTTGGTACTGGCATGGAGGAGCTACAGGCTCTTCTTCCCCTTGCTGGCTTCTGACTTCCTGAATGTCTGTAGAGAAGTGTCTGAAATAATCAGAGGAGGCTTTTATAGGATTTGAATCATTACAGAAAGGAAGGGTAATACTCTGGTGATTTGTCAGCAGTATTAATAAAAGATTAGATTCTCCAGGAATTTGATCTCCTGCAGGGTAAAAGCGCATTACAGGGAGGTTTTTATTCTGTTTTATAATGAATGAAGGCAACCAAGTGTAATGAAGCTGAGCTGCTAACAGGGTCCAAGTGAACAGGCAGCGTGCTGTTGTTTTTGAGGGGAAATCCAGTAGGGAATGTACTCTAGAATAACTTTCCTTTAGGCTTTGTCACCCTCTGCAGAGCTGCTCACCTCTGAAGGCACTGCCGTGGTGACTTGGTGGCACACGCACGTTTGGCAAGCCCTGCTCTGGTGACCAAGGGCTGCCATCCAGCTTGAGAAAGGATTTTCCTGAGCTTCTGTGAGCATTCCAGGCAAAATAGGACCAGAAGTTGTTCCTGTGCTGAGCTGTTAAAAATGAGGAGAGGAAAATGAGCAGGAACTGATTGAATAGAGAGGAGGGTGATGGAGATGAATGACATGAAGGAATGTGAAGCAAGGGGAGTAAGAAGAAAGGAGGAGAAAGGCAAAATAAGAAGGTGGAGGGTAGCATGCCAGAGAGGCAAATAGGAAGACAAGGTCACTGTAACAAGAGACCCAGATCTTGCTGTCTTGAAGAGGAGATGGGAAATTGTTGTGTTTCCTGACCTTTGAGGCAGATCAGGTGGCATTGGCCATAGCCCCTGGCACCCACCAGTATGGGAATATTCCTCCTTGATCCCTGCTTCAACAGACACGTGGGATGGAGACCCACTTTCTCCCCCTTGGCCTGTGTGCTGGGGCTCTGCTTCAGGGCAAATTGGCGAGGAGCTACCCCACAGAGGCAGAGCCTTTTCCCAGCCTCTTTCTCCTAACTTTCTTATCTGTGTAGTCCTGACAAATGGAAATTTCTTCTCCTTGCCTTAATGTCCAGTTCTGCCAACAACTCCCCTTGTGCACCACAAGTCCCAAAAGCCATCTCTGTGCTTCCTGTGTGTCCCTTGCTGGGGCTTAGTGCTGGCTTTGTGGTAAATCACTGCTGCTGCTTGGCACCGGGCATCACGAGGGATGGTATTACACCTCTGGTCCCTTTGGACTTTGCCCAGGAATAAGGAATGCATGGAGAGATGGCAGATCTCTATCTCCTGCTGTGCCTCTTCTGCACACAGTGCACCGTCTTGCATTACAGCCTGTTACATCCCAGTGATCCCACTGCAGGAAGCAAGGCAGGGCTGGCAGCTCCCTCCTCTTGCTGAGTGTCCCTGGCGCTCCCTGCAGCGGATGGCTGTGGAGGCTGGAGCTCCGTGGTGTCAGCAGGGAACATGAGCTGTGCAGAGGTGACGTGTGGTGGGGAGGGGAGGCTCCATGGAATCTTTTCTCTAAGCAACGGGATCAGTTTGACCTGGAGGTCAGTGATAAGCAGAAAGTGACCTGGGCATGGACAGCTAATGACCAGTTCTGGCACTGAGAGATCTGGTTTTCCTGTAATGCCTCCTGCTCTGTCAGCCTCAGGTGGAAGGAGTTAGCATTTCCCTGCAATGCCTGGCTATGGAAATAATTGCCTTTCGGGACAATTTCCATGCAGGACGATGAATTACCTGTTCTTTCTGGAAAGGCAGATGCAGAATGCCTGGATTCTTTCCATCTACACAGCCATTGCTAAATTAATGCTCTAACACTCACTTGTTTTGTTTCTTCTCTCCATAGCCACGTAAAAGCCAAGGCAGAACCAGCAGATTTCTGTCTGATGAAACAAGCTCAGAAATACCAGCTCCTGTAAGTACCCAGTTTTCAGTGTCCAGTTTCTGCTGAGCCTTGTGGGATGATGGAGACTGGAAGGGACCTGTTGGGGTCACCTGGTCCAACCCTTGTACTCAAGCAGGGCCATCTATAACTGGCTGCTCGAGATTCAAGTCCACATGGCTTTTGAATATCAGCAAGGATGGAGAACTTAAATGTGTCTAAGTAACTCCTGGACTTAGTCTGACAACTCCTTATTCCCTATCTGTGGGATAGTTTATACTGCCATCAAGAACTTCATTTTCCCTCAGCACAGCTCTCCTGGGGCTCCTGGGATCTCTGTGGCATTGTTTGGTTTCTTGTATCCTGGATTTCTGTCAGTTTTGAGCCATTCAGCTTCAAACTGAGGCTGAACAGTCAGGCTACAGATCCGGCACTGCTCTCCATGAATACCTTCTCTGTCAGAAGCAGGCCAGTATTGGTGCTGGGATGCCTTTCTTGCTCAGTTCTGCCTTGCTTTACTTTTTCATGGTCTGGCAAGTCTGTACTTCTTGGGAGGGAAAAAAGTTTGTAGGAAGGTGTTGAGGTTGCTTTCCCAAGGTGTTAGTTCAGATGAGAGGTTCCCTAAGCCTCACCTTAATACCCCAACCCAAGCTTCAGGAGCACTGGCTCCTCTCTCTGTTTGTCTGGCAAGAGCATTGAAGGGAAGGGCCGTGCTTGGGAGGGAAGTAGCTGAGTGCTACCAAGTGTTTGTCTGGCAAGGCTGTAGAGAGCCTGGCAGTCTGAAGGTGATTCAGGTGCTGTAGTGGATGTGGCTGTGTGAAAACTCACAGGACTTTTTAATACTCCTGTTCTGTTCTTGTCCCTCCCTACTTGCTTGCTTGCTTTTTAAGACAAGGCCATTTCCCCAGGAGGTAGCTGTGACCAGGCATGCAGAGGTAATTGTGTCATGCTCTTCCCATGGTGTCCAGCTAGTGTTGCATGTAGGATTACCAGGGCTCAGTGTTCAGCAATAAAGAGGGTCAGTAGATGAGCTCTCTGAAGAGAATTTGATTTTGTGCTGGTGCAGTCTGAAGTTTTTTTCATTCCTGGTGATTCACCAGATCCACAGTCTCTCATTTCTGGTTTACTAGGGAAAAGCTCTGAAAAAAAAACATTCCCAAGTGATGCTGGACACTATAGTGGTTGTTTGTGTCTCTGTGGCAGGAGATCAAAGTCTCTGGCTCCCATGAAGCTGGCAGCAATTTGAGCTCTGCCCTTGGCTAAATGAGGTTTATTCTTGCACTGTCTTTCTCTGAGATTTACACCCAGGATCACTCTGTATCAACAGAAATCTGCTGCTTTATGAGTTGGTCCTTATCTGCTCAGTTCCTTTCACACGAGGCACTTAGAGAAGTGGTGTGTTCTTTTTCTTTCCTCAGAGGGGAGGAAGTGGCTCGGTTTCACGAGGTTATCACCGATCCAGAGTACAGAGCCAACCCCCTCCTGGCCATCAGCAAGCATCTCTCCCAGAGGCTGAGGCAGGGGGAAGAAGGGGAACCCCTTTAGAGCTTCAGCTGGACCCTGACATGCACAGGCTGTGAAGGAGCACATCCCCTGGCACGATGTCCCAGCCACTCTGGTCCTTTGAAGCAGTTCAGCAGATGATGAAAACCAACAGCCCTGCTTTCTGTCTGCAGGAATAACACAACTCTCTCCTGACAGGGGCAGCTGCTCCTTTGCAGGCAGTCTGCACGGAGCAGGGTGTTCTGTGAGATTCTTGTGCAGGCATTAATCTCCCTGCGAAGTGTCTTGATACATTTGCTCTTCTTGTGAGCAGGCATGATTTCTGAAATTGTGCCAATGGCTGTGTATCTGTTTTCTGTCATTCCCCCACCTCTTCCTGACAACTCTGAGAAGATGTTCTTGCTTGTTCTGTTGGGATGGTTCAGGACCCCAAGCCCTGGAGCCCAGGAGGCTTTTGGAGTTCGTCATGACCAATGCTGCTGCTCATGGACATTGTTTTCTGTGAGAAATTTAGCTTTGGAATAAACATACTTTCATACAGCACTGAGTTTGTCTGGCTCTTGTTTTGGTAAATAGGAATTGAAATATGAGTTTATTTCCTTCTCTGAAAAACGACTTACAGTAATTGTTCTTTCCATGTCTGTGGTGAATCAGGCAATGAGACACGACTGCAGATCACGTCTAACTCACAGACTTGCCTTCCCCCTGCCCTGGAAGCATGTGCTTCCTCTGAGTGGTGCTCATCCCTTTTGGCCTTAGTGGCCTTGCCCGGTAGGGAGCATCCCAAAACATGTTCAGCCTGCAGGCTGTGAACTTCAGCCAGTTGTTTTTGGGACTGGAAACCTCTGGAGCAGGCTTTTCCTTTACCAAACACCAGTGTTCACAAAACCCCACAAAAAGTGAATTTTCATGGGGGACAACTGAAGGCAGGGCCATTCCCTATTAGAGATGATCTGATTTGACACCCAAAAAATACCAGTGCTGTCTTTTGAACCATAAAAAATGTTTACTGATGATTCTTAACCTTGGGAAAGCAGCTGGCTGCAGTTGACTCTGACCCAGGTGAGTGCCTGAAAGCAGCTTCAATGGAGGTGGCTGGCACCTTGATCCTGCTTGCCTTGCCTCAGTAGTAATGCTGCTGCTATTCTGTCTCTAGGCTGGCACTGTTGAACAAAGGCTTTGTCTGGTGCCTCTTGGCTCTGGCAGTGCAGACAGTGTCGCTGACTCTGCCTGTTAGAGAAGTGCCACTCCTCTTCCCACAGGGCCTGGCAGGAGCTTCCTGCTGGCAGAGGCCACGGAGACATGCTGACTGTGTCCCAGCCTCCATTCTCAGGCTGGCCAGCCCCACGTGCAGCCATTCTTGTGCTGAAAGGGAGAAAAGGTGGGAGATGAAGAAGGCAGAGACATCCAAGAACTGAGATTGTTCAGCCTGGACAGGAGAAAGCTCTGAGGAGACTGAGTGCCCCCCCACCCCGGTGCCTATAGGGGCTTGAGGGAGAGTGGGAGGGGGGCTGTGGATAAGGGCCTGGAGGACCTGGACAAGGGGAAATGGCTTCACGCAGCCAGAGGGCTGGGTTAGATGGGATACTGTGCAGAAATTGTTCCTTGTGAGGGTGGGGAGGCCCTGGCACAGGTTGCCCAGAGAAGCTGTGGCTGCCCCATCCCTGGAAGTGCTTTAAGGTCAGTTTGGACAGGGCTTGGAGCAGCCTGGTCTAGTGGAAAGTGTTCCTGTCCATGGCAGGGTGTTGGAACTGGATGAGCTTTGAGGTTCTTTCCAACCCAAACCATTGTATAATTTTCTCATTCTGTGATTCTAAGTCTAAAGGAGGGTGGAAAACTGGAAACAGCAATGAGATAAGAAAAGGAACAGTAACAGCAACAATATTAACAACAAGAGTACAAAAGGGGATGATTCATGTGCAGAAATGCTCACCCAGACCCTGAGACAATGAACGATGGCAGACAATGCTGCTATGTTTTTCTTTGACTGCAAGCCAGAGAGTCCCTACCCCCCCATCCTGGTGAGGTGCCATGGAATAATCCCTGGGTCCTAGTCAAAACTTGGATATACTGCAAAACCAGCTCCAAGCACTTTGGGAGCCCCCAAAGGCATCGCTGTCATGAAGGGCTCTGTGTGTGTAGGTCTTTCCAGGGTGGCACCAAGGTAGGGTCCATACCCCTCAGCCTGTACATGGATTTCCCAGCACCTTTAGGTGGCTACAGCCAGAGCTGGTCACTGGAAATTTGGACGCCAACAGTGGAGTTGTCCAGCACTTTTTTCTTGGTCAGCCTGCTTGCTGGGTCCCATTCTTTCCCTTCAAACCTCTGGGAGCCAACAGAGCTGGAGCCTCATTGTCTGGGAAGCAAAGGGGTGACCGATGGGGTAGAGGCATTGAGCAGGGTGGTGGCCCTTGATCTGCATGCACAGCACCATTGTGCAACACATTCACACCTTTCCTTCACCTGGGATGGGCGGGCGCCCATCCTGTGGGCTGTTTGTGTAGCTATGAGCCCGCTGTTTGGAATTGTTGGTCCCCCAGGAACTTAGCAGCAGTTAAACATGTGAGTGTTTAGAGCTGCAGTTCACAGCCTGCTGCTGCAGGCATCTCCTGCCCCCGCCATCCGAGCAGTTGAGCAAAGGACTTAAAATCTGCCAGGAAACAGGCGTCTGAGACACAGAGTCGCCTTCGCAGTTGGCATGTTTTCAGGATGATAAAAGCTTTCACGCCTTTTTTTTTTTT
>VWYO01003177.1:56683-80236 GCA_013400275.1 Rhadina sibilatrix | reverse complement strand
TTTTTTTTTTTTCTTTTTTAGATAGCAGGGTGGGAAAAAATAGCTTCCAAGCTGTAAGGAGTAGTTGTGCCAGAGGGGTGGGTGGGGGCCCAACCCGGCAGCTCCAGACTTGGCAAGAAGTGAGTAAGCAGTGAATGCACCTCAACTCGGCACTGGAGAAATTTGGGGCTACTTTTTTGAGCTGTTCTTTCTTGTTGGGGATTTCGCCTTTGAGGGCTGTTCAAAGAGCTGTGTCTGAAAGTGGGAGCCAGGGTATCCTGTCCATCTGGTGGTACCAGTGGATATTTTCAGCTACACTCACAGCAGTGGGTGGAAGGGGATTCTCCCTTCCCATCAGCTCATGGGTAGTCTTGTTGGTGTGCAGGGATATTTTTTAATATCCCTGCTCTTACTTACTCCCACGTTGCTCCCTGGATGGCCCATTGCTTGGTTCCTGCTGGAGCAGGGCTTGCAGCAGGGCAGCAGCACAGCTCAGAAAGGTGCAGTGAGTCACAGACACAGTCCCAGCCTAACCCTAGGAAATCCCTTGGGTTGTGAGCACGTAGCCAAACCTCCTTCTTCCTTCCGCTTGCTGGCTTCTCTGCCCTGGAAAGTTTTCCTTACAGACCTCATGCAAGTACCCTTTGCCTATGGAAAATGTGACTTTTGCTGGGCAGAGAGCACTTTTGCTTACACTCTGTTTGAAGCTGTGAGCTGCCTTATGTGCCCATGGCTTTCTTTGATCCCCTGGAGCTAAGCATGTGAGATGGCTTTTGGCAGCCCTGTCAGCCCCGGCACTGAGGCACATGCTGGTGGTGTGGGAATTGGGGTGGAGCTGGCTGCCTCCCAGGCTGCTACGGAAACCTTGTGGCTGCTGGGGTCCAGATGGCTTGTCCCAAGTGCTGGCTGGGAGCAGTGGGGCTGGGGGGCTGCCGTGGGCTCCTTGAGAAGACTCCCAGGTTCTCCCCTTCACCAGCTGAGAGCAGGCCCTGGGTCATGCCATGTCTGGTGCAACTCCAGCCCTCAGCTCCACTTCTTACACTGTACTTAGGGTGCCAGTGGCAGCCGGTGGGGAGCAATGGGAATATTGGGAGCATTGCTGCAGTATGGTTGCTCTACTCTTGCTCCCTGGCTAGGGCACAGTGAGACTGACTGCCTTCCCATGCATTTCTTCAGCCACTGGTGAGTCTGAGCTTTGAGCCTGGGTCATTTGGGGGTGTATCTGTAGGTTTGCTGTCTGGAGGTGAGGAGTTGTCTCCCAGCTCACAAAAGAAGACCTGCGCACCTTACCCTTCCATAACCTTGCACGTCCCTGTTGGAGATCAGGTGGCTACAGAAGCTGAGCTGGGTAGTGCTGCATTGAAAGCTGAGGGAGAGGTACTCAAGACAAGAAGAGAAGACATCATGTCTGGTTACTCTGACCCTCTGATGCTGACCATTCTGACAAGGGAAGAGGCAACAAGGACTTTGCTGGAGAAAGAGATAACAAGGACATGACTAGCCTAAGAAGGATAATTGGGAAGGTTGTGTTTCTAAAGGGGAGTGGGACAAAGGAGTTTGACTGGAAAATTTTGTATGAATGTAGTGACCTATAAATACTGGCAAACTGGTGTAATAAACAGGCTTTGCTGTGCTGGCACACAGCAGAGTCCGTGTTCTCAATCCCTGCAGTCACCAGTCACATCCCAGCCCACAGGACAGTCTGCTTGGGGCATCTTGCCAGGGATGTGGCTGCAGGTGCCAACAGAACCCTCCAGCCATGGTGACAGTCCCACTGTGGGCAGTGTGGCTGACCCAGCACTCAGGGAGCTCCAGACAGTTGAAACTCCAGTGTCTCCTGCTCCTTCTGGCCCAGAAAGTGGCTGGCAGAGCAGAGACTTGGCGCTTCTGACCTTCTGGCACTCTTGCATGCTCCAGCATGTGCAGTGAGCACTTTCCCCGTGTGGGGTTACTTCCTTCCCCAGATGCCCCGTTCCCTGGCTGATCCTTACATTTCCCACACTTCTATCTGTTTCTCTTACCCTTTATTTACATCTGAAACCAACCCAGGTGGGTTCAGCCTCAGGGAACCCAAGGAAACACAACTGCATGCAAATTTGAGCTGCGTGATGGTTTTGGAAACGGACGAGATTGGCGCCAGGAACTCCTTTCATTGAGGTGTTGCACAAGAGAGGGGCAGAGGTGAATCACCTGATCCAGCCTTTGCCTCAGAGCACAGCCCCACTTGTCCCTGCCCAGAAGCACAGGTTTCCCCATGGCCTTTTTGCCTTTGTCTGTTGGCATCACTGCCCTTGGTGGCACTCCTGCATGGATGTGCTGTGACAGTGCTGCATCCTGGCCTTTTCAGAGCACTCAGGTAGGATGCATTGCACCTTCCCTTGGGAGATGCAGTCGTGTTCCTGCTCTTTGCTGCCTGACCTTTCACCAGGTACTAATCCCTGGAGGGCTCTACCTCTTATCCCATGGCAGCTCAGTTTCTTTAAGAGCTTTTGGGTATTCTTTAAGTGCTTAAGAGCATTGCTACCTACCATTTTGAAATCCCCATAAAGTCTGGCTAATTGGATCACCCTTATCTTCATGCTCACCATTTCCTTGCAAGGGAAAGCCATGCCCTGCATGCTGACTCGTCCCAATGAGATAATTATCTGGGATCTGCTGATGGTGCTCTGAACCATGGCTGCTTTACAGTGAGGTGTTAAACCCGGCTTTGTGTTTTAAGTTTGATGAGTAATTTAATGCTGTTCAGACTTTTTTTTTTTTTTTTTTTTTTTTTTTTGTTTTTTGTTTTTGTTTTTGTTTTCTTTCTGGGAGAGGCAGCTGGTGTGTGGCTCTGTGTTTTCTCTTTGTCTGGTCCTGATGCCTCATTGGGTGCTGTGGCAACCCAAACTGGGATTGGCATCAGGAGTGGCGTTGCTGACAGGGGACAAGGATTTTTGTGGTGGCTTTTTTTTTCCTTCACCAATTCAATTTTCCTTATGAAATAAGTTAAATATGTGCAAACATATTTAAAGAGTGCAAACAAAACACAGTGCCTTGCCAGCAGCGTTTTCAAGATTTAGACCTTTGCATGTGGATTCTCTGAGATTTTCTGGACTGCTTGATTACAAGTAGGACGCATAAAATATTATCTGGGGGTTTCTCTCTGCTTTAAGGATTGATATTTTGTGCCAGATGGGGTGTGTTGGTGACCTTGTTTTGAACTCAGTTGATTTGTACATAAACTGTACAGGTCTGCCTGTATCTGCTCCTTGTGGCTCATCATCCCCAAACATCTGGGGAGCTGCAGTTGTCCCTGATGATGCCACCCTAGGGCAATGAGGAGTGGGCTCTGCATCCATGCTCAGTATTCCTAAATGGAGAATTTCTGTGGTGTAATGCAGTGCAGGTTCTCTTTGAGACTGAGTAAGCCATGACCAGGGCTTTGCTGCTGGTCTGTCTGCTCAAGGAGTGTGTAGGATGCCATTTGCTGTGCAGGATGTTGACAGTGGTGTGCAATGTGTTTGCCTGATGCTCCCTGGACTTGGTTTCAGCAGCACAAGTAGGAGAGGAAGCTTAGACAAAGAAATGTCCCAAACAGGAAGGTGCTAGAAAGGGAACAAATGTCAGGCCCGAGCAGGAGCAGGTAAAAGCAGATGATGCCAGGATATCCTCCCAAGGGAAGGAGATGAAGGAAGAGATAATCACCCCAGTGCAGGCACCTCTTTGTTCCAGCTCAGCCAGCCCGGGGCAGGGGGGATGGACAGACCGTTCTCAGCTGAACACTTGATCTGTATTTAAAGTGAGATCTGTCCAGCTTTCTCAGGCATTGTTTGAGGGATTGATGGACAGAAGCCAACCCACAAAAGGGGAGAGGCAAGAAGAGTTGCTTCCCTGGGGCATGTTGGTACTCCTGGTGCCCCGCTCTCCACAGGCTCAGCAGGGAGGAAAGGGGCTGCTCAGAGCCCTGCTGGGGGACAGGGCAGTGGGGGCATCAGTGCCTCCTGCAGCTGCAAGGGCTGCAAGCCCAGCCAGCCTGATGGGTTTATGAGCACATGCACATCCCTGGTGCCACAGCCCAGAGCTGTGCTTCCAGGCTGGAAGCAGTGTTGGTGCTCTGCACGGAGGGGACGTGGCTGTGTTTACAGCTGTTTTGGATACGCTTAATCTGCATGCCTTTACAGCTGTCCTGGGTACATGTAATCACTGCTCACCAGTGTGATGGTTCATCTAAACACCTTCCACTTCACTGGCAAAACAACCCCTGCCTGCCTCATCAACCCCTTTGCTTTGGCAGCAGGAGGTGTTATTATGGGAAGGCACTTAACTCTTACAACCCTGTTGATGTTCCTCCACGCACCTTTTGGCCCTCTGTGCAAAGGTAGAGCTTGTGCTGCTTTCAGGGGTGCTGTGCCTACAATGCCTGATGTTGCTGGTGTGCTCCAAGCGAACACTGGGATGCTCATCATTGCTCAGTGTGCAATGCAGGTGCATCAGACAAGCAGTGGATGCTGCAGGCACCTGGAGTGAGCTCTGGGTGCTGCTGCTGATGGTGGCCAGTGTAAACAGAAGTGATGAACCAATTCAAGCAATCCTTTTCCATGCATTTTTCCGATTTCTCACATGTCTTGGGGATTTTTGAGCCAGAGATGTTCTTGTACTTGAATAGCACTTGCTGGATCTTGCTTCCAGATTTCCCACCTCCTAATTCCCAGCGTTAACTTTACTTTTTTTATTTTTTTGACCACTCCTTGTCACAATTCTCTAAAAGGTCAGCTCAGTCTGTCTTGGTGCCAGGGCCTGGCAGCTGAGCAGTAACAGCCAGCCTACACTGCACCTGATCTGCCATGTCCAGAACCTCCCTAGATGCTCATGGTTTAAAAATTTGCCTTGTGTTGGTCACTGAGCAGGTTGGTTCATGACCTGTTGCTGGGCAGTGCTTAGACTGTCCCCAAGGCAGTTCTGCATTTTGGTGTCTGGTCCTGCCTGCCCACTGTGACCCCAAGGGCACATTCTGCCAGGGGTGGCATGACACAGCCCCATGCCTGTGGCTGCCCAGCCTGGGGGGTGGGGAGAGGATGAGGAGGAGCCACAGTCCTTCCTCTGCCCTGTACTGCAGTGGGGTCCCTGCAGGTGGGGTGAAAAGAGCAGAACCATTGGTGCTCGTGTGAAATGGCATTGGCTGTCACTCTTCCTCCAGCCCCAGGGATGGAGTTCCCTGTGGATGGAGACCCCTTTCTTTAGGATGTGTTCCCAGCCTAGTGTGGGGGCCTTTCTGTCTTGGGGCTACCCTGATCCTGCTCTTGCCTTGGATGACACTCTGCTTGGCTGTCACCCGATCTGTGTGCTCACAGGCAGTCTGACATCACCATCCTGCCTGTAGACCCAGCTCAGGACACTGTGTAGGCGTGAGGACAGTTCAGGGGTCTGCACAAGCAGGTTACTGCAAGGGGAGCTCCCAAACTGTTTTGAAGGATGTGCTGGCCTCAGAAATTCACATTGCAGACCATCTGTGAAGCAGCTGAATCTTTGATTAGGCAGCTATGCTCCCCAGTTGTCTTACAGCAGCAGCCACCACCCCAGTGAAGATGCCATAGTCCTTCCACGGGACTGCCAGCTTGCCACTCCACAAGGAATGGGTTAAACATCCTCCCTCCTTCTTTTTTCAGCATGGATTTGGAAACAGGTTCCCCAGGCTTGGCAGCTGCCCCGCTGAGGATCATATGGCGACAGCAGGGAGAAACTACTAAGCTGGGATCTGCTGCCAGGGCTTTTCAGGGATGCAGCTTCTGTTGGGTTGGTGGCACAGAATGGTGGAGGAGGTGCTGGGTCTGGCAGTACATCCACCACATCCTCAGGTGAGGTTAAGGACTCCAAAAGTAGGTCTGTATGGACGGGCATGCTGGGTGCAAGGTGTGTCTCCAGTGCAGTGGATATGGGATGGAGAATCTGTGTTGTGGAACTGTGCACCAGGACCAGCACACAGGGGACCCCAAGGAGCAAGACCAGCTTGCAGATCATGTTTCCCTGAAGTGGAAGATCACTGTCAGAGTGTGGAAACCGTGAAGCTGCTTTTGACTTATGGTGTTTGAAATGCGCCATGCTCACTTCTATGAGTGACTGCCTAATATTTCCATTTTCCCAGGACTGATGAAAAAACACTGTTACAAGAGCCATTCATTTATTAAAGGGGATTTACAGAAAACAAACCAAGCCAAAAAAGCCCCAACCAATCAAAAAAACCCAACCAACCAACCAACCAAACAAAAAACAACAAAAACCCCCAACAAATCAAAACCCAAACCCACATACCAAGGCTTGAATTACTTGGAAAACTGTGATGTTGCATAAGCACCAGCAACTGAGTCATAGTGGCTCAGCTCAGCAAGGCCACAGTGCTGTTTGGGGAGGGAGCCTCTCTCATTCCCCAGTGGCAGGGAGCCAGCTAATCCATGGTGGAGTTGGGTCTGCCATTGAGTGGGGTGAGGAGCCTGGGGACACGCTGTGCCTCCCACCCCACCCTTGTCCCTGCCACGTTTCAGGGTCAGGTTGGAAGGGACCACAGTGGGTCACCTGGTCCAACCTCCCAGCTCAGGCAGGGCAATCCCAGAGCACAGGATTGTGTCCAGCAGTGATTTTCCCAACATCCTGGTGGGATGCAACCACTTTAGCTGGTGACACAGAGGTGGAGCTGAGGAAAGTGGTTTTGTTTCCTGGCTTCACTGCTGATCCTAAGGCAGGGAAAAATGCAGTAGTCAGTGTTAAATTCCTTGAGCCTAAAATAGGATAAGAAAACACAGACAGGCATTCCCAGAGGTGAAGGGCTCAGCAGCCAAAAGCTGCCTGCCCGTTGGTGCTGCTGCTCCTGAGCAGGGCAGAGGCGAAGAAGGGCTGTGCCTGAGAGAAGGAAGTATAAAAATAGGTTGTTGTTTCCAGCACTGGCTTTAGTGCTGGTCCTCTTTGCCCTCTCTGTGAACTCCTGCATGGATCTTTACCCCACCAGAACTAGGAGAGAAGGAAGAAGCCAACAGCCACTCAGTGCTGCACCTGGAGCCTGTGCTGGGCACTGAAGGGGCATGGTAATGTGGGTGTCACCACCTTAACAGCCTGGAGAAAGAGGCGAGAAAACACAGAGAGTTCTCAGCACAAAATTTTAGTAATGCCAAGGTGGTTGATGCAGCAGCACGTGTCAACACATATCCAAGACCATAGGAAATGGCCTCAAGCTGTACCAGGGGAGGTTTAGATTGGATATTAGGAGAAATTCCTTCACTGAAAAGGTGGTCAGGTAATCTCAGAGGGACAGAAATCTGGGAAAGTTAAGATTTCTCTGACCAGTTGATGTCTGTGGTCAGCTGCGGGCAGGAATGAGAAAAATCTCATGACATGATGAAAGTGCTCTGATGGGCAGAGATGAGGAGTGATACCAGGCTGCAAGCCTGAAAACCCTTGAGCCATAAAAACTGGGAAGAGCAAGGCCAGTGTTGCATTCCTCTGTGTCCTGCAGCATCCCATGGGCTGAGCTTGGTTCAGGACCTGCAGTGGTTTTAAAGTGACAGTGAGTGGGTTTAGATTGGATATTGGGATGAAATTCGTGGCTGTAAGGGTGGTGAGGCCCTGGCACAGGTTGCCCAGAGAAGCTGTGGCTGCCCTCTCCCTGAAATGCTCCAGGCCAGTTTGGACAGGGCTCGGTACAAATAGAGGAAGGTGCCCTGCCCATGGCAGAGGGTGGAATGGGATGAACTTTAAGGTCCTTTTCCAACCGAATCCATTCTGGAATTCTGGGATTCTATGTCAAGAGTAAAATGCAAGTCAGAAACCTCCCTGGGTGACCACATGCCTTGGTTCCAAGCCTGCTGTCACAAACAGCCAAGGTTTAAAGCAGTTGTTTAATCCTTCTCGGACACCCTGTTCCACAGGAGGCTGAAGCCCTAACACACACAGAGAGCCGTACACGTGGTGGAAGCACTGATGAACTTGACTGGTGGTGTTTGGGTGGAGATCTCCCGCTGCTTTCCGCAAAACACTGTTCGGCCTCCTCGTCTTGGCACGGTGGGATGCGCTCGGACACGGACACCGCATCCAGGATGACGCTGGAATGGCAGAGGCTGAGCCCTTGGGGCCCGTGGGTGGTGCTGGATGCCCCGGCAGTGGGGGCTGGTGCCGGGACCCGTTCTGGGGGTGCGGGTGCGGCTCCCGGTGGTGTGGGGGGGGCTGCCCGGGCACGGGCTGTGGGAGCGGGGGGGGCGGCAGCGCGAACCGTGCACCGCGCGGCCCCGCCCCCGGGTCGGCCCCGCCCCTCGCCCGCCCAATGGGCTCCGCTCCTCCGAGTGGCCGCCCCGCCCCTCGCCTCCCGTTGCCGTCTCCGCCGCGCGCGAGCGCGCGAGCGCTCCCGGCCCCGCCCCCGCTCGCGCTCACCCTCGCNCCCGGCCGTTCCCGGCGGGGGCGGGCGCCCGGGCGGGCTCACCCGGGCAGGGGCCGCGGCGGCGGAGTCGAGGCCATTTTTTGGGGGGTGGCGGTACCACGGGAAGTTTGGCTGTGGCCGCCCGAGCCCGGGAGGGGCAGCTCCCCAGCGGGACCGGCCGCCCGTCACGGCGCCTGCCCCGGCCGCCCGGGGCTGCGGGGAGCGGAGGAGCGGAGAAGCCCCGGTGCCCGGCACCCGATGCCGTGGGGGGTGGCTTGGCCGCCCTGCCCTTCTCCCGGTACCCCCGGACCGCCGCCGTGCTCCTCCGGCGTCGCCGGGTCCGGCCGCCCCCGGCACCGCCGCCCGCCCTCTGCAGTGGGGAGGCGGCGCGTCCTTGGAGAGCAGCTCGGGCGTGAAACGCGGCTGCACATCCCAGCGCCTTTCCTTCCCGGCTGGATAACCCCACCAGAGCCCTTTTCCATCTGTTGCCGTGGCCCCCGGTGGGTTTCGCTGTTCCTTTGGGATTCGGTTGGGTTTGTGCTCTGCTGGAGCAAAACTGCAGTCGTGAGATATGTGGTTGTGCTTGTACAATTGTGGTTTGCTTAAAATAACAGAAATAAAAGGCTTCCGAAGGGCACCTATATTGGTGCCTGGTGATGGAGGGGCACCGCTGGCCTGGGCCACTCCTGCTCTCTGCCCATCTTCCTTCACCTTGTACCCCTCAGGACTCAGGTGAGGGAGGCACTGGTCATGGCAGAGAGGGTCTACAGCTCATTCAGGACTCTGCACTCAGGCTGGGGGAACCACAGAATCGATGGATGAGCCACCATCAGCCATGCTGGTCCTTGGCCTGGGCTTTTTTTTTTTTTTTTTTTTTCTTTTTTTTCTTTCTTCTTTTTAATTTTTTATCTATTTTTTGTTGGAAAAAGGAAAGGAAGTACCAAATATAAAGGAAAAAACCAACTTCATGTATTTTTTTGTAGCATAAACAATATTAGGGTCTCATTTCTTAGTGGTTTTTATTTTATCCAAGTGGTGGTGAGCTTGCTGGAGCTGTTGGGATCTCTCAGGCACCCTGCTGGCTCTGTGAGTTACTCTGTCACTCCTGAGAGTGAAGTTGTATCTTTGTTCTCCCAGTTGTTTTATGCTGGAGAGTGGCAGCAGGCCAGCCTTCCTGGACGCACAAGATGTTTAGAATAATTAGTGATGGAATACCCCTTTAAAATAATTGTTTGGGTTTATCTAGCACTCAATTGCAGTGATATCTACCTCTAAAAATAGGCAGGCCTCTGTGTAATGAGCCTCGTAGTATAAACAAGTCATATCTTGAATGACTGTTGTTACTTTTGGGATGTCCGAGAGAGATGCCTTTGGGGGTTTTGCCAAATATTCTGTCTAACTTTTTTTTTTTTTTTTTTTCCTTCTGCAGTGAACTATGTTTCTTGGCCCTTACGCTGTGTGGTTGTGTGCACTGACCAGAGGCAAGGCTCAGTAACCCTCGCTGTTCAGGGCTGGCACAGCTGCACAGAGGAACTTCCTACTGCCCACAGTGACAGCCCAAAGTTGAGCAGTCCTGGTTTTTCCAGGAAATCCATGCTTATATGGAGATGGCTGGCAGCGGGCTCTGCTGGGGACTGTGCATCACCCCTGCTCTGAGGCACTGCCCTCTGTGGATTCAGCACAGAGCTGTGTTTATCTGTGCTCTGAGTCCACAGTTTTCCATGAGACAGGAACAGAGCAGCTTGGGTGTGATCCTGGTTCTGCTGGTCCTTCCTGGGATGCTTTCCCAAGTGCCCCAGGGTGCAGCTGTGTGAGTGCACCATTCTTTGCTTTTGGGAGTTAGGAGCCAGGATGGCACGAGGAATTTTCTCACATTTTTCTGTGTGGTTTATCAGAGCGTGATGGTTGAGCATTGGCTCAGCCTCTCACATGCACATGCCTTTTGGACTTTGTTTTCAGCAGCCAGAAGCCAGGGCTTCTCTGTGTTGCTGACGTTCAAGAGCACTGGCTCCTCGGCTCGACAGAGAAAAAACAGCCAACTTTTTCAGCAGGAGGAGTATTTGCTCTGTGAGCACTTGTTTTCTGAGAAGGTACCAGAGAGGTCGTTGTGCCTGCTCAGTGTTTGAAACAGGAGTGTTTCATAGGTTTGATCACACTGTGCTCACAGACCCCCCACCCACTTTGATAGTGCCCCCGGTTATCCAGATTTATCTGCTCAGTTGGAAGTTTAGTGCCCTTTTGTGGGCTATATGTCTTTTGGGAATGGAAATGCAGTTCCATAAGCCCTTAGTGGCGGGCCTCTGGCTTGCTAGGAGCACCAAGGTCTTCTGGAGAACTTTTATTATAACTAAGTGGGACTACTTTTTTTCCTCTTTTAAAAGCCACCCATGTTTTGGTTTAAGTGAGTAAAACCCTAAATGGCTGGGCTTACTAGCTCAGACACTTTGGGACTTGGAGCAGGTGAGGCTCTGCTACTCCCTGGCAAACTCGTGTATCTAGCTGGCAAAGCCTGGACTGCTGCCTGTAGTTGTTCCCAGTTGCCCAGTCAGAGATTCTGCATGGGAATGAGGGGTTCCTGCTAAACAGGGTGATGGCAAACTGCTGTGAGAGAGCTGTGGGACAGACCATGAGTGTAACGTGCCCTCTCAGCAATTCAGTGTTGTTGAGGTGTCACCCGTGACTCAAGGAGGTTTTGGGGATGGCAGTGGTGGTTGTGGTACAAGTGGGGAACGTTTCCCTTGCTGCAAGGGCTGGGTTGTGTGTTGGTGCCCGGGTGGTTTCAGGTGAGGATGAAAAAGGGTTGGTTGTCTCCAGGTGTTTGCAGTGAGTGCCTTGTTAGGCTGATGCCTCATGTGTTTGAAATCGTGGTGGTGCAGGACCCTGAGGGTCTTTGCTTGAATACCTGAGAATATCTGGTCTGATGCAGAGAGACCAGAGCTCTTGATGTTTCTGCAGATTCTGAAACCAGTAGGTGCTTGGTATGTTTGAAACTCAGGCCATCCGGCTGCTGCAGTGTGAATTTCAGCTTATATTTAAATACTGAAGATTGAAACTGTGGGCTTGGGCTGTATTTATCAGTGGACAGTGTTGTTTATGTATTGTGGTTTTAAAGGAAATACCTTTATAGTAGAAATGCTGCCTGACAAACAAAAAAAACAAACCTTGGTGAAATGATTATGTAAGCAAGTGAAATGGCATTTTAAAGCAAAAGTTTCTTTCCTGTTTGGAGACAGTGTGGCTGGATTTTTTTCTCTTTCCTGCCGTTTAACATTTTTAACATCCTTTTTGTGAATGTTTTTTGTATGGTAGGTATGAGGAATGTTTTTTTTTTTTTGCAATTTAAGTCCTTAAAGAGATCATCAGCATGCTCTGGTAGCTAGCAGGAGGCAGATGTGAGCATTTGGAGCTGTAGCTGACCAAAACAGCAGCACATGTTGTGCATTTAAATAATAATTAAGGTAAAAAACACCCCAAAGAAACCCATGTAAATGCAATTACTGTGGGAGCTCAGAGGATGCTCAGTACAGTCGTCCTCTTAAGAATGTCTGGTTGCAAAAGGATTCGGGATCTTTTTCTGTTCTCTGCCTCTGGGTCAGCTGTGGTGTGTGTCTGTCCCCAAGCCGAGGGAATCCATCTCCTCCACAAAAGCTGCCGGGGTTACCTTGAGCTTCTGTTCCCAGCAGGAGCGCAGGGCTGAGTCAGTGCTGGCTGCCCAGGGCTGTGACTCAGTGCTGTCCCCTCGAATGCACAGCCAGCCCACTGCCAGCACAGCCGGGATGTGCCTGTAACCTCATTCCAGAGCTGTCCTCTGTGAGTATCACCTGGTTACAGGGGTTTGGGAATGTCGGACTGCTTTCCTTAACTGTGTGTGTTGGTGGAAGTTGGTTGTTACTGAGCTTTTTTCACCTGTGGAAGTGCCAGGGAGCTCTGAAGCAAGCAGCTTCTCCTGTTTACAGTATTACGGTTTTGTCTCTGTGGGTTGTGTTCTTTCTTTACATTTTATTTTAACTTACTTATTTTTTAAATTATTTTTTGAGATTTATTTGCTTGAAGAGGAAGGGTGCTTTGTTTTTCTTTTGGAGAAATGTCTTTTCTGATGCTCCAGGGTTAGGTCTCTTTGTGGTTCTGTCTCCTGAAGTGAGGAGAGCAGTCTGTACTTCTAACTCAGGATTGCTTCATAAAAGGAAATTTTATTGGGAACTCTGGCCATCTTCCTGTGCTTCTAAGCTTGATTTCCCATTGCCTGGTATCACACCATCAGTACCTTTGAACGAAATTGGTCAGCACCTTGAAAAGTCCATCAGATTTGGCAAGAGAGTGGATATGTCACAGGTAAGGACTGGGAAGTTGTGTGAGCACAGAATCTGTGAGGAAGAAAATCTCAGCTGAGTGCTCTGCTGAAAGAAAAGCTGTTGCTGGAGTGCAAATATTGGACATCAGAGGAGCTCTGTGGTAGTGAGACAAACAGGAAGTCAAGTTTCATGAGTAGTTCTAGTAAAAGGTAGGTCCTTATTTTCCTAAGTATCCTTTGTTTTCCTTTGTGAAAGTGGAGAGCACTCTCGAATTATCATAGGTGAGGAAGAAAACAAAAGGTTTGGGTACAGTTCCTCACCCTGCCCCTGGGGGCTGAAGCACAAAGGAGACGATTTTACTTTTCCCTAGAAAGGCTCTTGCAGTTGTTTGGAATAATGTCCTTTTATAGGTGTAAGAAAGCACCAGGGTCAGGATTTTTCCATGCAGAGTGCTTTTGGCAGAGATGCAAAAGGAAGGGTTGCTCAGCAGATTGCTGAGGAATCTTTTGATTTAGTTAGTTTTAGAGAGATTTTAACAGGATTGAGTTTTTGGACCTAGGTAAGATGAAGAGTATCCTCATCTGGAGAAAACATGTGAAGAATATACCATATTTTGAATTTAAAGTAGAAATCTTACTCAGGTGGGGGTGAGTTTGGTGCTGCATGGCAGAAGGTGCTTTCTGATTACTTTGCTGCTTGGTGCTTTTGTTATTATGATACTTTTAAGTTGCTAAACAATTTTATAAAGGGCATTAGGTAAAACTATGTGTGAGTACTACACCAGTGTCAATTTCCCTTTGTTCCAAACTCGATTTACCAATGGCTCCTCCTTTCTGCTATCAATTTTGTCCTATCAACTCTGAAAAGAGATGAACTGTTTAAAATTTGATCAAAAAGAGAACAAGCACATATGCTAAACGCTAGTTTCTTTCATTTGTCAGATGTAATGTGAATGTTAAGTTTTTACATAGGAATTATGAGGCAGCCTCAACCAGGAGTATTTTTTCCCATTTAGTCTGTGTAGGTTTTGAGAGTTGCAGAGATAGTTAATGCTTGCCTCTGCCATTCTGAAGGGCTTCTGCTGAAAGTGTTCAGTGTGTCTGAAATGAGGTTGATTTTGATTTAGGTTGAGTTACTCAGCTCTTCAACTTGATTAGCAAATGAGCCTTTAAGTATAAGCTTCCACTGCCTTTTTCCTTGCATAGTTATGCTCTAATATATGTGCATGGTCTGCTGGAAAACTATTTGAGGGAAAAAATATCTTTGACTTCTTTCTTTAGATGCAGATTTTATAGAACCTTGTTTACAGAGGCCATTCTGTATCAAAATGCGTTTTAATTTTTCACCTCAAATACTGAGTGCTTAATGAAACAACTCTGAAACTCTTTAGATGACTCTCAGTAAGAGCATAGTAGGATCTTTAATTAAAATGCATGATTAGCTCTCTGTTTTCATTAATAAAATTTGCTGATTAGGTGGGAAATCAGTTTAAAATAAGGCGACTCTAGCGGAAGACTCCAGTTAGGGACAATATGAACACCAAGGTCCAGACCACAGATCTTAAAGTGTATGCAGCAGAAATTACCAAGGACTTGGGGGAGTTCTGAAGGAAAACACCTCTGTAAGCTTGGTCTGAGGGAAGAGTACAACCCTCTAGATGATGGAACCTTAGTGTGGTCCACAGGATAGGAAGAAAAAAATGCATTCTGATCAAAACCGGACTAAGGTAACGCATTTTAATGCTGCTTTTGGCCTTAGAGTTGCCATGTTTTTCACAGCCAGGGATAAAGGATCAGTGGTGGTATATTTAAATCTCTGAAACATGAGAAGAATTAATATAAGCCGATGGCTGAACTGTGCTTTGTTTGGAAGAAACTTGTAATAAAGCTGGCTCTGTTTGGGAACCAGGGTTATATCCCTCCTCCACTGCCCAGGTTCTAAAGCTTGCTCTTGACATGCACAGGTTGCTCACACTGGGAGATCAAAGGAGGAGGAGATAAATTCTCTTTTGTTGAATGCTTACTCACTTTTATAACCCTGATAGCCTTTGGTCAAGTTTACACCTGGAAAGCACTTTGTAGCACTTTGTACCACGGGTGTTTTCTACAGTTTGGAAATTACCAAGGTGTATTAAGTAGGGAGAGATCTCCTTCTCGATAGCTTCTGCATCCAGAAGATAAGTAATGTTTTTATCTCTTAAATTTTGGTAGTTTTGGTAGCTAAAATGTGTCAGCTGATTGAACAGCACCTTTTGGATGCTGACTCTGCAGGTTTGCAGCCCCTTGGACCTGCTGCTTGTGGAGTCTGCACAAAGTCTGGATGTTGTTCACAGGTATGGAGCTACAGGCAACCACAGATTCATTATTCTCTGTTAAACCAGAATCATCTTTTCCAGCTGGACTAGAACATATTCCTGGTGGTGTGTTTTTACCTGTAAGCTTTTCAGAGCAGCTTGACACAATGCTTGTATTTTCTCAGCCGTGGTGGCTTTGATGTCTTCTCTGGGGCTGCGGCCCCTCTCTTGGTTAGAAGCACTTTTACAGCCAGCAAAGCCATCCTTCCAGTGCTGAGAGGAGATAGGCTTTCCTGGGATTTAATGTGTATTATACAGACCTTCTTGTAGTGATATTTTTACAGATGCTTTTTGTCTCCCGCTGCTCGCCAGTGCCAAGTGGTGTTCTGCAGTTTGATGTCATGTGATGCTGTGTTTTGATAACAAAGAGGAGCTGGAAATTAATGCTTAACTCAGACCAGTGATCCTGGCAGTTGTGGGTTGGGTGTGTGTGCCAGTGTTTTAATTGGAGTTGGGGACATGCTTCTGAGTCTACAGAAACTTGTAGATGTGGCACACAGGGACATAATTTACTTACTGGTGGACCCGCTTAGACTCGATGCTCTTAGAGGTCTTTTCCAGACTTGATAATTCCATGATTCTGTGACAATCCTGCATGTCTCCACCTCTGTGTTTGAGGCAGGAGAGCGTGCACAGGCTCCCTTTGGAGTAGGGTGAGTGCAGAGATGAGCTCTAGGGGCAGAGGAATGTCCTCTAAGTTTGTGATTGGATTGTGCTTCTGTCGCTAATGAGTGTGCAGAGTTTGATTAATAAGAAGCTAAATTGAGACCCTTCACTGAATTAGCAGCTCTCAAGAACATGAGACAGAAAAGCACAGCTGATGCAAGCAAAAGCAGCAAGGTCTAGTTGGCAGCGTGTGCCTGTGCTTTTGGCAAAGTAATGCCAAAGGGCTGAAGTCTCCTAGAAAAAGCTTTTGTGAAAGTGGAGAAAATCCTGTCTCCACTCCATAATCCACCATACATGCTCGAAATGGTGGGAGCTCAAGCCCGGTAGCCTCCCCCTCCCCGCCTCTATTTCACGAGGACTGTCAGGTCCTTCCATCAAAGCCGCAAAATCTGTTTTTACTCGTGTCTTTGAAAGTCTTGCAAAAATCTGTTATGTTAAATACAACTCTGCTGTTTTCTGTGAGGATGATAATAACTTGGGAAAGCTTCCCAACTAGCGGCAAGGCTGCATTAGTCTGGAAACCTTTGGGTAGTTTGTCCCTGTTTGATGCTTTTATATCAAAGTTGATTTTCCCAGACCTCGGTACTGAAAAATATGGATAATGAGGGATAGTGAGTACTACTGTAGCTCTGTCGGATCTTTTTTCCCTGTTGCAGCCTAGTTTATCTTCTCTTATCCTCTGAAAGCTATTCTTAGTAAGTGGTTGTTTTTCTTGAATTAAATGAGTGAATAATCACTATTTCATTCACTGTCCTTACATATGCTTAAATATAGTATTAACCTAATCTTCTTATATGCTTTTCCTTCTGCTGCTCCTGAGTTCCTAAAGGAATCAGGTTCACTATTAGTAAGATCTATGAATGAACTTGCCTGGAAATGAAATACTTCTTTTGAGCTTTGGCTTGTGTTTATTGCCAAGATGGTAATTTATTCATATTTTTGGACAGCAGCATCGTTCTTCATGCACGCAACTTCTGTGCTGTCAAGAGAACTTTTTCTGCCTACAAATTCCTCAGATACAGTCTGTGAGATGGTTTTGTTTGTTTGTTTGTTTGGTTTTTTCTTCCTGCTAGGAAGGGAAAACGACTGTTTGGTGGCGGACCTTTGGTTTTCCATTTTAGGAGGGAGAGAGGGGAGAAGGGAGCTCTCCGTGGTACCGAGCGGGCCGGGGCCTCCGGGCTGCGAGTGCTTGCTGCCGCCGGGAGGCAGGGAGGCTCGTCCTGCCCTCCTGCTCCTGGCACATCCCAGTTGTATAAAATACTATATAAATTATGTTTTATAGATTTTTAAATATTAGTTGTTAATTTATTAACAACTCCAATAAATATGGCTTAAATAAATATAGCTAGGTATCCTATAACTCTATACTTTTTTTTCTCTCTTCACTGTGTCTCAGATCATGATGGCTAGCTGGCTTTTTTTTTTTTTGCAGCCCAGGTTATACCCAGCACTACTGGATAGTATTCCCAACCCCACTGCTTATTTTCCATCTCCTTTGGCCTCCTGGTGTGCTTTTTCTCAGACAGAAGCTCTTCAGTCAGGCTTCAGTCAGCAGCTCAGCTGAAGGTGGGCACGACGCTTTTGGGGCCAGTTTGCCCAGCCCAGATATGAACAGTCACAGCCTCTCTCAGCATCCATGATGCCCTTGCTGGCTTTCAGCAGAAGCAGGGTTCATAGAATAGCCAGTGTTGGAGGAGACCCACAAGGATTATTGAGTCCAACTCCTAGCCCTACACAGGACAGCCCCAGGAAGAGCTATGGCTTGTTCTCCTTTCGATATGTCCTTTCTTCAGTCCTTTGTTCAGTAGATTTGCTTTCTTTTCAAGTTTGCTTTCCAGACTCAAGTGAGGTTCCCCAGTAGCTGTGAGAACATTTTCTAAGCAACTGCTCTTGATGGCTTTCAGTGAATATGGAAGGAACTAGAAGTACAACATTTGATTGTTGTAATAAAAGCTCTGTTGAGGAATATGGCTATTGACTGTTACTCTCTTGCCAGAGTATCACCTGATCTGTAAGACAGCTTAGCTGAAGCAGGCTGCTTTTAAAGCTAAAGAAAAATAGCCAATATTTTGAAGGTCATAGCTTTTAAAGTGCTGTGGTAGAAAGTAGGGAAAGGAATTTTTCTTTTGGTAGCTTTCAGTGTAGCAGAGCTCTTCAGCATTATTTATGCTTTTGGCTTGGGTATTTGTGCATCTCCCTGGGTCACAGACCTTCCTTGCTGTCTTCTGGTGGTTTCTTGCCTAGGTTTGGTATGTTGATGAAGTCCAAACTGGACATTAATTGTAAAAATAGAAAATAATACAAAAATTGTATTAATGGGTATTTTTACATCCATTTAAAATGCATACAAACATCTCTTGCTCCAGCAGGTGTCCTGGCAGCATTGCTAGTGAATACTACTTTAATGTGTGTGCAGTGGGGTAGTTTTGAAAAAATTACTTTTTTTTTCTATCTATCTTAAGAGGCTGTTGATGTTCCTGTTGGAGGATTTCACCTCCCAGAGCTAAGTCTTGGTTTCTTGTATAGTGCATGTTCACAGTGCATAGGTTATCCTTGAGAGAACAGCCAACTCTCTATATTTCTGAGTAAGTAGCTTCTTCTTGACTTCACAGAAAATGCATGCAGTATGTGCATATATTAAAAATACATGCATATGTATAATGTTTTATCTTTAGTACTTTGTCCAGAATAAAAACTTCAGTCTAAAAATAACTACAGTAAAAGGTCACTAAAGTAGGTTCATAATCCAAATTCCACTCAACATGGAGTTTTTTTGGCCTATGAACTGAAAGACTTTTTGCTTCTGTGGCTGAGATCTCTTAAGTAGTCTTGATGGCATTAAATGGCTCTTTCTGTCTGTGATTTTGTTGTCCTGAACCTGAAGAAAACATTATGTCTTGAGTTATTTGTTCCCCTGGGTTGGTGTGCCAGGGGAATGGGGATTTTCCATCCTCTTACCTGGAGCAGGTACACCACAGTCTGTGCAGAAACAGTGCTGATCTCCTTGGTGATCTGCTACTGTTTTAAAATCTTGGGGACCTCTGGTGGGGTCATGCTTGGACCTTAGGCATGTGCTACTGTAGGTGTTGGGAGCAGCAGAGACAGAGGAGGGATGTGGTGGTGGTCCAGGTATGTGTGTGCCCTGTGAGATGGGGAGGATGGCAGCAGGCACCTTGGGCGGCTCTGCTCTTGCCTGGACTAGAAATACAGCTGAGCAGGGAAGACACAACTCTCTGGTCTCCAGCAAGGAGGCAAGTGCCTCATGTCCCAGGTGAAGGCTGGTGTCTCTTGGATTTTTCATCCTTCCTCTGCAGCTCATGGCTGCTTGGTGGTGGGTGCTGCCTGGCTGCTGCATGCCAGGGGCACACATGGAAGGCTGGCAGCTCTGCCCTTCTCCTGTGGCCACCTGGATATGCCTTCTGGAAGGCTGTAGAAGAATAGATGTGCTTCGGGCTAATCCAGTGTGCTGTGCCAACATTTGCAGCGTGTATCAATTCTGCCTGAAAAGCATAGACTATTTCTTGCATTGCTATTCTGTACCGTGCTCCCTTTCCAGGACTGATAACTGTTTCCCTTTTTCCCTTTCACCTTGTATTTGTACAGTCAGACTCTGATTTGTTCTTCTAGACTCAGGGTTTTTTTAGGGTACTTCTCTCAAGTTCCCTGTGCCATGTATCACTCTGTATCCGTGTATCACCATGTATCCTCTCTGTTTGCCTTCTGCTTTGATGTGATGCTCGTTTGCAAAAAGTAGCAAAGTTGGGCAGGGTCCCGTATGCACAGATTGCCCAGAGAAGCTGTGGCTGCCCCAGCCCTCGGATGTGTCCGAGGCCAGGTTAGATGGGGCTTGGAGCAGCCTGGGATAGTTGGAGGTGGTCCTGTCCATGGCAGGATTTGGAATGAGATGAGCTTTGAGGTCCCTTCCAACACAAACCAATCTGGGATTCTGTGATCTGGAACTTTAATCACTTACTGCTTGATTTCCCCCTCTAAATAGTTTCAGGTTTGTCTTGTGGGGAGATTCTTTGGGGCTACTTTGTGTAAATAACTTAGTAAATAACAGGTGTGAGTATTTCAACTCCTGTTTGTCGTGTTTTCTTTGGCTATCAGGAGCAACTTTAATACTCAGCTTTTCAGATAACCTAACATCATTTGTTATTTATCAATTTTTATCTGAACTCAAAAAGGCTAATGGGAATTAATGTAGGAGTTACCTCCCAACATCTCAGCCCTTGAGGGGAATACATCAAATCTGTCTGATGTAGTCTTGAGTCACTGTCTTGATACACTCACAAGTTTTGGTCCAGTTGCCCTCTGATGTGCTTTTTGTTCAAGGGGGACCTTATTGCTCCCTACAACTCCCTCGCAGTAGACTGTAGCAGGTAGGGATAGATCTCTTCTTGCACAAAACAGGTGACAGGACCAGAGGAGATAGCCTCAAGTTGTGCCAGAGCACTTTTAGATTAACAAGTAGGAAAAATTTCTTCACTGGAAGGGTGGCCCGTCACTGGCACAGGCTGCTCAGGGCAGTGGTGGAGTCACCATCCCTGGAAGTGTTCAGGTGTGTAGATGTGGCACCTGGGAACATGATTCACTTGTGAACATGGACATCCTGTATTAAGAGCTGGACTCAATGATCTTAGAGGTATTTTCCAACTTCAGTGATTCTATGATTCCATGTGTGAGTAATGTAGGCCACGTCCTGACCTGTGCCTGATCATGCCATCATCTTCCCTCTCCCTCGCTCTCCTCCTGCCCTATCCAAAAATCTTCTGGGTGTTGTCCTTGCCTGTCTTGTCAAACTCTGGGATGTATTACAGTTTCTTGAATACGAAGGTACGAAGGTGGTAAGTTCCATTTCTGCAGAACGTGGCTGAAAAATGTCTAATATTCTGTGTGGCAAACACTCTGCCCACACACCTGAGTGGTGATGGCACTCAGATTTTATACCATAAGTGTGGTTGATGGTGTGTTGTTTTTTGTGTTTCGTTTCTTCTTTTTTTTGTGTTTGGTTTGGTTTTGGTTGTGGGTTTTTTTTTTTTTTTTTTTTTTGTTTCTTTAACATACAGTGACTTGATATTGAATAATTCAAGGAACTGTTCTGGAAGTGGCAGTTTGAATCTGTCTTTACTTAGAGAGATCCCTGACAACCAGTTGCACGCCAAATCCTGAGGAAGGCTTCCAGGATCTCAGAAGATTGGCGGGAAGTCAAGGTGCATCAAAAGTTAGCTTAAAGTTCTTCAAGTCTGCTCATATTTTAGTTGGAGGAAAGCAGAAATGTGACTGCAAAAGTGAAATGTAACACTTCCATATTCTTAGAAGTCCAGCAGCTTGTTCTTCCTAAAACATTGTAGGGATGAGACAGATGTCAAAATCCTGGGAGGCACCACTAGGAAAGCGCAGGCTGTCAGTGAAACTTGAGTCACAAACATGGGGTGCTTCTAGTTTAGCTTGCTGCTGCCATGCTCTCTCTCTGGGACTGCCTCAGGGTGGGCCTCTGTGGAGAAGAAAACTCAGCTTAAGTTGCAGTCACTGGTTTTTTGGCTCCCTGCTGCACTGAGGCACTTAAAGTCTTTTCCTTTGTCTGATGTGGTGGGGTGAGATCCACCATGTGTCCAGAGTCCTCGCTGTGGTCTAGTCCCATCCCTGCATCACTTCTCTGCGGTCTCCAGCTCTGCCCAAAGCACAACATTAATATCCACAGAGAAGCAGCAAGAAAACAACTGACCTGGAGACATATTTTCCAGCTAACACAAGCCTTTGTTGGGAAAGCAGTGTGATTCAGGTTTCTTTGGCAGTCTTCTAACTTCCCTGTGCATGGAGTTCCTGTAAGGTGCAAGTTAAAGCTAAAGGAGTGAAGAGCTCTAAAGTTCTTCCACTTTACATGCATAACATACGTTTTAAAAATAACATTAAGCTTGGTAAAAAGGCTGTTGGTGGGTGCCCTGGCTTTGGGTGCACTCGTCCAATCCAATTTCCCGCCCCCCCCCAGTGTAGTTTGTGCTTTCCAGCATTTTGTGCATAGCAGATGCAATTTGTGCTGTATCTCCCATGGGGAAAGCTGTTGGTGAGCTGCAGGATGATGGAGAATGGTTGGCATTGGGAGTCAAAGGACAAGCCCAAAATTCCCCCTCTGCCCTCCTGGGACTCCAGCTGGAGTACTGTGTCCAGGTTTGGGGTCCTCAGCACAAGGACATGTGCCTGTTGGAGTGGGTCCAGAGGAGGCCTTGAAGGGCTGGAGGCCAGCAAGAGCTGGAGCTCTCCTCTGCTCTGGAGACAGGCTGGGAGAGCTGGGGTGTTCACCTGGAGAAGAGAAGACTCTGGGGGGGACCTTAGAGCCCCTTTCAGTGCCTGAAGGGGCTCCAAGAGAGCTGCAGAGGGACTTCAGACAAGGGCCTGGAGTGAAGGAGAAGGGGGAATGGCTTCCCACTGACAAAGGGCAGCGTTAGATGGGATATTGGGAAGAAATTCTTCCCTGTGAGGGTGGTGAGGCCATGGCACTGAGAAGCTGTGGCTGCCCCATGCCTGGAAGTGTTCAAGGGCAGGTTGGAGAGGGCTTGGAGCAACCTGAGATAGTGGAAGATGTCCCTGCCCTGGAATATGTCCCCTGCTGGTGGCAGGGGTTGGAATGAGATGGTCTTTAAGGTCCATTCCAACCCAAACCGTTCTGAGACCGTATGAAATGTGCACAATCAGTGACTGTGTTAAGACTTGTTTCCAGCTTGCACATTTTGTCTTGGTGAGCTCTTTTTACTGATGTTGCATACCTCTTCTAGCTTTATCTTCATCTCAGGGCAATACTGCAGTCAAGTTGCCTCTTGTCAATAAAACTGAAGAAATTTGTTGTCTGGGCTGCCTAAGATGTTTTTTTCCCACAGTGATTTGTGTGTGGGTATGTCTTTGCCTCTTGGATCTTTTCAGCAGGGGGAGTGGTTTAAATCTCTGTCATGTCACTTCTGTCAGGTGCTGAGAGGCAACACTTGGCCTGTCTCAGTGTTCTGCATTTAAATCCAGGAGTAAATCACATTGGTCCTTGAGGCTATAGGCATGGTCTGGGAGCTCCCAGTGAAGGGTGTATCACAGCAGGCATGGCTTAATGTGTGCACTTCATCCCAGCCTTGCTAGTTCCCAGTCTGTCTCCCAGCTTTGTCAGCAGTCTCTTGTTACACCAAGAGGCTGGAGACAGCAGCACAGCCATCCCAACCTGTCTATGAGAGCAGAGGTCTGGGAATAAAGTGCCTTGTTCTGGCAGCAATGAACTTCATTTAAGGACTGTGGAGAGTGACTTCCCATGGTAACAACCAGAGAAGATACTCATACGTCCTTAATGCACTACATAATCTCATGGTTTTGAACACTGCTAAACTGAGTGATAATTGTTTGGCATCTTTTATTAAACATCGATTTCTGAGGCATTTTTCTGAAGAGTAATGCTAAGTACAGTGTTCACATGCATCTAATCTTTGCCCTAGGGTAGGAGTGGGACTGAAAATAATCAAGTCTGCTTTGTTGTGAAAGCTGGAAAATACCACTGCTGTTCAAAGGAAGAAAGATTTGCATTCCTCTCTCTAGTAGGTGCTGCATATATGTAGAACAAGGTAGTTAACAAGGAAGGTATTTTGTTTTTAATGTGGTGAGCTAAAACCCTGGTTGATCACTGTAGCATTGAGAAGAGCTTTCAGCAGTTTTATCAGTTGTTGCAGCAACACCTGCTCGAAAGTGGGCACCTTCCAGTGTCAGAATTGGTCAGTGTGGTGAGATGGGTGGGTTGTCCTGTCTGTGCTGCTCCTGTAGCCTAAATTCTTGTCCACAACATGTCTGTAGTAAAAAATTCACAACTTTTTTTTTTTTTTTTTTTTTTTTTTGGGGTTTTTTAAAAACTT
>VWYO01003177.1:30604-56678 GCA_013400275.1 Rhadina sibilatrix | reverse complement strand
TTTTTTTTTTTTTTTAGCTGTTGTCTAAAAACTACTAATACCAAACAGAGGAAATTACAAATGACTTCTTAAATTCTGTTGCCTTTTAAAAGCTGCTGCTTAGTCTGGAGGTTGCACTGTTGGGCTGTTTCAGTTTGACTAACGTTTAAAGCAGCTAAATGAGTAATGTAAATGTTGAAACACTAGCTATAGTGAAATCATCAACACCAAGATTAAAGCCTAAGCTCCCCTGAAGTCATGTATGGTAATTTTGCTCATGTTAATAATTGCTTTGGCTTCAATCATGTTCTCTTCTAAGGTAACTGCTCTTATACATAGGATGGTCCTGTAAAAGGAGGAATGGCATTAAAACCTTTGATCTGAAACAATGTTGTTTCAGTATCAAAATTTTGTGTTTAGGCTTTAGGATGCCAAATGTACCTGTGCATCAGTAAATACAATTTTTCAAGCATAGGATATGGAAAAATTAAAAGTTAGAAGTGAAGAGCTTCTTGCTGATACTATGCGAATATGTGAAACCATTTTTGGTGAGAGAATGTTTGAAAAATAATTTACTGTGTTTCTTCCTTAACATTTTTTGGGGGTAATTGCATGTTCGAGAATAAATGATGAATATACTTTTGTTTGATTCCTGCAGTAAAAGCTTGGATATTAGTTGATGGCGTCGCATTATTATTTTTTTTTTTTATTCCAGGGATTCCCATTGCTTAATAGTGCTGAGTTTTCATAGCTTTTGAAGTGTCAGTGAACTTTGTTTCAGTGTCTTGTGTACAAAAGGTACCTGTTTTTAAGTTCAAAAAGAGTGTGTTTGTTTTATATCAGGGGAAGGAGAAGCATTTGACAGTTTGTATCATGTATAAACTGTACTTCTTCCAATTGAAACATAGATGTCCTTTTTTTCCTAAACTTTTTTTTTTTTCCATTGTGGTGCTCAGTTGCTAGTCTGTCTTAATTTACTTTAGAATTTTAAATGAGCAGTTTGAAAGGGCTGTAGGGAATATGGGTTGGATTTGGGCTATTATTTCTTTAGTTCAGGCTGACAAACTGAACCAAGTTCATCAGAGATGTCAAATTGTTTCTTCACATTTAGGTGGAAAATGTTTTCAGAGGAAAACCTGGTTCTGTAGCTGTGCTGTTGAACTGTGTTTATAGTTTATGGCAGAGACTCATGACTTGGTGTATGAAAAACCACGTCACGTCACAATCACAGAATATCCTGACTTGGAAGGGACCATCAAGGATCATGGAGTCCTACTCCTGGCCCTTCACAGGAGGCCCCAGAAATCCCACCATGTGCCTGAAAGCACTGTCCAAGCACTTCTTAAACTCATGTCTTTTACTGGAGCCTCACACTGTTGTTTTCTGGGATCAGGAAAAAAGTCTTGCTTGAAGGCATCTCTTTCTCACATTCCCTGAGTGGCTTTACACAGGCAGATAGTGATAGGGCAGGGGGGAATGGTTTTAAACCAAGAGGGGAGAGATTTAGATGAGGTGTTAGGAAGAAATTGTTCCCTGTGGGGGTGGTGAGGCCCTGACACAGGTTGCCCAGAGAAGCTGTGGCTGCCCTGTCCCTGGAAGTGTTCAAGGCCAGGTTGGATGTGGTTTGAAGTCTCCTGGACTAGTGGAAGGTGTTCCTGCCCGTGGCAGGACTTTGTATTGAGAGGAGCTGTAAGAGCCCTTCCAACCCAAACTGTTCTAACATACCTGTGGGATTTAACATACCTGTGGTTTTTCTCATGCCTTGGCAATTGAGATGCCTCAACAGATTACTTTTCTTTTTAAACATGTGAGAAGTAAAATAAATAGGAAAGTAAATACAGCAAGATTGGAAGTGGTGGATTTTTTTATCCTGACTATAGGACTGGTGCTGAGTGGTGAGTGCCTCCAGGTTGCTGCCTTGTGTTTGGGTGGTTTTTGCAGTTTTATGTCTTGAAATGGTACCTCAAAAGATGTCTCTTTTGATTCTCATAGCCTTGAAGTATTTTCAAGCCAATCTTTAAAAAGTTAATATTTGAAGATATTCCTATGGCAAACATGTTGTGTTCTTCAGATGATTTTCAGATGCAGTAACCTTTGCTGCCCTGGGAGAAATCATGGACATGTTTCTGAATTTTTTAGGGTAAATTAACTCACTAGTAAGGGACAAAGAATTGGTGTATTAAATTTTTTTGCAAGGTAACAATATGGAGATGCTGTGGCAAAGTGCTGAGCTCCTAGAGGAGCCCCTTCTGGCAGGCTCTCCCTGCAGAAGGTGTTGGGCAAGCATGTCATGACTTGAACAAGCCCCAAAACAGCCATTTGCCACTGGACAGAGCCAAGTAGGACATGCTGAAAATCAGAGCTTTGTTCCTGGCTTTTGTAACATACTGGTATTTCCCTTTCTGTGCTGTTCAGAGTTTTTACTGGTTTAAGGTGTTACAAGTCTCAGTTTTGCCTCCACCTGTCTTTATTGCTCACAGTATAATAAAAAGAATTACTAAGATAAGCTTTTTTTCCTAAGTTCTTAACCTTGGCTGGTTCTTTCTCTGTAAAACTCACTGCAGCTGTCAAAATGTAAGAACTTTTGGTACTCAGTGGTGAATTTAGAGTCTCAATTTTCATGGATTGCTTTTAGTTTGTTAGGGAATTATTGACTGGAGTAATGTTGTGTATAAGGAAGATAATGTGAAATCTAAATTAATTCAGTGATATGCTAATATAAAACTTAGTTAAAAACTATTAGCAGTGTATTTTCACAGGGTTAATTGTAACTTTAAGCAATGCTCACATAGGAAGAGAATTATCAAAACCTTGTTTTAAAAACACATTTTTGGTGGTTATTGCCACAAATATGGGATTTTCGCATCACACCTAATTTATAGCTTATATTCTAAGAGTTTGGAAGTTTTTATTGTGGATATGGGAACACTGGGTTGGGGACTTTGAATCTGAACTCAATATTCTGGGCATTTTTCCTGCTTTATGCTAAGACTAATGTAGTATTTACATTATTTTTTTAAAATTATTTTTATTGGAAAATGCCACCATGACGTGATTGGGATCCAATCAATGCAATATGCTAGTTTATGGACTTTAAATATTGTGTCAGATCCCCTTTTGACCAAACTGGTTGAAGACCTGAGATGTGCAGCCATGGGGTTGTGTTGTGGAGCTGTGCTCCATGTAACTTGAATTCACTGCAGGTTTCTGCAGGGTACCAGCACCCTCTCGTGGGCTGTCTGATTGTGATTTTTGGAACTGTTTTAGAATAGTCTTCTCTTCACACTGGTAAGGCTCCATCAGTATTGTTTTAGGACTAGGAGGTTGTCTGTTGAAGCTGTCTGTTCCTGATCCAAGAGCTGTGTCTATTTATGGAAATAAAATTGCTCACAGCATCCCTGTTATCCTGTATCCTACTTAGAAACAGAATCACTAAACGGTTTGTGTTGGAAGAGACCTTAAAGTTGGGGGTTTGTGTGTTTTACCCTACATCTGCCAGTTGTTTTCCACCCCAATCCTGGTAGTTGAAGGATTTTCCTTTTTTTGCAGGAGAATGCAGTCTGATGTCAGTGGGATCAAGAAAGTGGTGTTTAGAAAGGGGATTGTTGCAAGAGGGGCCTTTTATATGGATTAAAATCAATCTCTAAAAATAAAAACTGAAAAACTAAATTAAAAAAAAAAAAATCTATCAAGATGAGATCCTGAAAGCAAACCCATTGTTAAGTTGGCTGTGATAGCACAGATGTTTATTTTGGTTTTAAACCATTATTTACTGCATTTTTGCTGACCCTTTCTCCTAGGAGGTGCAGAGATTGCAGTTTGGGTTCTACTACATAACTGTTTGTATCTTAGGGATGTTTCTTCTGACCCCCAGAATTAGCCACCTTGAGTCTTGATTTCTTCTCTTTAATTTTGTTTTCTAACCAGGAATGTCCAGAATGGTCTTTGCTAGAGTTATAAAAGATTTGGCTTTGGGACTGTATCTGTAGTATGGACTGTTTATTTTTAGAGAATCAGAAATTTGTCCCTTTTAAGGTCAGCAGTTGCCATTTGTAATGCACAAATTTTTAAAGAACCAAACAATTGACTGGATTTCTTCTTCTTGCAGGTTGCAGAATCAGCATATGTCTCCAATAGTTAAAAAGGTAAGCACACTCTATTTGCAAGCACAGAGCAGGATTCTCTGTTTTCTGATTGATGCATTTGGCTCATAACTGGGAGGTGGAGAGACTTCATCTTAATGTGTTCGAGCACTTATTTAGTACTTTATTGTTTTATCTGTAACTTCTGTTTATGTTTGGAATCTAAATCCCTTCACAATTATCGGATCAGCAGCTTGAAAATAGCAAGGATATTGGTTAGAAATATCTAACGGTATCAAATCGATACTATGAAAACTTAGTTACCTTTCTGGGTGCAAATTTATATCCAAGACATATTAACAAAGTAAATAGGCAGAGCTGGCATGTAGGACTTGAGTGTCTGCAGAGTGTTTGAGCAAAGCTTAATAACTGATTTTGGTGGAAAAGAGGAAATGAGCCCAATTTGTATGTCTGTCTTCTAATCCCAACCATCAGTCTGCCTCTGTTGACTCTTTTTTTTTCTTTTTATGAAATAGCTTCAAGATATTTGAGTCTCTTTTAGCTTCCTTTAAAACTGTTTTAGATTTTTCTTCCAATTAGCTGTTATTTTCCTTAGCACTGTATAGCTGTATCATTTACCTTTTAAATGATGTTGAAAATATTGATATTAGTTACTGGGAGGTCTAGGCTGCCCAATTTTTCTCTCTGAATAGTTACCCCTTTTGCTTTGGTAGCAGATCATAAATACATTTCTGACAGTTAGAGGTACTTCACACACAGGATCACAGAATCACAGGGTTGGAAGAGACCTCCAAGATCTGGAGTCCAACCCAGCCCTAATACCTCAACTAAACCATGGCACTGAGTGCCACATCCAGTCTTTCTTTGAACACATCCAGGGATGGTGACTCCACCACCTCCCTGGGCAGACCATACCAGTCCTTCATCACCCTTTCTGTAAAAAATTTTTTCCTGATATCCAACCTATATTTCTCTTGGCACAGCTTAACTTGAGGAGTCCTTCAGAAAAAAAAAACATTAAAAATGAGATGTTCAGTCCTAACAGCAATCTGGTAAGAAGGTTAGAGACAAAGGAATAAATCTGCAAGCATCTGAAGTTATTTCTAATTGGGAGCAGAGCTTTCAACTTCCTTGGTCGAGGGAACAATAGATGCAACTTCAATTACTTATGTAACAGCAGATGGTGCTGTTGGAATGGATTTAATCACCTGAAGAATAGGCTCCAAGCTGACCAATTAACTCTGGTATGAGGTATGTATCAGAGCTCTTGGGGTTCCCAGTATGCAGCCAGCAACTCTGGATCTGGAATTTGCTGTGGAAGTTTAGCCCCTACTAATTCTAGCAGTTGATGCTAATTTATATTCTTTCTTGCTGAAGCACACAAAACTAAAAGGAAAACTGCTGTTGGCCTGTAATATTATCCTTGTGCTTGAAAAATACCCAACTTGCTTGTGGGAGCAAAAAAAATCAAAAAAATCTTTAAAAGTGCTTACAAAATACAGTGTATGAGTATTTCCTCAAAGAGTATGTACAGTAAGTTGTACCGTACAGTACAGTAAATAAGATAATGGGGGCCAAATCTGTGAGTAAATGAGATTTTCAAGGATGTTTTAATGCACGGAGATTTTAATGTGATATGTATTTTAAAACTTATCATATGATAGGTGATGTATATAAATATGCTTTATATATATATATATATGTAAAATAGGAGCTGCAGCATGGTCTGGAGCCTCCTGCTGCTGGGGAACCTGATGGGAAGGGAATAGAGATGCCACAGCTGTGGGGTCACAAATCCTTCATTGCAAAACTCCATCTGTCACAAGTCATAAATCCATGGAAAAATAGACTGGCTTTGTTCCTTAGATGGCAGAGGGGAGCATTGAGGAGGTGCTGAAGTTTTCCATCAGTCTTGCTGTGTTGCTTTTGATCTCACCTGGGTTGGCTTACCTCTGTGATTTGGTTGGAATATGCTTGAGTTGTTTAATGTCCCTGCGTTCCTGGTTCAGTGATGCAGGTGAAATGGGAGTGTTGGAGATGAGTAGGTCCCAAATTCCACCTGGGAACTGCTTTTTCTTTGGAGACAAGGCAGCCCATTTTCTCCTTGATGGAGATCCTCAGTGGATGTCAAATCTGTGAAATACAAGATGTTATGGGATATACTGCTTCCAGCACACACATTAACACTGAATGCCATGGTTTTGTTCTGTGTGCAACATTTGCTTCCTTGCACTTGGTTTTCAACCTGCTTTTCTCTAATCATGCAGACATTGTAATATGTTTAAAGATATCGAGTATTTAACTTCATACATATTACAGATTGGTTATTACAGGGTTGTTCAGCCTGGAGAAGACAAGACAGGGCTCTGGGAGACCTCCCTGCGACCTTCCAGTACCTAAAGGGGGCTTATAAAAAAGAGGGAAAGTGACTTTTCATGTGGACAGATATTGATAAAAGAGGAGGAAATAACTTTAAACTGTAAGAGGAGAGATTTAGATTAGCAGTGAAAAGGAAATTGTTCTCTGTGAAGGTGGTGAGGCCCAGAGAAGCTGTGGCTGCCCCATTGCTGGAAGTGTTCAAGAGCAGGTGGAACAGGGCTTGGGGCAACCTGGTCCAGTGGAAGGTGTCCCTGCCCATGGCAGGGGCTGGAAAGAGGTGAGCTTTAACATCCCTTCCAGCTCAAACCACTGCTCTATGGTTTGGTTCTATATTTTTTATTTCCTAAAATGGTTATTAATGTTACACCTGCAGCAGCTCACCAAGTTTCTCTCCCAAGTGCACTGTGTATGTTCTTTAGACAATAGTCAGATTTTGGAGAACTTTTTCTCTCTTCAAAGCTGTCATCCTTCAAGGCCTTGTCTTAGGCCTCCTTCCTGAGTGTCATACCCCAGAGTCACAGACTTGGGGAGCAGAGGTTGTTGGAGTTAGGAGCTGCTTTGGAGAGGGGGGCTACTAAGGTGACCTGAAGAAGTCTCTTTTTAGTCTTTACATCAAATTTTGTGAATCAAATCTCTGACAGGTTACAGCGGATAAAATAATTATTAAAAGCAAAATCACTTTTGACTTCAGGTAGCTAATGCAGCAACTCTTCCCCCAGAAGGAAGGAGAAATACACCTTGTTATGTGTATTTCTTGGCCGTGCTGAGAAAAAGGTGGTAAAAATTTGAGCAGCTGAAGGAGTTATGGTAAAGAGCTCAGTAGTTGCTCTTTGTGTTCTACAAACGGTGCTGTTTCCTCAAAGATGCAAAATGAATTCATCCCCCTAAGGGATGTGTTTTCCCTTTCTCTCTTTGTCAGTGTTACAGTTTCTTCAAAGCTGTGTAGATGTAGATACCTCACTCTCCATGTCCTTGGTCTGTCACACACAGCTTACTTTGTATTGAAATGTGAAACTTGGCCTCAAACTGTTAATTAGTGTGCAGAACAGCACATCAAATTAGGCACAGCACTAGTTTGGGGAGTTGCTCTTAGATGGGACTCATTTCCTCCCGAGCTTCTTGGTGATGAACATGTGACTGTGGCATGACTATGGCATTGTCCTGGGGTGACTTTTGATGGTTTGTTCCTCCATGGTTAGTTCTTCTTTCTGAATTGTGTCAACTGAGTCAAATGATCCTGTTGCTCTTTCTTCATTCTCAGAGAAGTGGAGTCTAATACCATGGATGCTGAAGTAGAACATCAGTTCCTTTGAAGTGGGGAAATTTGAAGCTTTTAGTGCTTAGGCTTCAGACAAAAATAATCACAGTCTGGAGATATAAAAGCTGTTGTCTGGGATCTGGTGAATGAGTGCCAGCAGATAGAGCTCCTTGTTAGTACATCAGCCCAGTTCCAGTGGTGAGCTGGAGCATGTAGGGTTTGGTTAGTGAATTAATTTAAGACGCCAGTGGCAATGTTTTTCAAAAAATGCCAGCCTTGGATAGTTGTCAAAATATGGTGGTGCATGTAAGTCATCTACCAGAGATGATCTAGATTCAGTTATGTGCTGTGTTCCTGATGTATTGAGAAATAAAGGTCTGAGAGCAGCTGGAGGTGACTGGACAGAGAAGTCTCATCACTGTAGTAACAGGTTGAAGAAACCTGTGTTCCTTGTCCCTGCAGGCATTCCCTGCTGCAAAGTGCTTTTTTGTCCTGTGAGATTTCATCTGAGGGCAGGATTAGAGGATAGCTGCAACCCTCAGACTGTGCTGATGATCTGTAGGATATACAGGATCAACATATGTTTGTTGGTCACTCAAATGGGGAAAAAGGGTGATACCACTTTATACACTGACTCATGATGTCACATATTACATTTTATGAAAAGGCTGGAAAATACCACAGATAATGTTGACAATTGGTCAGGCCTGATAGAAACCCTAGTATGGAAAATCTGTGACTCAAGTATATTTGAGATTGGCATATTTATGTATTCCTGCTATTTCCAAATACATTCTGTGCCTTTTGAGGCAGTGTATGAAATGGGAACTTGAGACACAGTTGTAAAGGATGCTGAAAGCATCTTGTTTCATACACTAGGCTATATAAATATTTCCTTGTTTATATCTCTCCTTGTTTCTGAGCTACAAGACTGAAGACTTGCCCTCCTTTATTAATAACAAAATAAAATTAATTGTTCCTTCCCACACCTAGCAGTGGAGATGTCTTTGATCTAGTCCCTCTAAGAGAACTGTCCTTCCTTGCCCGTTCTGTGTGACAACGGGTTAATTGTCACATGTGCCTCTGGCAGTAAAGGGTGAGCTGCATCCTTCACTCATCTTTGTTCACTGGACTGTGCATCAGTGCACTCCAGGCTTCCAGGGGCTGGGCAGAGGAAACACAGGGATAACCCTCCTTTTGGGAATACCTTGCTGCTGCTTTGGGAGGAGGTGGCACAGGTGGTAGGGGGTGCATGGCATCACATCAAGCCATGGCTCTGGATGTGGGGAACCTCTGCAGCATGGCCCGACCGCACTGGAAACGCAGGAGGATGAAGCGATCTGAGAGGAGAGGTAGGGCTTTAATTGCTGCATTGAAATGCTGGAACAAAGGGGTTGCTGGAGGGGTGGTGCTGTGTTGTAAACACAGTTTTCAGGTGAGGTTTGAACCTCTTTGCTATGTGCAACTTCAGAGTTTGCACTTTGGATTCATAAGGGATCCAGTTTGTCAGAAATACTTCGAGCAAGATCCATTTCCCAATGTTTTATTTCACTTGACTTTCAGAGTTTGGAAGGAGAGGACTTTTTAACAAATATGTAACTTCTCTATAACTGTAGCTTTCTGACTTACACAGTTTTCTAATAGTTCTGTGTCATCTATCAGGTTAATGGGATTTTTTGCATATATGCCATTTGCTGAATGTCAAGTGTTGTTAGCTGCTAAATTTCCTTTCAAGACATATTTAGGTTTTTCTCTCAGTAATGAGAATAAACCAAGATAACTGTTAAGGTCTTTCCCAAGTCTTTTTTGCATGCAGTCGATACCTAGGATATTCAAACAGAAGAAATGCAGGTTATCTCTAAGTCCTCATATGGTGTGTACTTGGTATAGCTAACATTTACCTAAAAATCTCTCAAGTAGTCTCCTGTGGAAATAAAGGCAAGTCCTGTTGTGTTGGCTGCTGCATTTTTAAGTACTTCCAATGTTCTTCCTATCTTTGGAAATACTCTACAGAATTAAAGACTTAAAAACCAGGAGAGGATTAGAAGTGTACTTTTTCCTGGCTCCACCTAAATTAGCATACATTTAGATACTGTTTTCCTGTTTGATATGGCTGGCTTTTAATGCATCTAGGAAAATAAAGGTTTCTGTAGTCAGAACATTTCAGCATCTGCTGCTATCCAGAATCCCTTGGCTTCAGTGAGTGAATTTAGGTAAGAGCTGGGTGGAGGTTTGTTGCTCTGTGTTATGAACAAAAAAACTCCCCTCTGCTACACCACTGTAGTGCAGTCAAACCCTCAATTTATTTTATCAGTACACCTGAAAGAAAACAGCCCCTATAGCCATGGAGCTGTCTTCTGCCACAGCCCCATTCCACACAGAAGGTGCTGTAAATACACTGACCCAAATCACTTTGTATTTATGGCAGTTATTCCTTACTGCTGTTTTTGAAAGCTTTGTTAATCTCTGAACAGCAGTTATGCTTTTTCCTTTACTCTTACATATTTTTTTCCCCAAAAAGAAGTTTTTTCCAGTATTGAGAATGTTACTGTAGTAGTGTCCCTTACTCCATAGCAGGATTTTAGGAATGAAACTCAGGAGTTTATCATACATAGCTTGGTGTCCAAGCCAAATGCACAGCTACAGTGGAGTCCTTTGGCAGGTGTCCTTGCTCAGGTGCCACTGACCATAACCTCTTGTCTGGAGTCTTTGTGTCTGTAGGACCTGAGATGTTCCTGGATGTAAATAACTTGCTAAAGGGGTTATTTACAGGCAGTGAATGGGTTTATTAATGCAGTTTTGCTGCTTGAATAAAAGTTTGGAAGGTCAGAGAAGCCAGAAATGCTGTTCCTTCTTCAAAGTGAAATGATAACTGAATCACTAATCATTTCAGAAGTAATCAAGCATGCCTTAGCAAGGAGGAAGCTTTATTTGTAGTGAGAAGCCCAGGCTCAGAGTCCAGTTTGTGAAAAAAAATCTCTGTCTTTCTGAGGGCATACATGTGTCCTATTTTATATGGAAGAACTTTGAAAGACCTTTTTTCTTATTTTAAATTCCTCTGTCTTTGAAAGCCAGGTGGAAAAATTCCATGGATTACAGTGGGAGGAAGTTTGGAAGGTAGATGTGTATACAGAGTACTGAGTTCATTCTCTCTGCCCAACTCAGTATTGTCTCCTGCACATTATTTGTAGAGTCATAGAATGTTAAGGGATTGGAATGGACCTTACAGACCATCCAGTCCCAACTGTGGGCAGGGACACCTCCCACTACACCAGGTTGCTGAAGGCCTTATCCAGTCTGGCTTTGAACAGTGCTGGGGTTGGGGCATCTGCAACATGTCATACTGTTCAAATATCTGATCCATTCTCTTCCAAGTATTTTTGATTTGAAGTGGGAGGTTGTTAGAAATTAGTTAATGGAAATCAGTTACTTGTATAAAACACACACACAGTCTTGTAGTGATGTGCTTAGAGTAAGGGAGGCTTAGCAGGCTGCCTTGGGAAGTGGTGGAATCACCATCCCTGGAATCGCTCAGGAAACAAATAGACGTGGCATTTCATGCTTTGGTTCAGCGGACATGCTTGTATTCCAAGAATGGAGTTGATCCTGAGGGTCTTGAAGTCAGTGGTTCTGTGACTCTTATGTTCTTTAGCAGAGTGATCTTCTGGTGCAGTTGTGGGGATGGGAGGGAGGCCCTAAGTGCTGCTAACTGTACTCGTGCATTTTTTTATAAAGAAAGGATTAGGAAAAAATGTGATCATTCTTTATATGCCAAGAGAAGTGTAAACTCTTAAACACATACTGTTAAAGCCTAAAACAGAGAGCTTAGTGCCATTTGGCTGCATGAACACTGGATTGCATCTCTTAGGTGCCTTAGGGCTCTTCTGTCAACCATTCTTCTTGGCTGTTTATCTTCCTTGATGCTTTCAGAATCTGTTTTAGCACAGTTACTGAAATTATTTTTTTTAAAAAAATTATGCAAGTAGAGTTTCTGTTTGCCTCTGCTTTTAGCAGACAGGAGCTTGCCTTTTCCCTCCTTCAGGCTGTGGGGTGAGGTGCTGAGCCCAGGCTGATAACCCAGCTCCTCAGGAGGGTTTATCCATGCTGTGGAAGCGGGGGGCAGCTCTACAGCCTTTTTCACTTCTAGCTTGGTTCAGGGAGCTCACTTATCACCTTGGCAGAAGTTAAACCAGGAATTGTTCAAGTCCTTTTGTCCTGAGTATGAAGTGATGCTGCAGGAGTAACTGGAGCCAGTGTGATGTGCTAATTAAGGTGATAATTATTTACAAGCCCTGTTGATTACTAATATCCTCTTGTTAGAGTGGAGTGTGCTGATGTTGTGCAGTGCAAACTGTCTCAGGGGGTGGGCACAAGGGATTATAAGTCAAGTGTGTGTTCAGTCACCAGTGGGGTTCCACGGGGCTCTGTCTTTGTCCCTGTGCTCATCAACATCCTTGTAAAAAGTCTGGAGGCAGGAATCTAAGGAATACTGAATAAGTTTGCTGTAGATACTAAATTGGAAGGAGCTGTTGACTCCCTCAAGGGCAGAGGGGCTCTATAGAGAGACCTTGATGAATTTAAGGGCTGGTCAGTCACCAACCAGGGGCTGGATTCTGCACCTGGGGTAGGGCAGCCCTGGCTGTGGGTATAGACCAGGACATGAGAGGAATGAGAAGCTGGAGAGCAGTGCTACAGAAAGGGACCTGTGGGGGTTCTGTTTGATGGCAAGTTGAGCCAGGAGGGACATCAGGCACAGCATCCCCAGCTGGACAGGGGAAGTTGTCCCGCTTTGCTCTGGGCTGGCGTGGCCTCACAGTGAGTGCTAGGGACAGGTCTGAGCACTGCAATAAAAAAAAAGACATGAAGCTATTAGAGGTTGTCCAAAGGAGCCTGTGAAGAAAGTGGAGAGTCTGGAGCAGAAGCCATAGGAGGAGCAGCTGAGAGCACGTGGCTTGTTCAGCCTGGAGGAGACTGTGGGGAGACCTCACTGTGATCTTCATCATGCCACTCTTGCCTTTGGCAGGCTGGGACTGCATCTTTCAGTCACTGACGAGCATCTCAGTTTTAGGAGGGATCTTTGGTCAGGATTTACCCAAACAGCTCAATGCCAAGCTAGGGCCCTGACTGCTGCTTTTAAAGGATGTTTGAAACTTTACCTTGTAACTTGGTACCTTAAAGCCTAAATGTCCCCCTCCCTGTTTTCCAGACAGAAGCCGTCTCCGCCAGCCAAGAAACCAGCAAAGATATTTCACAATGGATGTAGACGATGAAGAAAACATGAGTAAGATGTGTTTATTTACATAGTGATAAACTCTGTAATAGTTTCTGAAAGTAATTTTTTTCTCCCAAGCACGTGGGCAACTGCAAAGAAACTTGAGATGTAAAAATGAAAATACTTTAAATTGCGGTGAAGAAGAGTGAATTAGAGCTTTTGCATTAACAGTGTTTTGAATATGCTAATATACTTATACCTTCTGTATTTTACTTTATACCTTGTATTTTTCTTACAGCAGCTGACTAATCAAAATATTTTCCTGTCTTGAACCAGCAGTGAAGAAAGGAGGAATAATACCAGTTGTGCCCATGCCAAGGGTTAAATACTAAGGAGTGAGGGGTGAGATGAAGGGGAGGGAGGGCAGAAAAGGAGAAAGAAAAAAGCAAAGGAGGAGCTGGAAAAGCTCTGTGCAGCTCTCATATGGGCTGATTATTCCCTTTAGATGCTGATTGTCCCAACCCTGAGCTACTGAATTATTAAAATAATTTTAAAGCACAAAAATAGTCAAATAAAGTGATCATCTTAATGCAGCCAAGTGTGTGAGACTGCCAACTCAGGGGTATAATTAAGATCCAATTTCTTATGAGAAAAGTATTCTCACTGAACCATTCTAAAGTATTTTTACTGTTATTTGTCTTTTACCTATCACTTTTGTGACTCAGTGAATTGTTCTGTTGCTGCTGTGCTGCGCCTGACTGTAAATAATTGTACATTATGTTATAACAAGTGTGCTTCTTTTTCCCCCAAGCGACAGTGGTTAAAGAGTGCATCTGGAAAAGGTGACAAAGCCCAGCAATGGCTTTGGAGAAGAAGAGTTGTAGTTCAGTCTGGAGGAATTACAGAAAATTTTTAGGGGGAGATGAGGAATTTAGATCATTGTGTTAAAATAAACCAGTCAAACCCAAAACAAACATCCTCCCCCCCAAAAAAAACCAAAACCAAAGCAAAAAATATTACCTGAAATACAATTAATTTTTTTTCTTTAGTGAAACAGTGAACTCAACTGCAATATGCTTGGTATAATTTTTCTTTTCCTTGCTATATAAGAAATTACTTGAAAGGGATATTTGAACTGTTTCTAAAGGTGGCTTCCCTACAGAGGCCTTCAGAAAAGGATAATTCTCGTAATTTTTTTGATAAAACATCCCTTTTCTCAATAATGGTGTAGCTGAGCATGACTAGAAGGTGCCTTCCTGAGCTGCAGAAGTATCACCTCTTTATAGGGACATTCTTTAATTCTGTGTCATTAAAAAAACACTCAATTTTTGTCTGCTGCTGAGTGTTTCTGTGTGTTAGTGGGAAACCATTCAAGGAATTTGTTATTTTGTCAGGAGCTTGGCTCCATGGAACTGTTAAGGGAATGCATTTGTATAGCTTCAGTTTTGAGATGTCAGAACCTTGGCTGAGCCCAGTTCATATATAGTGCAAGGTGACCTTCCTTTGTGTGCCCACACAAACATCATGAATTTGAAATGTTAAATCATCTGATTTAGGAAGGTCAGAAATCAAAGTTTAAATTCTTAAGTTCTTCACTTCGATTTGTGCAGAGATATGGGTTTTTAAACTTTTTATCTCCCTTTACTTTTATATCTCTTACAATTGTGAAGTGACATATTAGAAGTTGCCTATTAAATTTTTTATTATTTTATGTAACTGCTTTTGGGAAAAGGTTCTTAAAGGAAGGTGGGCCATGCAGTCTTTGTAGTCTGTGGTTGCATAACGAGAATTACTCTGCAGAAGCCGGAATTAAGATGATTTTTTTTTTTTTTTGGTTCAGATGAAATATAAGACAGTGATGATGTCTTCCATTAATAACTTAATATCCCTGATAAAACAGTGTTTCAGACTTCAATTTTTAGTGCTTTCTTTCTTTATCCTTTGGTCATGGAGACGCTAGAAGATATTTGGGGAAAGAGATGGTTATTTAGAATGTTTTTATTTGTTTTCTGTTGCTTTGCATGGCTGGTGTGTCTGCAGCACTCTGAACACTTGGAACACAAGCATGTGACTCTCCTGACCTTTCTCTTTGGTCTGTTTGCTCCTTTTTCCAAAAGATGCTCTAAAGAGAGCATGTGATTTTTTTTCTGCTTGTTTTTAAATGAAAAAAAAAAAAATTACTTATTGAGAATCTCCCTAGGCCACTAAATGAGAGCAGCAGTATAAGGGGCAGCTAGAACCATATTTTGCTTCAGCTAAAAGTCATATAAATTTAATTAATTGTGTTCCAGATCAGACAGAACAGGGCGAGTGTTGTCTCTCAGCAAGCAGGTAATGGAAGGTCCCCAATGGATAAAGCATATTAATGGCAGACACTTTTTAATTACAGGGAATAAACCCCAAAATAAACCAGCGTGTCCAGGTGGAAGATTTATTTCTTTACTGACATGAAAAATTCCCCATGCCTTTTTCCTGCTCTGAGTGTTCTTGGGTTTGTAAATGTTCAGACAAAATCTGGGAGGCAGGACTGTCCTGCTGAAATTGTTGGTATCAGCTGGGATTTTTACTAAGGTGGCCTCCACAGACATAAGTCAAATATTTCGTTGAAGCTGCCAGCTATTTTTAATGACTAGAAAATACGCCAATCTCATGAAAAATATCTAGTTTTTAAATCGTGGGTTGTATAAATGTTTAAGGTAACAGGATCTCAGTCATCAAGAGTTTATGTATGTGTTAATGCTGCTTTAAAGCCTTAAATATACAGCAGATGTGATGGACTTCAAAGGGCTCTCTAAAGCACTCATTCCTTGAAAAATTAAGTTTGAAGATTGGAAATACTAGAGAGTTGTATAAAATCTTGCACAACATGGTGTGTTTAATATTAGATTCATCAAACTTTAAAAAATAGCAAATAGATGCAGTAAGATGCAGTAAGACTAGTGGGTGGAGACTCAGAGAAAGCAAAGAAAGGGAGATGTTTTCATGCCCTTTGTAATGAAGTGGTGAAGCACCTTGCACAGGACATTGTGGATGCCATGGGTTTATAAGGTCTTTAAAAGCCATTACAAAACTTTTTTGGAGAGGGGAAAGCATATGTGGCTCCCTGCCATGATCACTGGGAGAGCTCAGAGCTGCAAGGCTGCCCTGGATGTGTCCTTATGCTGGTGTGATACCCACTCCTGGGGTCTGTTGGTGGCCCTGTCAGTGGGCAAGGTGAGGGAGAGCCAGGAGGGCCATTCTTACCTCCTCTGGAAGGATGACATGCCTGGAAAAGACATCCAGCCAGAGGCTGGGCTGGAGGAGTTATTCCATGTCTGAACATGGACAAGATTAGAGGTGACATCTCTGACTTGAACAAGTTGTGTTTTGATTAATCTTCTCAAGCCCTCAGGTAATTGGAGGTCCTTGGCACTGCTGGGCCGGGCAGGCTGATGAGAAGGACCAAAAGCACACCTTCACCCTTGGTCTGAGAGGGAGGGAGCTTTTCTTGGAGTCCAGCCACTCTGTGGGTTGAAACAAACACAGGTCCTTTTGGTTTGCACACAAAGTCTTCCACTTTGCATCACAAACTTGGATTTGGATCAACTCCACAGTTACGTCCTTTCCTGGTCTCTTGGTTTGGCTCAGGATCAGCTCCCTACCTTTTTTCTCTCCAAGTTTCTTCCACCCTGCAGATTCTCCAAAGCTAATAAAGCCTAGTAGCTCTCAGGGAAGGAGTAATTTTCTTCCCTTCTCTCTTAATGAGACAAGGTAAGCCTGCAAGTTTATTTCCTGCTCCCTACAAGTCCCTCCTCCCTGTCAGGACATCTTTTCCCCTACCTGACGAAGGAGTTCCTCCAGCTGCCATGCTTATATTCAAAAGTTTTTAATGTTCAGCTGGAGTCTGTTCAACTCCTGTTTTCTTTCTGTGGTTTCCACAGGCACTGTTAGTGGTTTTCATATAAAAAGAAATAAAACCAGAGACCATTAATCAGGTGTTAACTCAATTTCTGTTTAGCCTGAAAGTCTTGGTGGTTGATAACCAATACCTGGTACCAAGTGTTCCAGAAATGATGTTTTAGATGAGATGTAAGAAACTCACTCTAAGGAAAGATTTTAAAAATTCCTCCATTGTCATTAGATTCCTCCACCATAAATACGTATTTTTATTTTAAAAAAAATGCATGAACACTGTATTGGCAGTTATGACCCTACAGCCTTCTATGTTTGTGGCTGAACAAGAGATACTTGATTAAATCTAGTAGATTTCTAGCAATGAAATGCTTCAGAATTTCGATTCTTGTCTGAATTTAATTGACTCAATTGCATGATCAGTACTGTACAATTCTTTGTTGTGCTGCTGTGATTTAATGAAATGTGTTCTACTTTGGCTTTTTCTTTTGATCTTTTTTTTTTTTTCCCCTTCCTTTTTTTTCTCTTCGAGCACCGAAAGGAGTAACCTATCGAGCTTTTGCTGGAGGATGTTATAAATGAAAATTTAGTAACTATTCCATCAGCTTTGTAACCTGGGCGAAGTGATGTGTGCCTGGTAGGGGATTCTTAGGGAAGACTGAAAGTGTGACTGGAATTGGTCACTGTGAAAGAGAGCTTTCACCTGGTTTGTTCTAATTTCAATGGCCATTTACCACCTTGGATCAGTGTAGATGTAACACAGATATATTGAAGTTTTGGAACAGGAGAGTTAAAAATACTTGATCTATTAATTTGCCTTTTCATTCACAAATGCCAGCAGAAAGCACAAATAGTGAATTTCCTTAGTTTCTATATCAGAGTGAAAATGAGATCTTGGAACTTAAAGCAAATTCAATTCCTTCTATATAGCTCTGACGTATTACCCCAACTTATACTTTTGAAAACAAATAATTAAATTAATATTATATTGTCTTCCCTACCCTCCGATTAAAATATTATCACTGTGAGGGTGCAGCTTTTGTCACACTTCTATTTTACATAGCCTTAGAGAGGATCTCTAGTGATTTTTTGCTTTGTAAGTCCATGACAGCAGTTTTCTTGACAAGGCTTGTTAATGATGAATAAGAGATTTTTTTTTTAATAGAAGGCTGTGTGGAAATATATAGTCTTGTGGTTCTGCTGGCACAGTGGGCAGCTGTAGCTCCTGAGAAAATTGGGATGAGGTGAAATGAATGTTTGGAAAAGGCATGAAAAAGCACTGAATTTGAGCATTATGGAATAGCTGAAGAGAAACAAAAGCTTTCAAACACTCTTCAGTCATGGTACCTACCAAAGAGCTGCTTAGTTTTTCATTGCTCTGGGTGAAGGTTTTATTTATGTAGTTTTTCAATTTAAGCAACTAAAATCACTGCAGGGGAAAAAAGTAACATGACTAAACTGATAATAAAATAGAACTAAATATCTGCCTCAGAGTTGTGGTCTTAGGCATCCATTTTTACTTTACTAATGGCAGTTGTTTGTTTTGTGGGCATATATTGCTGTAGCTTATATTGTTGATTTAAAGCATTTTTGAGGCTAAATATAACTTAAAAGTAAAAGTTTTGTTCCAGCGTAATTAAAATGAAAAACAAAGTTGTAGTGGTTTTGTTGCTGTGCAGTTGTTTCGAGTGTGTGGTTTGAAAATTTACATTTCTTGAATTACTAGAGAGGTTGTGTTACATTACCATTGTCTCTAGTTTTATTGCAAAAAATATTTAACCTGTGAGCACACATCACTTAACCAGTTACAAAGAGAGATAAAGGAATCTATAAATTTTGCATTTACAAGATCCTGCACCGAAGGCATTGTAAGTTACTCTTTCTGGGCACCGCAGGTTCCAGCAGCACCGACATTAAAGAAAACCGCAATGTGGACAACGTTCCCCCCAAGGACAGCGCCGGGCAGGGCCCTGGGGAGGGGACCCCGCTCTCCAACGGCGGTGGCAGCAGCAGCAGGAAGAGACCTTTGGAGGAGGGCAACAACGGCCATGCCAAATTTCGCCCCAAGAAGAGGAAGAAAATGCCCGGCCCCGTTCTGCCAAAGAACGCCCTGATGCAGCTTAACGAGATTAAACCCGGTTTACAATACAAACTCCTCTCCCAGACGGGGCCAGTCCACGCCCCCATGTTTGTGATGGCAGTGGAAGTCAATGGGCAGGTGTTCGAGGGGTCTGGCCCAACAAAAAAGAAAGCCAAGCTTCACGCTGCCGAAAAGGCTCTGCGCTCCTTCGTCCAGTTCCCAAACGCCTCGGAAGCCCACCTGGCCATGGGCAGGACTCTGTCGGTCAACACGGACTTCACATCCGACCAAGCGGATTTCCCCGACACCCTTTTCAACGGGTTTGAGACGCCGGTCCCTTCTGACGCCTCCTTTTACCTGGGCTCCAACGGGGACGGGTCCTTTGGCTCCAGTGGGGACTACGGATTGCCATCGTCTGCCGTAGCCAGCAGCCTTTCCCAGTCGCCTCTCCCCCCAGCCTCACCCTACCCCACGGCCAGCGGGAAGAACCCCGTCATGATCCTCAACGAGCTGCGCCCCGGGCTCAAGTACGAGTTCCTCTCGGAGAGCGGGGAGAGCCACGCCAAGAACTTTGTCATGGCTGTGGCCGTGGACGGTCAGACTTTTGAAGGCTCGGGAAGGAATAAAAAGCTGGCAAAAGCTCGGGCCGCTCAGTCAGCCCTGGCATCCCTGTTTAACATGCAGCTGGACCAGACTCCATCTCGCCAGCCCATTCCCAGCGAGGGGCTCCAGTTACACTTGCCACAGGTGAGAAACCCTTTGGGTGTTGTGGTGGCTTTGGGTAATGACCAAGAGGAGTCGAGTTGTGTGTGTTGAATCAGTTTGAACAGCATTTCTGCTTCTCTAGATATGTGTGTGTCTATATATATATATATATAAAATGTATTTCTGTCTATGTATATATGTATTAAGTGATTTATACAGTTACAGCTTCTGACAATTTGTCTTCTCTTGCGCAGAGAAGAGGCTTTGTTTCTGATGTTTTCAGCCTTGATCATGTTGTGTAAGAGAGCACCGTTGCCAGCTTGAATTATGCTTTGTGCTGGGGAAGGATTGAATCACATCTTGCTCATCTCAGACAGCAAGACTTAGATGGAGTTCCAAGTGAGAATTACTGCTTGAAGTGAAGTTATTTGATACAACAGTTTTTAGCACAGAAGCAAATCATTCTTTCCTGCAATCAGAAATTGTTGCAAGTCAAGGTCAGCTTAAGCGAGGCTGTTGTAACTGCTACTGATTTCCAGGGTGTGAACACATTTCATGTGCATGTGTGCAAGATGTGTGGTTAAATGGCTGTCATCTGAAGGGTGGTGCTCTAGGCAAATGAATTATTATGCATATGGAAGTTACTTAGGCAAGTAAATCTGGCTGAGAAATAATTTGAATCAATTAGTTAATGAACTACAGAAAGTATCCAACATACCAGACACAGATCAGAAATTTGAAGTCACTAGAATGGAGTGACTGCATTTTTTTAATGCAGAAAAATTCTCACATATTTTCTTGTTTATGTTTCTTTCCAGTCAAACTACACCGATAATTGTTTGACTGCTGCCGTTCTACTGCATCTCTTGGGTCTTTTTAATGATAGTATATGCCCATCTAAATTAAAATATTTGTGAATTCTTTTGCCACTCTCTGTATATTATGAAAATTTCAAGGCTTTGACCTTTTCTATGTAAAAACCATTATTCTAGATTTCATTAAAATTCTAACATACTGTTCTCATTTGATAATGTGGGGTCAAAGAGTATAAGTAGATGTGACTATTTTAAGTACGTTGTTTTTGCAAAATAGGTGGACATTATGCATATTTTAGAACTGCCTATATGGTTTCATTTTAATGTTGCACAACTATTGTGTTACTGATAAATGCTTCCTTCATTTTCAAATCCAGGATCATGCTGTTTTGGGTAGTTGCAATTTCTTCAGTAGATTTAGTGATTTCAGACTGCATTCTCTGCTTTTAAAAGTAGTTTTGACCCCAGACACCAAAAAATTTCACTGCTAGTAATTCATGTGTTATTAGTTCTTGCATCAGTAAAATGGTGAAAACTGGAACTGGAAGAGGGAAGTGTGAAAAACCCAAGCTGAACTGGGAAAGATGTTACATGGATGCTGCCTTAGAACAAATTTCAAGTAATTTTTATTCAGGGACTTTTGATCAGCTTGTCATCAGGATGTCATCAAGCACTTCACTGTGTTGCTTTGCTTTGAATTATAATTAGCTGTTACTGGAATTACATTAGATCTTTTACATATTAGTGATTCTGGTCTGGTATGTATTTAATGATCTAAGTGTTTGTGGTGTTTTCAGGTCCAGCTTGATTTATCTTTTTTTAGAAGTCTGTGAGTTGTTTAATTTAGACATTGTTTACTGTGTAAAAACTGCTAAATTCAGAGATAATCCTAAAATGGTTGAAATCACAAAAACTGGAGAGTGCAGGAGGATAGGATTTGGTACAGCCAGTGGACAAAATAAAACATTGGAAAAAACGAAAGCTAGAAATATGTGAGGGGAGGAAAAAATTCAAATACCAAGTGCTTAGGGGAAATAAAAGAATTGACTGCCTGGGTGGCAGGTTCAAACCTGCCTGTAGCTCATTTGTGGTGAGGGACATGGAGCTGAGAGATGTTCCCTGTGATGGTGGTGGTCATGAGTATGGCTGGATCTTTATGTGTGACTCCATTACATCTCCTGAGAGCTGCAGGTGCCCCAAAGAGAGTTAAATACAGAAACACATGTGCAAAGTAACAAATGGTACAGAAGGGTTGCTGCCATCGAAATTTGATTGTTGTGAAATGGGTATGAGAATACTCTTTATGGTCTGTGCAGGGGGTTATTGAGGTGCTGATCCTGTGGTTCAGTTCAAGCTCGTCAGCTTGGTCTGTTGTCAGGGCTGAAGGAGGGTTCCCTGCAGTGAGGAACATCTCTATGCTGGGAAAGTGAGATAAACTCATGAACACATTTAACATGTGCCTCAGAAAAACTCAAATGTCCCACTGAAAAACTCGGCAGTTGTGCACTTAGCACCTTGGCAGTGGGTGTGTTGGTAGTGAACAGATTGTCACATTTGCATTGGAAGGACTTGCCTCTCCAAAACAAAGAAAATATTTTTATGGTTAGCTCTGCTTTGTGAACTGATCAAAAAAGTCAGAATCACAAAATGGTTTGGGTTGGAAGAAACCTTAAGGATTATCTTATTCCCACCCCCTGCCAAGAGCACAGACACCTTCTGCTATTCCAGGTTGCTCCAAGCCCTCTCCAACCTGCCCTTGAACACTTCCAGGCATGGGGCAGCCACAGCTTCTCAGTGCCATGGCCTCACCACCCTCACAGGGAAGAATTTCTTCCCAATATCCCATCTGACACTGCCCTTTGTCAATGGGAAGCCATTCCCCCTTCTCCTTCACTCCAGGCCCTTGGAGTCCCTCTGCAGCTCTCTTGGAGCCCCTTTAGGCACTGAAAGGGGCTCTAAGGTCCTCCTTGATCCTTCTCTCCTCCAGGTGAACACCTCAGCTCTCCCAGCCTGTCTCCAGAGCAGATGGGCTCCAGCTCTTGGAGCATCTTGGTGGCCTCCTCTGGAAGGGTCTCACACCTTGGTCAAAGATGGCATGGTGTTGTCCCTAAGAGAAGTTCTCAGACCAGTACCAAATGCTTTGGAATAAAACTGAGAAAAGAACATACTGGTAGCAGTAATTCCCCAGTATGTGCTTCAAACCCTCAGCAGCCCAGGCTGCTGGTGTCCCTCAAGGAAAAGTTTTCCATCAGATAGTAGGATCCTGCTGGTTGGAGGTATCACCTCTTCAGACCACTAATGGCTTCTGTTAGAAAGCTGATATAGAGGTTTTCTACTGTTAGTTCCTCAAACTGTTTACTTAAAAGGATAACTGATTAGTCAAGGTGTGAAGAGAACTGGAAATTGAAATCAAATTGAAGCTTAAACACAGTTATTTAAATGAGAAAGCTTGACTGTTGTGAGAGAAAGCAAGTTGAGCTACACAAATGAGCAGTGCAGCTGCAAATGAGATCAGTTTGAAAAACATCACTAGAGAGAGTATTTTTAATCATTCACCAAATTCAGTTTGTCCGTTCTGTTGTGGACAGACGTGGAAACAAAACATTAAAGAGAGATGGGGTGAGAACCAGTACTGAATGGCTACATGTACTTGATGTGCTTTTTTTTAGTCCTGGTTCAGCCTGGGACAAGGGGAACTATAAAAAATGAATAAAATATATAAAAGATACACAAATACTTACGAGTATGATTGGAGATCTGGGAAGGCTGCTTCTGGAGAGGTACCAAGGAGTTCTAGGCAGTTCATTGCAATGGATTGCGTAGTATATGCAAGAGGATAAGAATGTGATGGGTTCAAACCTGGGAAAAAGATAATATTGAATGTATTTATGGGAATATCGTGAATTGTATGTTGCAGTAATTGCTGTGGAAGTGGAAGAGATATACAAGACACATCAGCACAAGCAGTGAAAGACTCTACAAGCAGGCAGAAGTTTCTTTAAGTCATAACAGGAAACTTCTCTGAATTGTGTGCGCTGGTCACTGTTAAAGGGAAGGACCTGGTTGACCTTGATTTTTTTCCTGTGGTGGGAAGTTCACATAAGCCATAANTTGATTTTTTCCTGTGGTGGGAAGTTCACATAAGCCATAAACTGTGAAAATAAGAAAAAAAAATAAACAACAAAACAAACAAGACCAAAAAACCAAAAACAAACCAAGGGAGAACATGTCTGCTTGAGAAGGGTCCCTGGAAATCCAAGGAGAGCACAAAGGACTGAGACTTGTTGGGTCAGTTCCTGTGAGAGCTGTGAGCTATTGCTGCTGCTTTTCCCACTATTCAGGGGATCACCATCAGCATTCATCCTGAGTGGTCTTCATGGCCTTCCAAGGTCTTTGTTCAGCTCCAGATTGACCTGAGCTTCATCAGCTCCAGAATATTTTCAAGTGTGAATGATCATAGTTCTGCTACAACATTGCTGCAACATCTGTGTTTAACCAAAACCAGTCTGTGTGTTTGTAGAAAAGTAGTGGATTCACTGTGACTTCATCAGAGAAAGGAGCAACACACCCAAAATAACTTGGAGCTCACATGCCTTACTGAGCCAACTGTCAGCTATTTTGGGTCTTTCCTTTTTTGAATTACTCAGCTTGGAATAGTGATTTAATGCAGGAGCAGGGGTAGAGAAACTGTGTGACAGATGGTAGAGTATTCACAGGGAAGGTGAGACATGAGTTCAGTTTCTGTTCTAATTAATATTTATTGATATGAAAGGCAGTAGAGTCAGAATGTGATGTGAAAGGTCCCTACTCAGGCCAGTCAGTGGCCTGGGCTTGCTGTGGAAGCAGTCTCAGTTGCATGGTTTTGAGATGGGGACAGCAGGACCATTTCTGGGCAGTAAATCTTGTTCTCAGTGCTGCCTTATTCCCTTCTCATCCATGCCCTTAACTAGGTCAATATAATAGACTGCCTGGAAGACAGGGATAATTCTTCTAATTTCTTGGGAGGGTATTCTTATCAAAGACCAAACATCTTAGTGACTATATCTGTAGGTATTTAGCAGTGTTCATTCCTCACTGCCCAGCTGTTGTCACACAATTAGTGTATCAAATGGAAATAAGAACTCTTCAATATATCTACGTGTTTTCTGGCAGTGATTTTTTTCATCCTCTCCAGTTCATCCTGGGTTGTTTGTATCTACAAGGTTCATTTTGTCTCGCTTGAGTTCTGCTTAGTCCTTCTTGTGAGTCCTCCCCAGTGTCTGGCTCCAAGTTTATCCAAGCATTTTTAGTTTTCTTGCCAACAGCTTTGTTCCAGGCTCTGTAGGATGCACTTCCATCCTGTTGTGCTGTGCCAATTTCCAACTTCCTAGAGGAACTCACTGCGTGCTCCTTTGTATACCAACACCACAGTTTCTTCTGCTTTGCTTGTTGTATAAATAAAAGGATCCTTCTGGAAAAGGCTAATGGATGCAGCCTGTGTGCAGGGTTACTACCCAGCTGCTGTTCAGGGAGCCTTTTGTCAGTGGCATTAGCAGGCAAGGTGGCCCTGGATTTCTTCCCGGAAACACATGGCAGTTTCAGTTCTCAGTGTTGGGGAAAACTCTTCCAGGTACCAGTAAACACCTACCACCACTTTTTTTTTTTAGAAAAGGTGAATACATTGTTTATTCCCTGGATGCCAAGCCTTTCCCAGCAGGTTTGAAGTTTCTATTAAGCATAAATAATAGAGTAGTTTGGGTTGAAAGTGGTCTAAAGCATATGTTCTCTTTGTGGATCAGACAGGATTCCCTGTCTGGAATAGTTTGTTTCTGTAGTGTCTATACTGCACCACAGTGTCATTTAGCATGACTTTAACATGTGCTGCCCTGCACATCACAGTGTAGGGTAGAGCAGAAAATACATGGATTACAGAAATGAGAGCATAAAACTTGCAATTGGGAAGCAAGTATCCATAATTATGCAGTGAAGCTAGGGATAAAACACTGGAATGGAGACTCTATGCCTTGGCTGTACAGTGCTCTGCCCTCATGGCTGCAAGGATGTTAATAATTTAAGCCTTTTGTGTATTAATTTTCCATTTCTAAGACCAGAGTGATTAAAAAAGACTCAATTATTTGTGTTTTCTTTTGGGTATTTACCTTAAAGTTCAGCTTTCTGCATTTGGTAATTACCAGGATAATTAAATGCAGATTTAGTGCTGTGTGGTTGTGATGCTGGCAGAACATGTAACCCAATTTTGGGTCCAGCAATAGAAAGACAGTCGCTGACCAGACATGTTCATGACTTCTGAGCCAAATTGTGCTCCTGAAAAATTTATGGAGTTTCTGAGTTTCAGTCCATTCAAATGTTTCAAGAAAATTGGTGTTTGCAATGTTAAGAAGTCTTCTGATTCCACAAGTTGAGCAATTGCAAACCATGGATGAAGCTGGTGCACCTGGGACCTGACTTGGTGGTCACTGCTTTCTGTCAGGCTCTGCAATCCTGACACCCAAGCTTTAGTTATTTCTTGGCTACTAAAGCTTTTCCAAAAGGAGGTAATCATTGAGAGGGTGTCCACAACATTTCTAGGCTGTTGGTTGTAATGAACCTTGTTAAGGAAATGGGGGTGAATGGGGCTGGTGATCTTTACACCTTATCTTTTTTTTTTTTTTT
>VWYO01003177.1:0-30546 GCA_013400275.1 Rhadina sibilatrix | reverse complement strand
TTTTTTTTTCTTTCCCCTTTGCCTTTGGGCATCTAACACATCTATATCATAGAATGGTTCAGGTTGGAAGGGACCTTAAAGCTCATCCAGTCCCACCTCCTGCCATGGACGGGGACCCTTTCCATTAGGCCACATTGCTAGCCCTGTCCAACCTGGCCTGGAACACTTCCAGGCATGGGGCACCCACAGTTTCTCTCTGCTCCAGTGCCTCGCTCAACATCTGAATGGCAGTGGTGTGACTCACAGTACCTGTGTCTTTGTGGTGTGTGAAGCTGTGGGCCAGGTCTGCACACCCAGAACGTCTCAGATGCTGCTGGTTATCAACACATGGTTGCCTTGGCTTCAGTTTCTTTTCAGGTGAAAATTCAAGAATTTGGTCTTGACTCATTTTTTTCTAGCAGTTACAGTTCCAGCTACTTTGAAAACAGCAGGTGAGATTAGCTGCAGTGCTGAGCTCGATTGTCTGTCAACAGGAGCAGGACTGCTGTTTTGAAGTTGTCCTTCATTTTAGAAGTTAGCCCCACTTACAGCCTGACTTAAAGTGACTGTTCAAGTTTGCCTGAAAGACAAAAATCTTTGCTAATTTGAGACAGCTTGTTTGCAGTTATACGCTTACTTTTTCTATTCCTAATTTTGTATATGTCTTGTAAAAATAGGACATAGGAAGTGTTAAACTAGGGTTCAAAACAAAAATGCCCTTATTTATGTAACAGATAGAGAATTAGATTGTTATAAAAGGCTCACTTGAGGGGCATGGATTTTTATTTCAATCTTATTGTCAGGTTCAATGTTGAGGATACTGAAATGATGTATTCTGAGTTTTGAGCATGAGAATATAGACTTATCTGTCCATCCATTTGTTCTCCCAAGCCTCAAATGTTCATCAGAATCATAGGCATTAGGTGCTTCAATGCTTGGCTCAGTTCTGTCTGACCTTGTTTTGGCAGATATGGAGCACTCATACCTCTGCTTCCGCTTGCAAGGGACGCCTCAATGTCAGTTTTTAAAGTGAACAGCAAAAACTCACTTCATTTGCTTTGTCCAGTCTTTTAAAAGCAGAAATCTTTATAACTTAATGCTCCTGTAATTTTTTTTTTTTTTTAATGTGCATTTCTGTGTGGTCCTACAGGTGTTAGCTGACGCTGTTGCACGCTTGGTTGTAGATAAATTCAGTGATTTGACAGAAAATTTCTCATCTCCACATGCACGTCGAAAAGTCCTTGCTGGAATTGTCATGACAACAGGTAAATTTAAAAAAAAAGGAGTATTTTGAATGCTTAAATATGAGAGCTCTGTTTGCATCTAGTAAACTAACTTTTTTCAGTCAATTGGTATGGAAATGTATTTTTACTGTTTAATCTTGAAGATGGACTAAATATAGTAATTAAATCTCAGGTACTTACAGGAAAATTTATACCTGCAAATACTTCTTTTTTTTCACAGAGTTCCTGTTCTCTGCCTGGCACATGAGTAGCTCACAAAATGTAGGTTTTAAAGTTAATCATGAAACTTTGGGAAAATCAATAAAATCCCCCATCGGTATTCCTGGTTTGGGCATGTTATGTAAAAATTACACTTCTTTCTAAGGTTTTATGATTCTATATGTTGTTATTCTTGCTACATTTTATTCTTAGTGCTCTATGTCAGTCATTTTAGTAAAAATACCTGAAGAAAGCAGTTTATGTTTTGGCAGATGGCAGTGGTGTGCACGTGTCAGCAGTGGTGTCATGGGTCCCTGGGTGCTGGCACAAGATCTCTGCTTGTCCAAATCACCCAAAACAGTGAAGTTCTGCCTTAAACTAATCTATGACCATGCTGCTGCTGAGTTTTCCTCACATCAAGGTTTATCCTGGTCTTCAATCCATGTGAACCCTTGGTGAAATGTTGGTTTTGATGCTGTCCCAGCTCTGTCCCCTCCTGATCTCTTGCCCTCCCACTCATGCAGGCTGTTGGGAGGTTTGGGAAGCCTTGATGCTCTTCAAGCTCTGTTGAGCAACAGGCAGACCTCCATCTGGCAAAACACTGTTTTAGCCCCAAATACGTGAGGAACATGCTGTAGTTTTGTTTGTTTTGTGATATTTAACAGGTTTTTGTGCTATTTACAGCCTTGTATGTGCAATTCCCAGAAGAGTTATGTGCCAAAGAATTGAGACTTAACGTGTGAATAGCTTTTGATTAACTGAAGAAATAGCTTTACACAGAATAAGAAAATATCTGGCCATCAATACAAGTCTGGGGAATGCCCGGATTTAAGTGACCCCATTGCATAGCTTTGTGGTACAGCTTGGTGCTTCTCCCCTAGCCCTGTGGGCAGGAGGGCCCAGCTGGGCTCAGGTTCATTTTGACTTGTTGGGCTTTTTTTTTACCCCTGAGTGTTTTGCTGAATGGCATTTTGACCTATCTTTCTTAGTCCTTCATTCAGCTGGGTTTTTATCACTCAAAGGGCAGTTCTCTGTATAGAAAATACCCACCCAATCTACTTTTTAAGTCCTATTGCATGGGATGGTTTAATACCAAGAACTACACCTTATACTGGTAATCTTTAGAGCGATTTAAGCATTTACATTTCTTTTTCCCTTAGTCTTACCTTTCCTGTTGTTGGCTCAATACCCTTCCATAACATGTTGCTGCTTTAATAAACCAATGCCTTTCAGATTTCTAAAGTGGCTGTGAATATCTGCAGAGGTGGCCAGAAGGTACAGCTGGAAGTTGCTGGCTGCTTGAATCTCAGGGAAAAAAGCACTTTGAATCTCGGGCTTAAATAATTCTTCTTGAAGCAACACTTCTTACTTGCAGGTTTTCAATTTTTAACTTGTCTGAACTCCAACATGAAGAGAGTAGTTCTCATAAGAACCACTGACAGTGCTCGTGCAGGGAGGTATGGCTGAGTGAAGCTTTTGTTGTAAATAAATTATCAGAAGAAAATAACATTTTTTTAAAAAGAAGCAAACAACCAAACAAAAGAGAATTGTTTGGGTTCTACAAGATCACTCAGCGCATTATTTGTGATGTTAATTGCATCTTTTTCCTGAAATTTTGTTTTGCAGGTACAGATGTGAAAGATGCCCTGGTAATAAGTGTTTCTACAGGAACAAAATGCATCAATGGTGAATACATGAGTGATCGTGGTCTTGCATTAAATGATTGCCATGCAGAAATTATAGCTCGACGGTGTCTGCTGAAATTTCTGTACACGCAACTTGAGCTTTACCTAAGGTAAGCTGGAGGAAAAAAGGAGATGAGCTGATCCCACAGGGCTGAAAAGTTGTCTGTGTAAAACATCTGTCTTCATTATTCCAGTGTAAAGCACTTGTCCTTTTGCATTAGGATGTTGAATTTAGAATGCGTGCCCGTTGCCCTCAAATTTGAGTTGAACAAAACATTTATTCAGTGAGGTGTCAATCATGAGAGGGGAGGACAGGGAAAATAATTTGCCCTCATTTTATCAACTGTAAGTGTATATATCAAAATATGAAGTGGGCTAAAGGTTGCTGATGTTTCATTTAAGTGCTTGAAAGCTCTTGACATTTGGGTTGCCACAGGCTCTTTGTTTCCTGTCTCGATGGTCCTTTAGTTTTGTTAATTGTCATAACTGTTAGATTTATATTACAGAATTTTCAGCCATCATGTGTTTGTTTTTAATGCCTGTTAAGTCTGCCCAGCTTATGCCTATTTCCATGTTAATGTCAGTTTTGACTCCAGCTTTCTTCTCCGTTTCAGCAATAAAGAAGATCAGCAAAAATCCATATTCATCAGATCAGAGCAAGGCGGGTTTAAGCTGAAGGAGAATGTGCAGTTCCATCTCTATATCAGCACATCTCCTTGTGGTGATGCTCGGATTTTCTCACCCCATGAAGCAGCACAAGAGGGTATGACAGCAGTCCTCTTCCACCCAAGGGAGCTTAAATTATTCTTGGGGCATGTACAAGCAGCATGGTTAAAATTTAGGTGTCTTCTTTCCTTTTAGCATAGAAGTGTGTTAGACAAAGATCTCTTCCAAAAAAATCTGAGCTGTTCTTCCTCTGTGGTAGAAGTTCAGTATAGAGTGATGAGCCCTGTGGTCTTGAAGAGGCTGATGCTAACTGAGATAAGCCAGTGAGTCAGCAAGTATTCCTCCAGAACTAACCATCCCCTTTCTTTGTTTCCATCCTTTAACAGCAGTTCTCTGCCTGCCCCTTCCACAGTCTGCCCATTAATTTCATTTTAACTCTGTAACACACTGAATAGAGCTCAAGAGCTGCCTGCTTCCTACTGCTCCTTTGGTGAAAGCTTGGTTTATTAACTGCAAGTGTGTTTTGGAGGGCAGTATTTGTGAGAGGTGTCTGATGCTGTAGCTAAACTGCCAAGAGCAGTAGGAACTGTGATGCAAGCCCACACGCAGTAACTGCAGGCAAATACCTCAAATCAATCTTTCTTATTGTGATTCTAATGTAAACCCCTTTGAGCATGTTCCTTAACTGATTCTCAGTACTTTTTGTCCTTCAGACCAAGGGGACAGACATCCAAACCGCAAAGCCAGAGGACAGCTACGGACAAAAATCGAGTCTGGGGAAGGGACCATCCCCGTGCGCTCCACTACCACCATCCAGACATGGGATGGGGTGTTGCAAGGAGAGAGGCTGCTGACCATGTCCTGCAGTGACAAGATAGCCAGGTGAGACACTGAATGATTGGCTTTGTTGCTGTTGATGTTGTTGCTGAAGGAGGGCATAGGACAAGGGGGAATGGCCTTAAGCTGAAGCAGGGCTGGGTTAGATGGGATATTGGAAAGAAATTCTTCCCTGTGAGGGTGGTGAGGCCCTGGTGCAGGTTGCCCAGAGAAGCTGTGGCTGCCCCATCCCTGGAAATGTTCAAGGCCAAGGCTGAATGAAGCTTGGAGCAACCTGGACTAGTGGAAGGTGTCCCTGCCCATGGCAAAGGGGTAGAATCTTTAAGGTCCTTCCAGTCCAAAACCATCCTGTGATTCCTACAAGAGAGGAGGGGTGCATGGTACCCACAATGAATGTGCAGGGAATTGATGGACCTATCTCAGTGCTTTAGACATAGTGTGAGGGTGGCTGTCACCCCTGTGGTAAAGCTCTGATTCTTCACCTGCAATTGATATCAGACCTTTTGCTGGCTTCAGAGGCAAGGTGTAGTCATTCTCCATCATTCCAGCCACATCAAGTCATGACTGTTTTGTATTTCTACCGCTGGGGAATAGCAGAGGAATGTGGAATAGCAGAGGAATGTGTTAGATTTTTTTCCCCTGAAGTAGTACAGCATTAGGAAAACAGTACAATAAATCTATTGTGTTACTTATATCTGGATAACTTCCTCTGGTGATTTACATCCTTGCCCCATCATTGGAAATGTTCAAAGTCAGGTTGGATGGGGCTTGCAGCAACCTGGTCTACTTGAAGGTGGCACGGGTTTGGAACAGGACAAGCTTTAAAGTCTCTTCCAACCCAAACCATTCCATGATATCAAAGATTTTTACATTTTCCATGCATAGTTTAGATTTTTACTATTTTTTATGGGAAAAAGTGTCCCTATTAAAAAATCCTAATTGATTGACACTTCTAATTTTTACTCTAGAATTTTAATTATAGTTTAAATATTTTATTGAAATTAAGTATTTTGTTTCCAGAACAATATTCTAATTTATGTTTCATCCAATTCCTTTTTTGTTGCTCTTTTTGACAAAGATTGAAAGATTTTTGTTGTTTGTTTTCAGAATTATAAATGGATAAAAAAAATTCAGCAGTAGTATTCTTTAACGGGCATTGGAAGTATGGGAGAGTTGCAACATCATGATTTTTTTGAATGAGTCTGTGTGTTTTCAGCCTTTGTGCTCTTGCAAAGTAGATGAGAAATGTGAAGTTTTTCAGCTAATGATACTTCAGTTATTTTGAATGATATATACATTATTTATGTTTTAATTAAAAGAGCTCTGCTGTTTTCTCAAGTCACCATTAGCCTGATTAAAGGTTATTAAAGATATGAAGTTGGAACTATTCTTGTGAACTGCATATGCCAAATGAAAAATAGAGGAGGAAGGTTATGTAATGGCTTTGTTCCTTTAGTCTTGTCTCAAGTAATCAGCATCTCTACTGAAGGAAAACATTTTATTTTAGTTTGAATACCCCTGACATAAATGAATAGGGCCTTTCAGAAGCTGGGACAGGCAGCTGGGGAAAGGTAATTCTACAAAAATGACGTTTTGGCTTCTTTTATAATATTTTCAGTAAAATTCCTCAAATAAATTCCCCAGTTTGATGCCAGGGGCTTCTCCCAGCCACCTGACTTGGGATTCATGCCACATTCTTTTATCACATTGTCATTGCAAATATATTTTAAAAAGCCAGTTGTTGAGCTAGAACACATTTGACTCTTTTGTTGATTTTGTGTGATGCAGAACAGAATCCATCTCTCGCTTCCATAGCTAGCTGTCACCTCTCCTTGGGGCTAATGGGAATAATTTTGTTTGTGCCAGTGAAGGAAGCAAATAGAACCCCTTGACACAGAACAAAGACTGTATGACGGGTAAGGAGGCCCAAATTTTCATCTTCTTTTTTTTTTTTTTTTTTTTTTTTTAAATTTTCCTCTTTTTTTTTTTTTTAAACATTGCCCTGATGTGTTTTGTCCATTTACATTTGAAAGAATGCCTTGCTCCATAGTGTCCAGCAATCAGTCCTCCAGTATGCCTCAGACCCAGGAATTTCTACTGGGCTTTCCCAAAGGTTCACAATCACAGCCTGGGAAAGATGTGGATAAAATTGGGGTGTGAAATTGGACTTGTATCAAACCACTTGTACCTGAACTGCCTCATCTGTGTGGATTATCTGTATAATCCAACTTGCTGTTTCTAGCCTTTGAGTGCTTTGCTGCAGTGTGCTGCCCAGCACCCTCCTAGGCCTGTTAGGAACATCCAAGAAAAGTTGTGAGAAATGTGGGAGGGCCATGAGTGTAATCCCACTTGGACTGGAAGCATTCAAACAGGATTGTCCTGGTGTGTTAGAGCTCAGTGGCTCTTCAGTAAGGTGTTAGGGTGGTTTCTGACCAGAGTTAACATTAATATACATGAATTTGTTTTAAATTTATCCTGGCCTGGTGCCATGGTACTTCACAATGTTGATTTTTGCCATTTTTCTCTCAATGTGTTTTTCTGCCCTTATCTTTGGTTTCAAATAATTACTTACCTTCTCTGTAAACATTCCAGGTAATGGTTCATGTCCTGCTGAGAAGCACAGAATTCCTTTTCACACAGTTTCTTAGAAAAGCTCTAGGAACTGAGAAAAACTTTCTAGGTTGAGTCATTAAAAGGGAAGTCATTAGCATTCTTCTACTTTAAAGAAGAGAAAATACTTTTCTGATAAACTGTTGCATGAAAGAACATCCCATGTCCATCCACTGGCCTTGTTCCATGCTCATTCAGAGTAGGAAATCCAAATGGACATTTGTAACTTGGTCTTCCTCTTTTTTTCCCCCCAAAAGTGAGCATTTCTCTGTACTAGTTCTTAACCCAGTGACAGTAGCTGATGTGAATTGCAGAGGCTGCTTTGTTGCATGTTGGCTGTGTGGCACTTAGGTGAAATGCCTGAGGGGAGGTGTTGAGAAGTGACTACCCAAGGTGTTCCATTGTGGAACCTCTCCAGCTAAGCTCACATATGTTATGATCCTGTTTAAACCCAGAAGAGCAAAGAAAACTAAGTCTCTGTGTATAAAACAGAGACAGAACTTTGAATGTTCAAAAAATACCCTAAAAACGGGATTAAAACCAAAACGAGGTTAGATCTCGGTGCCAAAAAATTTATATATTTTATTTAATAATAAAAGAGGCAAAGAGAAAAAAAAAATAAAAAAAGAAGTGTACATGGGGGGTAGGGGGACAGGGGAGAATGACAGGGATTAGGTTGGAGCATATCACCCATCTGAGGGTCCCAATGACATCTCATTGCTCCCCTCCATCTGGTCTTCTTGGTGACTGAGGGTCCCTGCCATGCCAAAAAGTATAGAATGCAGTGGATTAATATACATTTTTGGCAGGTGGGAACATCCACGTGCCTCCCTTGTAGGGGGCCAGTTTGACAGTGTGCCTCGTGGGACTCTGGGTCTGTTGCCTCATCTGCAGTGCTCTGGTGCAGGGTCTGGGGACCCTTTTGGGGCCTTTGATGGGCCATGACAGCCCCTCTGCGCATGGTTGCAGCTTCTCCCGGGGGGAAGGGGCCCACAACTGAGCTGGCCTCCACAGCAGAGGATGGGCATTCACTGCCTCTGACCAGAGGCTTTACCACCACACACCCAAAACCTTTCCTTCCTCCACCCTTTGGTGTGAGGCTTTGTGCCAGCCTGGCAGCTGATAGCCCCAGAGCTGTGGTCTCCACCCAGAAAGTGCTAAGCTTGATCCCTCTGTGAATGTGTTCTTCTCCCCCAGCCCTGAGTTGTGACTTTATCCCATTTTCATCAGCGAGCACTGTAGGGCCTCAGTCAGGCCAATTCAGGGCAAGAGTGGTCTTCACTGCAGCTTTTATACAGTTTTGATATAATAGGCAAAGGTCCTTCATGAAGATGTTTAACTCACAAACTGTAATGTTTCAGTCTCCAACAACATATAAGTAGCAATGCCAAAAAAGCTGGGAAAAGTTAGAGCTGTGTGGTTTCCTGCCTCAGTGCAGCTACAAGGGGAAAACTTTCTCGTGTCTGTAACTGCAAATCTAAAATGGTGTTTGTGAGAAGAGCTACTGTAGAAGACCAGAGATTTCCTGCACTTGTGATTTATAGTGTTGACTGCTGACCCAGCCACTTGATTTAAGAGAAGCTCTCACTCCTTGTAAAGATACTGCTGCCTGTTTACAACTGTGGGTCTTGAAAAGGAGTGGTCATAGAGACTTAATTAATCTCTTTAGGAAACAAAGAGGATTTGGGTTTAAAGTTGAGCCTTCTGCATGCCAGAAGGAAAAGTGCTTTCTGGGATAGTCCTGCATCTTCCCACAGTGACACCACCTCTCACTTGCCATCAGTTGCAAGTAAAAACTTGTGATAAACGAAGTGCCAACTAAATAATTTTCATTTCTTCATAGTAATTGTTGTTTATAAATAATATTGATAGAAGAAGCTCTTTGAACTGTAAACACTTGCCAAGTATTGCCTTGTTTGATTAGTTGCATGAGACTCTTGTTTTCCTGAGATAAATTTTGACACCAGTTCCATGTGGACACCAGTGTGGGTCACACATAGTGACTCCCCTGCCTCATCCTGCTCTCTGCATAAAAATTAGCAACTAAGATGCTTGACATTAGCATCAAGTTTTATGACTTACTGCTGTTAGGCCCCTTCAGTTCTGGATTTTCTCTAAAATAATGTGAATAGCAGAATTCCTGTACCTTTTGAATTTGGAAAGTTCAGAGGAGAGTTTTTATCCGGCACGTGTATTTTTAACCGGTTTTATTTTTGGCAAGAGGTGCTACCAACACTCTGTGAAAGTGTTGCTGAGAGTTAATTTTTGCTTGCCTCCTTGTGTGTCAAGAGCTGTGAAATCAGCTGCATTTCATGAAGAAATCCACAGACCTTTTAGGAATCCTCTGTGGATACCCCCGAGCAGATAATGCTCCCAAGCAGAAATGTGACAACATAGCAAGGAGGAGAGGACTCCTCTTGATTTGGTGTCAGTCTCTGGTTTCTCCACCCTCTTTTTCAGTGCAGTGTGCTTGAGAACAGCAGAAAGGTTGAGGAAGTGCATCCATCCTCCAGACTGTTATGAACAAGATCCAGAGTAATGCATATAGAATAAGAAAACCAGTGAGTCTGATAAACTTACAAAATGCAGATTTCCCACTGAGGTGCTCAGTGATAAGCACCTGATAAAACATCAGGTGAGCACTGTACTCTGTGTAAATTGACAGAGGTTGAACACAATTCATGTGCATTTATCTGCAAAAGCCAAGGTTGGGGTTGAGCCTATAAAGGTGCTACTGGTTTGAAGGAGCATTTCCCACCCAACACTGTCCTTCTGCTCCAACAAGGAATCACCGTTAGCTGTACCCCAGCTCAAGTCAGGGCACCTGTGTTTAAGTGTTAGCAGTTTGAACATAAATCTTAAGGCTATTTATACCAATCTAAGAGCTTGCACTTTAAAGATCAGTTTTACTTTAAAAAAGTAAAGTTTTTCAAGGTTGTCAGGGAAAATTCTTGTAGTAACTTGAGACCAGAACACTCAGAATATATTAAGTACTGTTATAAGACAATTATTTTTGCTTACCTTGGGCAAGCATCTCAGGTATTTCCAGTGAGAAGGTTTACATTGGAAGAGTTTCTCTGCCTACTTCCCTGGGTGTTCTTTCCCATCTGCAATTCTGCTTTACATGCCTTACTTCAGGCATTTCAGCATCTGTTGATGTGATGCAACATTCCTGTGTTCTGCTCATGCTCATTCTTTAGCACCCAGGTTTGGGTTTGTAAGCTAAATTTAAGTCACTTCATTTACTTAACTCTTTTCTGATAATCTCTTTAATGTGAAGAGAAAAAAATCCATTGTTGAATTGCTCCACTGGAAAGACACTAACTTGGAAGTTTTCTGTAGTGCATTTTGCTTTTTCTGCTCTGCACTGCATGCTTTGTAGTGAAATAGAGCATTTGGCCCCTTCATTTCAAATGAAATTGTGCTTTCAGTAGAAGTTAATGCTATATTGGCAGCAGTTGTTGGTGTGGGTTCTGACAAACGTGCTTGTAAACTGGAGGACAAGGCAGTTTTACCACTTCTGGAGGTGATGCCTATGGCCTTTTGAAAACTGATGTGTGGTGGTGGTTGTTTCTTCTCAGTTTATATTCATACAAGTTGTTTGAGCATACGTGCTAATGGAAGTCAGATATTACTGTTTGACAGAAGTACAGTATGAGAAAGGAACAAGGAGAAAGTCTCCATGCAGTGCTTTCTTTCACTCTGCTATGATCTTCAGAACATGACCATAGATCTGATAGCGAGAGGCTGAGGGGTCTGGGGGGGCTCAGCCTGAAGAAAAGGAGGCTCAGGGGTGACCTTCTTGCTCTCCAGAGCTCCCTGAATGGGAGGGCAGAGTTAGCTGAGGGTTGGTCTCTTCTCCCAGGTCTCAAGGGACAGGACCAGAGGGAAATGGCCTCAGGCTGTGCCAGGTGGGGTTCAGGTTGGATATTGGGGAAGAATTTGGCCAGGCACTGGAACAGCCTGCCCAGGGAAGTGGTGGAGTGTCCCTGGAAGCGTTCAAAAGGTGTGTGTGGATGTGGCATCTGGGAGCAGTGGTGAACAGGATGGTGCTGAGCAGGGTTAGTGGTTGTACTTGATGATTTTAGAGGGCTTTTCTAGCCTTAATGATTATGTGATTCTTTTGAGTTTCATGTTTATCTCTGCGCTATTACCAATTTCTGCTAGAAGAACACATTTCTGTAGAGAAGTACAGAATCTTTTATTATGTTCTTTTATTATAACAATGAAATTTAAAGCTGGTTTTATAAACCTAACCACTCCCCAACCTTGCCTAATGAATACTAAGAGTTTTGGTTGTGTGAGTGGTTTCTGCAGTCCCTGTCCTTGCACAGGCCCATAGCTCTGAGCCCAGCATGAGTGTGTGCTGTAGTGGCAAAGGGGATTCAGAAAAACCCAGCAAAACAAGGCCTGTGCCCAGTAATACCAGTTCATACAGCCCTCTTTGCAGGGGCTTGCTCAGCTGTCCTCACTCCTCCTCCTTTTCTAATCAGAAGTTCACAAGACAAATGTCACCTTTCATTTTCTGCACCAGAAAAGGTCACCAAGTGTGGGAGGAAGCAGCAAAAGACAAGCTCTGGAAATACTGAAGCCAGAAGTAAGGAAAAGGGTCTAGCAGAGGGTTTACTTAGGAAGTAAGGGCTTGCCAGAGGAGGACTTTGGCCTATTTTAAAATGTCCATCATCACTTGAGCACTGATCATGTAATGTAAAATGTGATGTGCCTTGTCTGCAAACCTCCGTTTGCAATGCTCAGTCTTGAATTCTTTCCAGATGTTTCTTCCTTAGTATTACCTGTGTCTGTAGCAGTCAGAAAGGGATGTTGGTCCTGGGAAGCAACAATTTTCACTTGATATCTTTACTCTGACGCTTGGTTGCTGATTGTGTTTTCAGTCTTACAAAAAATGCTTTTCTATTCCATATAAAATACACCTTATATATTAGCACAGTATTTTTACTCACTTATTAGGGCCTTTTTAATGACAGGTGAGTAAATTAATGCATATTGCCTCAATTTTCATCATCAGGAAAGATGTGCAAATACATTGTTTCTTTGGATTATAATCTTTGTTTTACCATTTTTTAATATATAAAAAAAGAAACACGTTGCAAAGTCCTGAAGCCAGCCTGTGTAGTTCAGTTTTTGCAGTAGTGAAACAGATGTAGTGTGGAGTTTCTGGCCTGAAAAGATGCTGATGTATAGCCCACCCAGCACAAGCTGCAAGAAACACTGTTAGCAGCATCTGAATTCCCTGTTTTCCTAGGAGAACCTTGCAAGCTGGTATAGCATGGGCTTTTTAATAAGGACAACCATTCTGTGGGAGCACTAGGGCTTCTGATGTGCTCCTCTGTTTTATCCAAGCACCAAAGGAAACTTTTCCTGCTGCTTGTGTCTGACTGTTGCCGCTGGACTCCAACACCAGGTTGGACAGAGCTTGGAGCAACCTGGGATACTGGAAAGTGTCCCTGTCCATGGCAGGGGTTGAAACTAGATTATGTTTAAGGTCCCTTCCAATCCAAACCATTCTGGGATTCTGAGACTGAAATATGTTACTTTCATAGTGCCTCAGTATTCCTCAGACCAAGGCAGTGAAAATACTCTGCAGGAGATGTTGAGGTTTTCAAAAGTATTTTGTGTGACAGTTACAGAGACATTGAGAGCCAAAACTTTTATCAAATTAACACAATTAAAAAAAAAAAATCAAAATGAAGATTTTGCTCCTAGGCATTCTATATCTGTGCCACCAGACCTGCTCCAGTGTAAGTCACAGTGCTCAGAAAGGGATTTATGTTTGAAATCTGTGAAGCAGCCAAAGGGAGCAAAGACTGTATGCATTCTTTGTATGTTTTCAGTTTTCATATTCGGTTTTGTCCCTGCCCATGGATATTGCACATGCCCTTTCTGTCAGCACGATGTGGGCAGTTGGGCTAGGGTTTGAAGGACAGGCCTTTCCTTGTGGTGGTGAGGTATGGAGGTCTTGCAGACAATCCTTCTTGTGCTCTGGGAAGGATGCTCTTCTCACTGCCAGGTGTCTTCTGGAGGCATCAGCTGCTGTTTCTGGTGGAGAATCTCACAGTTTGGCTTTCTCCCATTGAATGATCCTGTCCATCTCTGGCATTAGAGTGTTGGAAAATGCATCACCAGACATGTTAGCAGGGGTACCAGTTAGAGTCTGCTCCTGCTTTAGGTCATTTTACTCAGGATTAAACTGAGTATCCCCTAGGCTGATGTCTGAAATTCTGGCAGGTGTCACAGCTTATGCTACCATGGTCATGTGCTGGTCAGGAGGAAGGGTTGAAAGTCTGGTCCATTGTGATTAACTGCTGTTATGTCTGGCAGATGTTACTTGTTCCATTAAAAAGAAAGTGTTTTTTGTTTTTTGTTTTGTTTTGTTTTTCCCTCCCTCTTAGGTGGAACGTATTGGGTATTCAAGGAGCCTTACTTAGCCTCTTTGTGGAGCCAATTTACTTCTCTAGCATCATCTTGGGGAGTTTATATCATGGGGATCATCTATCCAGAGCCGTATACCAGAGGATAGCAGAGATAGAAGATCTACCACCTCTTTATACACTCAACAGACCTTTACTTAGTGGCAAGTATCTAATGGAGAAGGCCGTGCCGGTAACTAAGTCTGTTCCAGTAGCATTGTGATTTTGTAGTTCTCAAAACCTTGCAAACTGTGTGCTGTGAGTAAACTGCTTGCTGCTTACAACAGAGAAGTTGTGGTGGAAATGTAACACAGATACCCAGCCAGAAATACCATAGCAAGGACCTTTAAAAGTTGGGAAGAACTGGGGGATGAAACTTTGGATGAGTTTTCACACCATTCCTGTCCAGGGCATGCCCTAGGAAGATGTGAGGAGAGTTGAAGGCTTAGGGAAACCTCCTCCCACCTGTGGAATAGTGTGCTAGCACTCACTATCACTTTTCTTGCACTGCAGATTTTTGTTGAGTGGTCCCTTCATCTATCAGTGTGCCAAGATAGACACACTTGGCTCACAATTTCTAGGTCAATGATCAAATCAAAATGGACAGAGATAACACCTCACCTGTCTTAAATTCTAAAATGGCTTCTTAGAGTAATGCTCTGAAAGCTTCAAAACTGAAATCTCATCCTCCCCCTCACTGTGTGTATTGCTTTGTTCTGTAGAGATTAGCTTCTGGCATGTGTTTATTTTCCAGGGGGGAAAAAAGCATAATTTTAAAGCATGTTTAATGATTGACATGAATTTTTAAAAGATTTAGGGAGGGAGTGGGGAAAAAAGAGCATTGTGAACAATGAGTATTTCTTTAGGTAAGAAAGGTAATAAGGATTCCCTGAACTAGGATGTATAAAAATATTAAATATCATATTTGTCCTTATATTAGTGAGTAACTATTGCAACTCCCTGTACCAAATATCTAATAGTTTTATGGGCATAGTAACTGATATATGGACTATTTCTGCCTGATTTGGGGAATTTTTGTCAGTCCTTCAAGACAGAAGGTTTGTGGCAGGGTGAGAAATGTTTTTGTTATCCTTTTCACAGCATGTACCAGTCAGTACCTTGTCGTCTTGAAAATCATCTTTTTGCAAGGGTGCTCCCATCTATTTCCCATGAAATAGAACCATCTGTTTAAACAGTTGAGCCAGCACTTGCTGTGCAGCAGAGAGAGTTTGGAAATGTTCTCAGCTGTTGAGCTTCCACAAAAATACACAGCTCAAAAATGTACAGGAAGGTTCTTTAGGAGGTTGGGCAGAGAACTGTGTTGATGTATTTTCTTTTACTGGTTCAGTCTTGAAAATTGATTTTCTGACCTCTGCTGTTAGATGCAGCTGGGCCATTTGTGTAGCTGCCTGTGTGCTCTTGGATTCACATAATTTCAGTTTGCTCTTACCTAGAACAAGCACGACAGAAATACCTGTCTCCAATTCTGTGTTCTTTCTTGTACCACACACACCACCTCTGTGATTTATTTCTACCAGGGGGATGAACTAGAACAGAAATACCTGTCTTGCCCCAGTGTCCTGCCTGTTTAGTTGAGAAAGTACTGCAAAAACAGGTTTTCTTCCTCTAATAAAGCAAATTTTACATCTGCTGGGGCCACCTGCATTGTCAGAATTATTTTGAGATACTGTTTGTACTGCTCAGAATTGTCTTTTCATCATCTTTCTTTCTTTATGAGGTAGTTTTTACTTATACCTTTTGCCAGCAGATTGAATCATAGAATCATTAAGGTTGTAGAGGACCCCCAAGATCATCAAATGCAACCATTAGCCCAGCACTGCCTTGTCCACCACTTAACACATCCCTATATATTCAGTTCCAGTGGGGAACACTCACACCAGAGCAGGTGTTTTTCAGCTGAGGGATGTAGGAAATCTGTCTATTCATAGAAAACTCCCTCCTGTGCTGACTCTTGGAAGCCTTGGTTGTAAGATCCAGCTTTTTGGGGTCCCTTTAGCACCCCAGCACTGAGGGCAGTTGAGCTCTCCCTGAGAGGTTGCCACCCCACTTGAAGAGAAGACATGTTTGAATCTTGTAAATTTCTAGAATAATCTGAAAGAAAATTGATTTCTCAATCAGATAGAGTGAGGGTGGTTGGATACATCAGTCAATATCAAGTTGCCTGTCTGCAGGGTGACCTGCACAGGCTCTTTTTGAAGGGGAGCCACTGTGGGAGGTGGGCATGCAGGTGTTCCCCCATGCTGAAGCCCAGGTCAGGTACTGAGATCTTTTAGAAATCCTTAACGCATCTTATATGTGTTCATTTCTGGTTCCATTTTTGAAATGGTTTCAACTTTTTGCCATCCACAGTCTCCTTGAGTAAGGAGGACTGGAATGTGCAAAGGTGTGTGCAAAAGAACTTCCTTTCTGCTAATTTACTCAATTAGATGTTCTTCAGTGCTCTGTGAGACCCAGGCCATAAGCAGTGGTCATGACACTCAGTTTTCTATACCTCTGAGATATTCCTTCCTACATAAGTCATATTTTTTTGCAAGCTGAAGTGTCTTAGTCTGCTTTGTTGTTCCTTGCACAGAGACCCTTTCACATAAGGATCATTTTGCAGACCCATTTTTGTGCTCGTACCTATCAGGGCAGGACCTGACATTCAGGGTAAAGCAGCAATATTAGTCTGTGTAGTGGCATATATTCTGTTCACTTCCTTGATCCTTCACTAATAATTCCTGACGTTCACTTTGATTACTGCTGGTGATTGACTTGATTTTTTGGTAGAACTGAATATTAGAAACTAAAATCTCATTCCTGAGTGCTAATATTGAGCTCCAAATCCAGCACTCCTTGTGCAAGATTGCTTTGGGTTTTTTTTTCCTAATGTATTGCTTTATATTCATCTGTGAGGAATTTCATCTGCCTTTTTATTGCCTAGACCAGTATGTGAGGTTTTTTCCTGCTACTTTTTGCTATTGTTCCTCTTATTGCTGTTTAAAAATAATTTACTATCACCAGTGATCCTACCTCAGTTTTTCCCCCTCACACACATCCCAGGTCTGTCCAGAGCTGGAGGGTCTCCAGCTGTGTTCACTCTTCCCAAAGAGACCATCTTTATCTAAGTGTTAATGAACTTGTTTTTAAGGTAGACAAAAATAAACCCTTCAGCAGAACTTCTGGTGATTTTTTTATTTGGCTGTTCCCTTGGTACCTTATCCTCCTGTTCACGTTGGTGTTTTTCAGCTGTCTGTGTCCTTTTAAATGAAGCTTGTTTTAGCTCCTTCCTCAAAGAACTGTCAAACTTTATTATTTATATAAGCACTGGCTTATATAAAGAGCTGTGACCTTTGCTTTTATTTATTATATCCCTTTGCAATAATATTCAACAATAAGTTCTGAGCAATGTCCTCTAAATAGCTTTAGTTTTATTAGTTTTCAAAGAAGAGTAAAGTATTTGACTTTCTATCCTAAATTTCTGTTTCTAATCTCAGCATATTGTGCTACATTCATGTTTAGATTTTGAGGGGAAGATATGACCCACCTAAAGTTTTATCAAATGCTTTGATTTTGGGATGACCTTTTTTCCCTGTCCATGCTACTTGTGGTCCACCATCAGGGACTCTTTTGTCGTCTCTCCAGGGTTCTTGCATACAAATAAGCAGCTAAATTGGTTGTTATTAATTAAATCTATTTGAAATTCTAAATCTGGATTGGTTTTGGTGGTTTTAAAAAAAAATCTAATTAATTCATCAAAAACCAAGGAATGGAATTGTATAATTACAATGGAAATGTAGTGCATGCTGGACGTTCAGCTTTCTCATCTTTATTTGATTTGCTTGTGGGACTGGTTGTGATGTCACAAGTGTTTTGGAGTACTTGATAACCTCTGTCTGATCCCTGTACTTGTTTAATAATGTATGGAATGAAAGAAAAGGTAATAGAATAGATGTCATTAAATTAAAGAAGAAAGAAAGACAAAAATTGTCATGTGGCATCAATTTCTTAGCACTTTTGCCTTAGTACTTTTGGTAAAACCAACTTTTGTTCGAATTCTCAATTTTTTCAGCTCATATTTTAAGAAAATGGGGAATAGTAGGTTATTTTCTGTTACTATTCTGTTAATTATTCCTTATCAGTCGTAGCGACAAGAATGATCCAAACCAAGGGTAAAAATACAACAGCTTTACTAGTTTATATTTTCAAAAGGTTTGTTTGTTTGTTTATTAAATGAGGGATTGATGATAGGAAGCAAACTGAATTTTGCTGAGTCATTCTGACCTTGTAGGTCTTGCACACTCTGGGCCCAGAGGTGCCATGAGGCTGAGCCAGGTGAGCCAGCCCTGCTCCCAGGTGCCCAGCTTTATTAGATTGCATTCCAGATATCAGCCAGAAATGCATCTTGCTGTGTTGCTTATGTTCAATTTCCACAAATTCTTTAGGTTTTATTAAGTGTAGGACCTGGCCTAACAGCGGAGTAGACTTGAAGTAGGTTCTTGGCAAGAGCTGCCTTAAAGTAAAAGTGGGGTTTTTATTTGCCAGAAAGAGCAAATTGCCTTGGTGCTTTGCTCTCTCCTGGTGAGAGCCCTGGTGATGGAGACACCTTAAATAGTATTTTGCCACTCCTGGACTGTCTGAGGGGTCACACGTGCTTGGCAGCAGCTGCTGTGACCTTCACTGTGTATAGTCCATCTTTGAGCCTTAGGGTGGTGTGGGGAATAAATCCCACCCTGGGCAGGCAGGCAGACTCGATTTGTGCCTGGGTTGGATTGTGGTGGCTTTGCTTCCCCGTCCCTGGGGATAAGAGCCATAGTTGGAAGGTGACACATGATTTAACACCTGAGCCAAGTGATTCAAGTCCTGTTTGGAGTCCTGTGGTTCCCCATCTCTGGGGCTCAGTGTGCAATGCTGGGCATGCCAAGTGGGGGGTCAGCTAGAACACAATGGATTTGTGCTGGAAGACCCACGTGTCTGCCAGTTCTGGCTTTGTGGAGGGTGCTGAGGATGGGGCTCACTTTCAATTGAATCAAGGGATGGTTTTTGTTGGAAGGGACTGTAAAGCCCATCTCATTCCACCCCCTGCCATGGGCAGGGACACCTTCCACTATCCCAGGTTGCTCCAAGCCCTGTCCAGCCTGGCCATGAACACTTGCAGGGTTCATAGTTCCACATCCATTTGGAAGTGAGGTGAACCCCATGAGCTCGTGCCACAGAGCTCTCCGTGATCCTCCCTGCCAAGGAGGCTGCTTTCTCCAGCGCTGTACACTTGCCCTGCTGGGAAGGACAGAACTAGAGAACCCTTTAGCCAGAATGAGAGTGAGATGTCCATGCTGTTACCTCCATGAGTTGGTCAGAAATCTGCAGAATGCTCTCAAAAGAAAAGATCTGCTTCTAAGGCTGTTTACTCCCCAACAAAAAAAAACAAAAAAAACCAACCCCATAAGTCAAGCATTTGTATTTATAATCATCATTAAACATCATTTTCCTTTCAGGTATCAGCAACGCAGAGGCCCGTCAGCCAGGGAAAGCCCCGAACTTCAGTGTGAACTGGACAGTAGGAGACTCTGGTCTGGAGGTCATTAATGCTACAACTGGCAAGGATGAGATGGGCCGTGCCTCACGCCTCTGTAAGCACGCCTTCTACAGCCGCTGGATGCGCATCCACGCCAAGGTACAGCTTCCAGAGGGCCAGGTTTGCCACTTCTTGGATCTCAGTGAAATACCTGGATGTGCTTTCTGCACTCAGAAACCACTTCCTCAGCCTGTTTTAAGCTGAGCCTCATGTTAGAACCACAGAATTGTTAAGGCTGGGAAAGACCCTTAAGATCGTCAAGTCCAACCATCAGTGCAGCACCACAGCCATGTTCACATTAAACCATGTCCTCTAGCACCACAACCACACACTTTTTTTAAGATTTTCAGGGATGGTGACCCCGCTACATCCCTGGGTTCCAATGCTTTACAACCCTTTCAGTGAATTTTTTTTTTCCTGATATTTGATCTAAACCTCCCCTGGTGCAACTTGAGGCCGGGTAGCTGCTGCTTCATGCAGTAATGGAGAAGAACAATATGTTTGTTAACTTACTCTTTAATGTGATTGTCTGGTCCAAAATGCGTATTCCTTGATTAATAGCTGAGTAAGCAAAGGATGCTGTCTCCTTTGAGCTTGCCTTTGCATTTTAATTTATTTGGAAGGATAATCCCATTTTCACTGCTGCAGTTTCACTTTTTACTTTCAGAAAGAAAACCTCCAGGAAGCATGAATGTGGCCTTTAGGCCTCAACATTTTGTTTGATAGATCCTTACCTTGTTTTCATATTAGCTGTTTAAATAACTCTCAGTCCTTCTGGTACTGTTTGGCTTAATAGGGTCTTGTCTCTCTCCTTCTCTTGTCTCTCAACCCCACAGCTTTCCTCCAGCTTGCGCTCAAAGATCCTCAAGCCCAACCTGTACCACGACACCAAGCAAGGAGCCACTGAGTATCAAACTGCTAAAGAGTGTTTGTTTAAAGCATTCCTGAAGGCAGGACTTGGAGCCTGGGTGGAGAAGCCCATAGAACAGGATCAGTTTTCTCTCACAGTCTAATTCACAAACTGCACATCACTTTGGAAAGGGAGTTGTTCCGGAGATTCCTGGTGTCCAGCATTGCTTTCTGGCATCTCCACGGCCGTCAAAACATCCTTCTGCTCTTTGGAGTTGGGTTTCTTTGGGTTTTTTTTTGAAACTTCACAGTAGCTGTTTATGTTTTGCCTAAGTATTGAAACTCAATGATGATCCAACACATAATTGTATATTTTGTTATAGGAAAGTAATTTCTGGTGTATTTCTAGAAATACTTTTACTGTAGAAAACTTGCAGTAAGGCTGTCCTTACTGTGTACAATGACTCATTTTTTCTGGGTTAAAATAATTTCTTTTTTAATTCAATGTCATCAAGTGCATGAAGAAATTAATAGTTTCTCTAGGTTTTACACCACACTTTTAGGAAGTAGCTTAATTTTTAAAAAAAGAAAATAGGTGACAAAGCTGATTCTACTTCTCTGTTAACTTGTTTTTCAACTGCAGGTATTTTTAGTACATAGACCACAGAGCCAGAATGGAGTCTGGACAGCTAGTTTTTTCCCAATTCCTTGCTCTTTAAAACCAGCTGCTGAAAATTTCATGTCTTTGATGTATGTATTTATTAGTCTGTGAGCCAGTTTTTAACATGCAGCTTTTTATTCTGTTTTTAAAAATACATTTACCTCCCATTTATACCCATTGTGAAGTCTTCGTTTTTTTACCATTGTAAACTGGAAACAGCAAAAGAATGATTTGTAAGTTAAGAAGTTTAGTCTATAACATGCAGAAGCCTGTTTAGAAGTAGGTGGTTTGTGTATCCCAGGAACTCATCTGAATACAACCTTAACTGTAACAGCCATGTAACAGCTTTAAAAAAAATCTGCTCATTTTAAGGGCACTGAGCCTGAGTTGCCAAAACCAGTCACTTGTTGGGTATTAATTGCTCTCCTCTGGAAGCTCTTATAACAGAGAAACCAGTTCTTAAAACTTATTTCCTGTGAGTTATATCTGCTTTCAGCCAAATTGTTGTATCTGAGATTCCCTTGCCTTTGGGCTTTACACGTGTGATTGGCATCATGAAGCTAATTAGGTAAGTTGCTCTCAAATGTGTGTCCATCTGTTTTGACCATTCCTTTAAAAAGTGTTTTTCCTGAAGGTGTGGACACTTCTGCTTTATGTAAAAATTTAAGATGGAAGTGAGATATTGAGGCTTGATTAACTGCTGTGTAGAAGGAGCACTCAGCCCCAGCACCTCTGGGGTCAGCAAGTCCTTGGGGTGTTGAAGACTTTGGTGTAAACCCACTTCTGGCCAGTCGTGAATGCCAAGGCGTTTCTGCTCAAGTAGGAACCTGTTCTCAGCTTCAAAACCTGATCAGACCTGAAAATCACTTGTGCATTAGTTGAAGTCTCTGGGTTTTCGTGTCTTGGGAGGAAGACACTGAGGTGCAAACACTTCATTTGGGTGGTACTATGGGTAATAGCAAGCATTCCTCTGGGAAGGCAAGAGAGGCTGTGACCTCAGGGAATTGATGCTTCTGGAGGTTACTGCCTTTTCCAGATACCAGGAGAGGAAGCTGCAATAGAAGGGCTGGGTTAATTCACCTTTGTGGTGGCTTCAGTCACCCTGTCATCTTCTCATTAAAGCTGAGAGCCCTCCCGTGGCCTCTGCAGGCCCAAGAAGGCTCTTGGAGTCATCATCCAATTGAGATATAGTCTGACCTCTTCCAAAACAAAAAGGAGTTCAGTTGTATGTGGTCAGATTTTGCAAGCACTGGAGCACCAGCCTTTGGGATTGACCTTGTCTTGGTCACCTTGCAGAAGTGCTGTTTGGGGCTGTAGTTGAGTCTGTGAACATGTTTCTGCAGGGTTGAGGAAAAGGTGGTCACACCATGTGTGTTTCCTTGGAGTCATTACTGCTCTCAGGTGAAATACGCATTTTTAAGGGACTCATTCAAAAGTTGGTGTCTCTCTGATTTTATTTTTTTTTTTTTTGAGGAGTAGGGAAGTAGTAGCTCAAACTATTTTTTTTAATGAAGTCAAAAATACGAACAAAATATTTAAATAGTATTATAGACATAGTTCTTTTAGCTGTTGAAATGAACTGTTAAATTAAACTGTAACAGAAGTATGTTCCATGCCAAAATCTTTTGATGAAGGAGTGGTGTCAGGTAATTTATGAGGAAGAGTTCTCTTGTTGGTAATTGTGGGATTTTAAAAAGAAGTTTTCCAGGGTCGTGTGCAATCCATATCTGTCTTCCTGGAGTCAAGAAAAATCCTGCTTGGCTTCCTTCAATCCCTTGTTCCTTTTTGTGCATTCACATGTGGAAGGAAGTAGGGAGAGTTCCCTGGAAATCACTGTCACTGAGCAAGGAGGGATAACCATGTGTATAATCTCAAGTGACTGCAAAAGAGAAGGCAACTCAGCCTCTGGCAGCTGCCAAATTTTGTAGGAGACCAGTTTTTAGAGGCTGAGGGCTCTGGAAAGCCTGGGCTGGGTAGGTGGGAGCTGGCCTGCACAAGGGAGTTGTACTGCTGCTCTGGGAGCTGCTTCCATTCTTTTATTCTTTTTTATTCTTTTCCCTTATATTTGATTGAATATTTATATAATTATTTTGATTTGAATATTTACATAATTGTAATTGAGGATTTGTCTCAGGATCTTCAAAAGGACTTAGGGTAACAACTTTAATGTTGATGAATACTTCAAATTGAATTTAAGATGTGTTTTCTCCAGATGGCAGTCTGGCTTGTAGTAAAGTTTTGTAGATTAGGTAAATAGATAATTTTAAATATAGATGTTTTAAATAAATATATATATATATATGTTCTGCAGGATCATTTTAAAAAAATCTGGGCCTAAAGGTTAACACTTGAAATCTTGCTTATGGCTGTACTCAGGACCTGATAATAACTGTAGATAATTCTTACTGATTGTGTGAGTGTTACTGTGCAGGAGCTTATTGGCAGTGGGGATGTCCAGCTGGCTCTCCCCCTGGAGCAGCTGCTGATGGGAACAGTGACTGCTGCCTTAGGGATTTACAGCAGTGGGGTTTCTGTACAGCTGGCAATTCTCATTTTCTCCTTGTCTTGGAGAAATCTTTCCGTGGCTGGTTAGTGCACAGGAGGCTATGGAGTAGAAGGTTTTTGTGTGCAGTCCTTCTAAATCCAGAGGAACTAGCAGCTGAAAGGCTCAGGGTCATGGAAGTGGTGTTGCATTTCATCAGTCCAGTTCTGGAGACAGGCTGGGAGGGCTGTGGCTGTTCCCCAAAAGAGAAGGCTCTGGGGAGACCTTAAAGCCCCCTCCAGTGCCTAGAGGGGCTCCAGGAGAGCTGGAGAGTGCCTGGAGTGACAGGACAAGAGGCATGGCCACAAACTAATGGAGGTTAGATTTTGATTGGATATTGGGAAGAATTTTTTCCCTGTGAGGGTGATGAGACCCTGGCACAGGGTGCCCAGAGAAGCTGTGGCAGCTCCATCCCTGGAAGTGTTCAAGGCCAGGTTAGATGGGGCTTGGAGCAACCCGCGGTAGTGAAAGGTGTCCCTGTCCCTGGCAGGGGGCTGGAACTGGATGAGCTTTAAGGACCTTCCAACCCAAACCATTCCATGATTTTTTGATGTCCAAGAGTGCATGTAGCCAAAGGAAAGCCCAAAATTCACTGTGCTCTCAGTGCAAATGTGCACAAGTGAAAGCTGTTGGTTCAGAGTGTTTGGGAGCCTGAGGCAGAGCCCGTGTCATGAAGTAGTGCTGCCTTTGGAAACCAAGCTGTGGTTTTAAAAAAATTACCATCCAGGAATTGAGAATGTGTTCTAAGAACTGCCTAGTCATGGTCACCACATAATTGAAAGTTTGGGTTTTTTAAGTATCAGCAGTTTTCAAAATAGTTTTATTTCCATTCCTTAAATTAATGTTTGGAAGGCTCATGCTTCCAGAGAAGCTGCACTTTGAATTATTTCCAATTTCATCATCATTAACTGTCCACTGTGAAAAATTATCCCAAAGTTCACTGAAAAGGAAGGAGAGTTGCAATTCAGGTATAGAGTTAGAACAAAAATGTCTCATGTTGTTTAAAACCTAAACCCCCACAGAAATAAAATGTGTAAAATATAACTGTTCTGTCTCAGAATCACTGCCTGGTTTTTGTTGGGTTTCTTTATCCATTCATTTATTTTCTAATACCAAGTGTTTTCAGTTGAGTTTAAATGTTTCCACCTTCACCTTGTGTGCCCCTGTTGGGAGAAGAGGTACTGTTTATCCTGTGGCTGGAGCTAGCAGAGGCACAGAGGTTTTGATAAGAAGACAAGGGGGGATTTTAGAAGGGATGCTGAAATTTGTGCCACAGGGCTGGAAGGGGGAAGTTTCCTGGCTTGGTCCCTGTCCTTCTGGTGGCTCAGTGGGATTTATGTGCTACAGCTTGTGCTGGGTCAGCATCTGATGGAAGCAGGAGGAAGAGAGAGGCATAGAAATTGCTGCTTTCTAATGTAGAAAGAATGGAATGGGGATTTTGTTGGAAAGGCCCTTGGGCTGCAGGCACAGGAAGCATGGACCAAAGGAATTGCCCACCTGGCAGCAAGTGCTCCTAGCCACTGCTTTTCCCAGAAATGTCACAGCTCAGCTCAGATGTACCAGCTATGTGTGTGCATCTGAGGTTTTTGAGGTTCATTGGGCTTGCTGCTCTTCCTTGATGCAAACAGCTGGAGTATTTGCACCAAAATTGGGTTGATTCCTCATGGGAGTAAGTTGTGTGGGTCTCTGGGCAGGCAGGCTTGGTGTCTGGAGCTGCAGGATGGGGGCAGTTCATCCCTAGGCAGGTGTTTGTCCCTGAAACACACCTGGAGACATGAACTCAGGCAGTTTTCCCTCAATGCATCCACTGGCACCGTGTGCTGGAGCCCATACGGTGCTTCCAATAAAACTGCTTCTTCCATGGTTTCTGTCTAGCTGGGAATGATGCAAACCAGTCATCAGGGGGGCTGCAGGAGTTGAGCTGGGGCTGGAATCCTGGAGCTGGCAGGGCTGTGGGGACCAGCGGGGCACATGTTTCTTGTTGGATTGTGTCGAGGTACCGTGCTTTTCAAAACCTTTCAGCCAAAGGCCTGTCCCACTCCCCATTAAGGAATGGGCAGTTAATTGCACCATTTGTGTTTGCAGGAATTAGTTTTGTGGGTAGCTGTGTTTTGTTTTCCTCAGTCATTCCAGGAAGGAGGAATTGAGAGCCGTGTTTGCAGCCAGCCTCAGCAGATGGAACAGTTTAAGTAATATCTGTTCTGTGGAGGGGAATAACCACAGTTGGTGTCACTGCTGTGTTTTTATGTTTTCAATATCTTTGTCACTATCATACCAATGTCATTTTTGTTGCAGTTTGGCTGAGACATTCTCAACAAGTTTGAGATCCAACGTGTGTGTGTGTGACTCTGTATTTATACATACCTATGTATAATATTGCTGTATATTATTTGCATTAAGCAGTTACTCTTCCCCAGTCTCCCTGTGTGATGGTGCAAATACATCAGCTTTGCCTACCTGGTGTGTAAGGTTATTCAAGAACACTCTCAGATACTGCCCTTGACACTTTCTCCATTCATAACCCCAGATTTGAAGAGGACACCTCGTTATACCTCTGGTTTGTCACTTTCCTTCCAGCACTCTTGTCCTTCTCCCGGTGTCACCGCTGAAGCACAACCCCTTGGTTGATTATTTTAAGCAATGACTGTTTTGCATACTACCTTGCTTTGTTTAAGTAATGTTTGTACAGAGATTCCAAAATATAAAGAGCTATATAATTGCTAAGTTTCATTATTATTTTTTTTTTCGTATCAGTGGTGCTAGTGACAGCAAAACAATACATGAAATGTCATAATGTACACATCCTTAAGATGGTGGTTTTGGTGACGTCCTGAAGAGCTGGTAAGGGTGTGGGAAAGGGGAGTGCAAGTGGCAGGTCTGTGACTCCAGTGTAGACACTCCTGTGGCCTGTGTCAGGGTCTGAGAAGGGCTGTGCCACCTCTGGTGTGTTCTAAAACTGGCATTTTGCGCTCAGATCCCAAGTGGGATCCCAAAAACCTGTAGGTGGTCACCAGGGTTGTCACCCCAGCACGTGTGTGCCACTGGGTTTGGATCCTGCCCATGGTGGTGGCCCTGAGCTGCTGCTGTGAGAGCTGCTGAGCCCTGTGGGGTGCCAGCAGTGCCACTGCCCGAGGAGGGGACCCAGCTCCTCAGTGCTGGGACAGCAGGAGCCCAAACACCTGACAGTCACCTTCAACCAGCACCTGCCCCACCAAATCAGGAAGGCCTGGTTCCAATGTGCTGCTGCTCTTGCATCCTGCTCAAAGGAGTCCTCTGGAGAATCCTGGTCTCAGCTGATCAGTCGGAAATGCCAGCTCAGATCCAGGGCTGCAGCACTGGCTGAGGAAGGGCAGGGAGCCACTGACACATGGCCCCTCTGGATCTGGCCCCCTGGAAGCAGATGCATCAACTTACCTTGCATAGAGGAAATACATCTTAAAAAAGAGTCAGGTCCAGGACAGTTCTGCTCCACAGCCTGCTGCTTGTGGGACTGTCACAGATAGTAACCTTCAGGCTGGTATTTGGTGTCCCCATCATCTGGCTTAGCAGATCAATTTCTGATTGGGAGCAGGAGTAAGATGGGAGATCCCTGCATGGGTGATGCACCTGGTTTGGAAAGGCCCCTTGTAAGCTCTGATGATCCTTGTGGGTCCCTTCCAGCTTGGAATGTTCTGTGATTCTGTGACCTTTTGTAGGAACAACAGGGAAAGCAAGGAATGTACTGAAAAAAAAAAAAAAATCTATCAGTGTGAAAGTGGTTTCTGGTGTGATGGGTGTAGGTTGGACTTGATGACTTCAGAGGTTTTTTCCAACCTAATTGCCTCTGTGGTACTGTCACCAAGCACTTGCACAACCAGAGTTTGGAGGATCCTGGATAAGGGGCACCACATCAAGAGGCACCATTCCCAAGAGCAGCTCCTGGCTAAGTCCTGTTTCACCCAGCCTGTGGCACTGGGTTTTGTCCAGCAAGGTGACAACTCCACCAGGATTAATTGCACCAAGTTCAGCAGCTGGTGCTTGGTAGAGGGCAGTGGTCTCCAGAGGCAGCAAAGGGAGGGTGCTGGTGGCTGGGGCAGGAAGGGCAGGTGCAGAAGCTCTTCCCCTGCAGGTCAATCTGTGGTTTTTTTTGCTTGGAACTCTGTAGCTTGTGGCAAATGGGAAGGTTATGGCAGAGCTGAGCCATTGGAAGCACTAGCCTGTGGGTACAGTGGTTAAGTTTTAATGGATTTTTTTTTTTTTTTAAACTCTCTCATCTCTATCACAACCTCATGGAAAAGTTGGGCTCTGAATTTCAGTTCAAGCCTTGGCAAATGGCCAGAATCACTGCAGTTTGCCCCTGCCACAGTGGTAACACAGAGGTGTGACCTGCTGCTGATGCTGCTGCTGATTTGGCTCTTCCCACTGAGAGATCAGCCCAGACATGAGTACTTTAGCTGCTGAAAATGTCCATTATCTCCCTCGCAGAGCCTGCACTGAAGTGGGGTCTGTAAACTAAGGGATTTGCATGTCAGGCAAAATCCAGTATTTATGAGGACATGGCCATCTGCCTGAAGTGATGGCCCAGCTGATGCTTGCCCTGAGCTGTTCAAACAAAGACAGTGCTCTGTAACAGTAAACAGGCAGCTGTTTCAGATGCCATGCAGCAATGACTGCATGCCTTTGGAAAGCAAACCAATACGGTCCCAGGCATGAGAGGCATCAGCCCAAGCTTGGCAAGTGTGCCAACATTTGAAGAAGGCAGCAGAAACTTGGCAGCACTACTGCTGCAGCCACTGGGACCTCTGCCACAGGGGCAAACAGCCTTGGGAGCAGCTTTGTTTGGACCTGAAACCAGTAAGATGGTGGTGCCTTGGGGAGGCTGACGTGGAACAGAGACTGGGCAGAGCCAAACAGTAAAGTAGGTGTTTATTAAAAGGCCTTAAAGAATACAGCTTGGGCAGGACATGAGCCTGGCCAGGGCTACACCCAGGGTGGACCCAAAATGGTCTCAAAATGGACGGCTGGTCATGAGGTCTCACACTTTTATAAGTTTTGGTCCATTTGCGTATTGGGGTTTAATTGTCCAATTACAGCTTTGCATTATGAAGAACATCCTTGTTTTCTCTTTTCAGTTCAAAATTGTTCATGCTTTTGGGCCTGAAACTTCTAACAGCTGTCCCTGGTCTCCAGCAGGAAAAGTATTTGTTTTGTCTCCCTGCTCTGTGAAGAGAGCTGACTGACACTGAATGTGAGGCTCAGAACTGCACCCCTGGGCAGAATCTGAAAACCATGAAATCTAAAACTTAAGGCATCAATGGGGACCTCTGAGTTGATCCCAGAAGGGATCCAAGGGATGCCAATAAGAGGTACAGGCTTTGAGGGGGGGCTATGCCTCCAGGAATAAAACTACAGTGATCATCCATCACACATTTGAGAGAGAGGACAGCAGGAGGTTAAGGTCTGTTGCTGCATGGGCACCTCTGAGTTCACTGAGGTCTCTACTCACATGGCCCCACACCACTGAGCCTTCCTAGTACCCTTCAGTGGTTTATGTAGATGGCTGGGAATAGTTAAATCTCTCATGAGCTGCAGAGTGGTGAACCTCTCAAGAGACCTTCTCCTCCTTGGATGGCTGTGCAGTCAGCCAGGGTGCCAACAGCTTCTTAAGGTAAACGTGCTTTTTCCATGGCTGCATCAAACACTGCAGTGGAAATCGTGGGAATCTTCTGGCAGGGGTCACTTCTGGGTGTTTGTACTGCACAACAAGAGGTGAACCATCCCAAAAAGGTGAGTTTCAGCAGTGTGCCTGTGCCTGGCTTCTACAGCCCAGGGAGAGGGGGAGCTTGGACCACTCAGCCAGGTCTGTGGCAGGACAAATTTTGTTTGTATTACAAACCAGAGCCTGATGAGAAGGACTGATTTGATTTTTATTTATGCCCCAACATATCTTATGAATCCATTTTCTGACATGGAGTGAAAAATTACTGTTGGGGCTGTACATGTGCTGAAAGCCCCAACATGTGCCACGTGTTAAGGAGGCAGAATATGGAGGGGATCCCTGGCCCAGAGAGGCTTCATCTGAGAGCTGGCCAGGGCAGAGAAAGCTTCCATGATTTTCCCCTTTCTCTCTTTCCTATCCCCTCTTCTGCAGAGACATTTATCAATAAAGAATTCTCAGATATAATATTGCCATGTTTGTGCTTTATTTTCATCTGAGAAATACCAAAAATACCTCCCTGACTCCTCGTACAGCAGGACAGGACACCTGGTGAAAAGAGAATCATGATCTTACCAGCCTCTATTCCTTCATCACCTAAACAAGCCACCCACTCCCAATCTTACTTGCAGGTGCAGAATGAGAAACAGAAGGCCTTGATGCTGTGCAAGTGCTGCTCAGCAACAGTAAAACGTTGTTCTCTTGTCAGCACTGCTTTGGTCTCAAATCTGCAAAGCAGCACTACACCAGCCACTGTGGAAAAAAAATTAAACTCTTCCAGCCCAACCCAGTGCAACTTCCACCTCCAGGCGTGTTCCAGTCCCTGACCACCCTCTTGGTGAAGAACTTGTCCCCCAGTTTGGACATACATCTGGAATTGTGGCGTTTTAAGAACAGAATCCAGCATTTGTCACTGTTAGATTTCCTTTGGTTGGTGATTTCTCAAGTGCACTAATCCACCAAGCTCTCTCTGTAATGGGCTGTCTGTGGATGCTGAGAAATCAGGCAGCAGCACGGTGTCTGTGTGAAACAGAGTCACAAACCTTTCTCACACAGGCCTGAGAAAGTGGCCTGAGAAGTTCTCCAAGGAATTCAAACAGCCCTCGGAGAAGGGAAACAATCATTGCAGGGATTTTTTTTTTTTTTTGTCTCCTGTTGTTTACTTGCAAGAAGACAGCGGAGGGCTGTTGTTCCTAACTCCCAATGCTGGTCCTGTGCTAGTTTGCTAACCAACACAACCTTATTCCTTGGGAACTGTCCATAAAAGAGGGTTGGAGGAATAAAGCTGGCTCTGAGCCGGAGAGTCCTGTGGCGATATTGCCGCTGTCCCTGATCCAAGAGCGGCATCTGCTGGCCCCGAGCGCTCACGGCAGCCCGGGCTGAGGAGCTGCCCCGCTCCCCTCCGGGCAGGGGAGCGATTCCCCCTTCTGGAGAGGGCTGCTCCCTCGGAGCACGGGATGGAGTGTCGGGTGGCCCTGTGTCCCAGCAACCGGGACGCTTTTGGGAGCTGGTGAAAAGGTGAGCTTTGGAGATGGGAAATTGGGGATTTGTTGGGTGTGAGAACCGGGGAGGATGGT
>VWYO01003167.1:58436-72353 GCA_013400275.1 Rhadina sibilatrix | reverse complement strand
GCCCGCAGCTCCCGCAGCCGCTCCTCACGGGATGTTCTGCAGACCCTTCACGAGCCTTGTTGCTCTTCTTTGGACACGCTGCTGCCTCACAATGTCCTTTTTAAAGGACAGTTTAAAGTGTCCTTGCCCTCCCGGTGCCCCGCTCAGGTCGGCCCGCAGCCCGGTGCCGCCGGAGCGGGGCCGGAGGGTGCGAGCGAGGCCGGTGGTCTGACACTCCGCGTGAGGGGATCCATTTAATGCCATTAAAACTAATTGCGCTCCGTGCCGCGGCGTAAAGTGACTCCGGGGAGAGATTTCACGGGAGTGTTTTGGACGGCGGAGTGAAGGTTGAAAGGAACGGCTCCAGAGCGGTGGGAGGTCTGGGCTTTTCACACGCTATTTTCATATCGCCGGTGTTATTCCAGCTTCCTGCAGCGCCAGGACGTGAGGATGTGGTTTGCTCAGTCACTCCGAACAGCAGCACAGCCCAGCTCAGCACCGTGGCCTCGTCTAGACGCAGGTTTAATGGCCAGGGCAGCGCGTTTAACACAGGTGGTCTGAGCTCTGCAAGTGCTTTGGCTTTCTTTAGTAACTCAACTCCGCGAGTTTAACCTGAGCTGAGTTTTGTTCTGCCAAATCAAGCACGAACTGTGTAGAGTGTGTTCTTTAGCAATCCGCTTTGCCCCCTCCGTTTCTGGGGAAGCTTTCCAGTGCTTGGACAAGCACGGATGATCCCAGGCACACAGGTCAGCTGGACAGTGGCTTATCAGTGCCAGAGTGCCTCCGGCACAGCTAAAGCTCTGCTCCCTGGAGAGCAAAAGGGATTCCCTCAGACCCACACCCAAACTCCGCTCAGCTGAGCCTCACCAACTGTTCAGGTGAGTGAGGAGAGAGGGTTTCTCCTACGAGTGTGCATGGGGAGGGCTGTAATGGGGACACAGTGCTAGGAGGAGTCTGCTCCTCTGGCAGGATATGCTGGTAGGTGGATGATCTGAGGTTTTTTTTTAAAAAGAAGAAATATGATGGGAGGAGCAGGGTGCAGGAAAGTAAAATGGGACATAGATAGCATGACATCCATAGTATATCACACATTACAGGGTAATATAATGCACACTGGAGCAGGAACTAAATAAAGTTCAGGTACAGCATCTCTACCTGTCAAAGGCAGGAAAGATCCAGAGTCTTTTGCCCAAATGGGACAGACACAAAAAGATCCTGGCCCCAAAGTGCAAACTAAGGGGAACCATGAACATTAGTCACCAGTTTATTCAAGGGGCCAAGCGTGGGTTTGTATGTCCTGTGTGTGTCTGTGGCAGGGCAAAGGCAGAAGGTCAGAAGACGTGAACAACTGGAGGCAAAGATAAAAACTTCTTAATAAGCACCAACCAATTTCTACTCATAGCCCTTGGCTCCAGCTTCAGTCTGTGGTGTGATTCATGTGGCTGTCAGGAAGAAAAAGCAAACTTTGGCTGTTCTGCTTCATTTCTGGTGTGTTTCCTTTGCTGGGCTGTCTTTGTGAGCAGCATTCCTTCCCTTTACCTGCTTTTCCCAAGCGATTCCATTGTTTCACAAAGGCTGAAGTGGCACTGAGGGGTGTGCCCTGCTCAGGGCCCTGTCACCAGGTGCTGCACAAAAACCCCAGCTGGGCTTCTGCCCCCAAACTTCACCCTCTGCTTTTCCTAAGCACAGCCAACGTGGGCTTCTCCAGAGAACAACCCAGGACCCGATTAGGGAGGTGTGAACCCCTCTGTCTTTCAAGGGCAAAGAGATGGAACCAGCAGGATTACAGAGCTCCTAGCAAATGCCTCATAGGACTGGAACTGGTTCATTAAGTCAGCTGGGCAAGAAAAGATTGGCATAGTGCAGAGACAGAAAGCTGGTGACTGTAGAGGGGGACGGAGCAAAAATCACTTCAGCAGAGTAGAGCATGTGAGGTCTAAAGTGACAGCTGGAGAGCATTGCCTTAGAATCCCAGAATGGTTTGGCTTGGAAGGGACCTTAAAGCTCATCTCATTTCAACCCTGGGCAGGGTCACCTTCCTCTGGACCAGGCTGCTCCACCAGCTGCCTTTGGACACGTGCAGGGATGGGGCAGCCACAGCTCCGGTCTGTGCAGTGCCCTGGCGCAGGCTCAGCAGTGCTGACGTTCCCCAGCTCAGCCTCTTCCAGGCCCGGGGCCTTTGGGAAAGGCACAGGGACAAAGGCTGCACTGGTGCTCCCTGCTGATGCCTTCTCCAGTGATGTCCCACTCCTGCATGGCCATGTGAATTACAACCACAGCACAGCAGCTTTGTGCTTCCAATGATATTTCTTAATAAACAGAAGTGGGTTTCTTTTTTTTTTTTTTTGGGGGGAGGGGAGGGGTGGGCAGGGACCTCAGCATATTTTTCCAGCTCTGGAAAAGTCCATGTTTTTATTCAAGTGGGTGTCCAGACCAATTGGCTGCAAATACCACCTTGTGACCTGCAGGGGAGTGCAGCTTTTTTTTGCCTGTGCAGCTCCCAACAGCTCTCTTGGCACCTCAGAGCTCTTTCAGAAGAAAACCCCAAACCTTAACCTGGAGAGAAAAGGAGCAGATGACAATGGCAGCAGAAAGGCAGCTTTGTGCATTTCATGGTTTGAGGATGGTCACAGAAGGAATGGAGGCTGCTGCCATTCTCAGCCTCTGGCCATGGTAGGTGGACAGCTGAGCTTACCAGCACTGCACTACAGGAATTCCATTAAAGAACCTGCCAGAGGGGCCCACAATCTCTTGTATCTAAACAGAACCCGTCCTGCTTATTCCAGAGGAAGATACATCTTGTTCCTGTTTCATTTAATCCAGAGTGGATAAAATTAAACAGAATCACAGCAGTCTGATTTCAGAATGAAACACACGTGTTAAACTGTTAACAGACAGCTCCACCAGCCCCTGGATATTTGCAAGACCTTGAATCAGGTCCTCCTTGGAGCTCTCAGGGAAGAGAGTATTTGTTTACTTTTGCTTTCCCCTACCCTGTTGCCCTGGAAAGCTCCTAAATACTGGTGTAGTACAAATAATAACTGAGCACAAGAACTCAGGCAGCTGCATGGAGCAGATTGCTCCTAGAAATGAGCCCGTCCATCTGCACAAAGTCTCTCTAATAGCTACCAGACGTAGGAGCTTCTCAGCCATTGCTTGTTTCACTGTGCTATTAACTTTACAGCCTAATTATATCTAAAACACTTGCCTAACCAAACTCATTAATTAATTAACAGCAGGCTGGGAAAGAGGATACTCCTAGGATGGTTCAGGATTGCTGCTGTAGGGAAAGAAAAGAGAAGCTCTACAAAACCAGGGAGAGAAACCAGGAAAGAGAGGACAGAAGTTGCAGAAGTTGCTAAAAGAAAGAAGATCCCTCCTCACCCTGTTTTTGTGCAGGACACAGTACCCAGGGACTGAATCCATAAAATACAGATAATTAAACAGGTCAGACTCTGCCGTCTTCCTCTGACGCCCACAGGAAATGTGATATAGATTGAAAAGTCTATGTGCTCCTATCTTTTTTCCCCCTTTCTAGCTCAGGAACTGTAATTAGAGGGAAAATCAGCCTCTCTCCTGCCTTGAAAGTGCAATGGCACAGCTGGTTTTCATCTTGGCGAGCAGGCTCTGTCCTCAGGCTACTAAGTGCTGAGTAATTTTTACCAAGCTCTGTTTGCAGATAAATGATGTTCTTCTCTTAGCTGCTGCCAGGCAAAGCTACAAATACTTGATCTTTTATTCTTTTCCCATAAACTCCTAACATTGAATACTAAAAATGCAGCCAGAGATTTTTCCACTGCCATTTATTCTCAGCATGGTCACAACTGTATTACAATTACAGACACCCACCCTTCACTGCAGCTCCACTGCAGCTCCTCGTTAACCTGAAGCTTCCAATTAAAGGCTCCTTCAGTTTCATTGATAGTTTGCATATACTCCAAGGACCCACTTCATTTTGTTTTTCCCCCAAAACACATTCCATGAGAAGGGCAACTGCTTTAAATAACTTCACACTAATTTCTGGTAAAGCCTGACGAGTGAGTGCCAGTCTCAGAAGAAAAGCCTGAGTGTGCAGTTTGGGGATTTTCTCTCACAGCTATAACTATAAAAATATCTGAAAGCTTTTGACTAAATGTGGCACAGCCTCTGGGCAAATTCACTGTGGGCTCAGAACAAAGGAAAGAATCTAGAAAGGTGCAACACTGGAAACCTGTTAGTGTAGTTCAAGTTTTCTGTCATATTTCTTAGTGAGATCTTACCTGTTCTAAGAAACTGCATAAGAATTAATTAAAAATGGTAGAGAAAATAATTTAAAAAACACTGCTTAATCTTGGCAACGCTGTTCTTCCACCTACTTCCAGTGAGTGAAGCCCTGAACAAGAAGCCAGCACAGGGAGAAGGCTGAAAACTGGTATAAAATACCATGGCTAATTTTAGACTCCTTTCCAGTCATGCAGCTTGAAACACAGGGAATAACAGTGCTTATAAAAGTACTTGCACACTTTGTAATGATAACACAGGGTTTCAAAACAATTTTTATTTCAAAGGTATTTTTGAAGTATAAGACTAAGAGTTTGTCAGATTCCCCAAACAATTCCATGCCTTTGAAGATCACCTTCCCAGCACACACACCCCAGTCTTACGGAATTACTGGTGACTGGTTTGGTGTAGGATCAGCCCCTGATGCAAGTCAACTTTCTGTTTAAGCCATAAAGGAGGGAGGAAGGAGGAGAACAGATCTGCAAATCAACAGGGAGATTAACAAAAGAAAAAGGATCAGGTGTGGGTAACTATTTTTTAAAGTGAAAATTTGAATTGCTGCCTTGGTAGCTGTGGCAGAGGGGGCATTATCATCCCTTTCTTCTGTCTGTGACAGCCCAGCTGAAGAACAGCTTTAGCCTGAATTCCGTTTGCAGGTTGTCTCAAACATGACATAAAACAATCACCACATTGCCAGTCCAGCCTGAAGGGGTCCTGGCCTGACTCTGCTGCTCAATGATCCCTGCTTAGTTAAACCCCAGAAATGACCAGGACAGGATGGATTTGTGTTTCCAGATAAGGAAGCTGGAGTAAAGGCTCTGCCTCTGGCTTCTGAACCAAGGTACAGTGTTTCTTGCTCTTGCTGGCCCTCAGGATGGATGTGGCTGTCTTATCTCAGCCCACAGAACTCTGTTTAAACACTAGGGTGAAGGTATTCTGTTGTGTAGTTTCTAATTTTTAGTGTTTTCAAGCATTTAAAACAGACTGTAAATGTCTGAAGCTCCAGGGGACTGAATCTGTGCCATCTTTCCATTATTAAAGCGTTCAGACCCAGGACTGGACTTTGGCCCAAACTACGTGTCAGGGCAGTGCCAGGAGATGCTGGGGCTCACTGGTGTTCTGTGACTGAAGTGTGAGAGGGAAACAGTCCATGTTAAACACGCTGCACATGGAGCACTCTTCTTAAGTGCCTTGTAAAACACACAAAACATTGGTTAGAAACACATTCACCACCGCTGACCACACAGGTTTTTATATTTAATAGAAATTAAATTAGTAGCTTAATATACATAACGTGACACTTTTCCAGCCCAGTAGTTTCCAATTCCCGCTTTCAAGTCACAGTTACTGTACAAAAATAATAACAACGAAGAGCAACCGCAGAGTAAACACTGTCACTAACACAGGGACCCAAGAAAGGCTAGATTTCTGTGGAGCTAGACATGCCAAAGGATACAGAGTGTGGAGCCATGGAGGTGCAGTCGTGCAGGGCAGGCAGAGGCGCTGCTGCCCGGGCTCACCGCGCTCCGTAGCTGTAGTAGAACGGCTCGTCCGGCCGGTAACCGTAGGCAGTGGCCGGGCGCCCGGGAACGCCCGCGCTCTGACCAAATCCATCCACTCCAATGCTACAGAAAAACAAGGAGAGACAAACTGCAGGGCTTTGTATGCTGTGGGAGGAACAACAGTGCTGCTGGCTCCAGCTCCTCCTGCTGATGCCTTTTTGGGCTTACCTAGAAACAGAGGACAGACAAAATGAAGAGAATAAAAAGCAGGTGTATTTACTGAGGGGCCTTCAGGTACATTTTGGGCAGGCAAAGCCCCCCAGGGGCTGCACCCAAAACCGGATGACTGGTCATGAGTTTTCACACTTTTATCAGTTTGGTACATTTGTATATTGGGGGTTAATCCTCCAATTACAGCTTCAGGTAATGAAGTCATTTACCCCAGGCTTGCTTCCCCACAACTCCCTTTTGGTTACATTTCTCAGGGCCTGGGGCAGTGAGGTGTCTCCTTGATTCCCAGGCCTAGAGAGGAATTGTTGTGTCTGACCAGAATGGGAGAACAGTAGCTGGCACTGTGCGTGCAGTTTGGAGTTACACACTAAAGAACTGCAGGGTTACAAATACATGAAAAATATACAAGGTAAAATCCTAAGGCATCGCTGCCACAGAGATGGTTTGGAATGAAGCCTTGCTTCAAGCCATGCTTGAAACTTCGCCAGCTGTGTTCCCCTTCTGGACACCACTTTCCTGGTGGGAAAAGAAATGCTGTGGAGACATCAGTGCAACTCCAATCAGGGAAAGGCTTTCAGGTCCGAGAGGAATCCCAGGAGAGATGAAAGTCTTCTCTTCCCTCCTTTCCCAGATTTACTGGCCAAGGACTTTACTTCATGACTCAGTGTCTCCCTCTGTACGTTAAAGTCACCAAGTCCTTCAGGCTTCTGGCAAAACTCGTAACCCTGCCCGACAGAGCACATCTGAAGAGTCTCATTCCCTGCCTTCAATCCATTTCTGAGGTGCATGGAGAGCACCAGTTTAGAAGTGAGAATATCTAGTAAAAGATGGTGCTTCTGGTGGGACACAAGACAGGCAGCCAAATGGCAGAAGGAATTAATCACATACTGAAAAGCTATGTACTAATGAGACAGAATAATTATTTTTGCATGTAAAACAGCATCTTTTACACCTAAAAAGTCCCACAACAATGAGCTGGATACTAAAACACAAGAAATGCATAGGGAAAAGTGGCACATATTTCATGCTCAACAATAACTCATGCAGGAGGTAGAGGCAAAACGAGCATTGCCTAAGACACTGGATTACTGCCTATTCATAGCTATGGCACTTCTTAGCTTCCACTTCAGTAGGGGGACAAATGGAAAAGGATCCTGATTTATTGTCTGACTAAAGCTGCATTGAAAGGAGTTGAACTTCCCCTCTGAAGACTGTCAAAACACAAAGAACCAAAGTGCTTTTGGAGTGGGGAAAAGCTGAACCTCATTACTGCCAATTATCCATATGGAACATGGGTTATGCAACAGTCAAGGCTGGGAAAGAACGACCCCTGCAGAAGATGTACAATGGGTGGGCCCCAGGCCCTGGCTCTGCAAGAAGCTGGCACTGCTGACTTGGCTGGGCTGAAAGGGCTCAGCTGCATGGGGGGGACCATGCCCATCACTGTCCCCACAAAGGCACTTCCCTTGGATTGTATCCCTGAGGTCCTAGAAAAGGATCCCTACTGCCTGGTTTCTCAGAAAACGAGTTCACTCATGGGATACCCTGATAGTCAGGTGAGGGTGGAAGGTCTGAGGCTGAGATTTGTCCTCTGAGATGGGACACAATGAATAGCCACGCTGCAGAGAAAAAAAAATCACTGTTTACTTGGGCATATCTTGAGAAATGCTGTGTTCTGAAAGTGCTTTGCATTTCCACATCTGCCCGTGTGTGTCTGAAATGGTAACACCCATCTCCTAACTCCTGCACAGAGCCAGCAGCCCAACCCTGCAGGCTGATCAGCCCTTCAGCACAGCAGAGAGAAGCAGAGTGACCCTGGTGTATCCTGCAGTGGTGCAAAGCTCTGTGAATGCATTCCTCTGGCCACCCATTCCTTCCTGTATCCACTTCCAAAGTCCTCTTACCCTTTTTCAAGCCCATTAGGAAATGAGCTGGTGACCTCTGAGGCACCTTCCCCAGATGCCTCCTTTGTACCTGGCAAACAACAGCTTTCTCATTATCAGGCCTAAAGCTTTGAAAGGCTCCTGAAAGAAGGGATTAAGAGCAATCCTGTTACTCTGTGTTTATCTCTCATCTCCAGAAACCCCAAACCCAGCACTCACCTTAGCCAGTCCCCGCCTCTCACTGATTTGCAGCGTGCAAACGGATTGACAGACCTCACCAGGCTGCCCTTGGCTGCAATGTCTCCATATCAGGCCCAAAGCTCTTGAACAAGCCAAGAAGGATGAGCATGAAGCTGACCAGTTTGTTCAGCAGTTCAGAAAACAAACCAGTGCCAATCCCTTCAGCGTTCTTTCAGTACGGTCAATGCCACGAGTTAACAAAGTACTAAAAGAAGGCAGAGTGGGAATTGGAAGTGCAGGGCCTGGTTCTGTGGTGCTTCTACAAAATCCCAGTGACACCGGACATGTTACACTGCAGAGAAGCAGGACCCTTTAAGGCTACCTTTAAACTCAGGAATTTCATTGCTTTCCTCCAAAGATCCTTAGAACATCTACAGTTGATTTATAAAGTAGAGCTATTTTAATAGAAAAAACTTTTCTGCGTTTATCTTTCCATGATGTTTTCTGTGACTATAACAATGATAGTTGTGGATAAGTTGCTTTTATTATAAGTGTGGTAGAACACTTATATGGGCTTTTTGCATTTCTGCAAACCATTGCAAAGCCCATTCTGGAATGATGTACAGGTGAGTGAGGTGGCTGTGAGTGCCCAAGGCTGCTGACTGCAAGTCAAGCTCGCAGCAACCATGCCCAGGCTCACAGCAGCGCCATCCTCAGGTTTCCTGTGGCAAAGAGGGACACAACAAAAACAGGAGCCTGAAACCTAAACTCCTTTATACTCGCCAAGCTAAACCACCACGGGTTTTGGCGGAGAGGTGCAATAACGCCCTGAGCCACGCGGTGGCAATGGGCCTCTATCCCTGCAGGCTGAGCTCTTCCAGCCACTCCCAGCTCAGTAATCCTTATTCAAAGAACTTCTAAATGTATTTAAATTGATAACCAGAGCAGGGAAAATATGGTTTCAATCACATTCTCAACAAATCAGTTTTTTAATTTTTTTTTTTATAAATGTGTAAGTAATTAGGTAAAGATCCCTAGAGTTTAAACTTTGAGGAGTATCACTTATTTCCAAATGGTTCAGACATATGTTAGTGTCCTGAAGAAAACTGGAAGAGATGGATCAGCTGATAACTGCTTTGGACAGTCAAAAAAAATAACCCCCAAAACCAGAAAATCACATTAAAACACCTTGATCAAATCATTACTCTCTCCTATCTATGTATTTCCCTGAAGTAAATGAAGCCTTGACCATGCTTGAAAAAAACACTGCATTTTTCCAGGTTAGTGCTCTTGAGGCACACCAGCTTTGCCTGCTGGATTGTTTGCACTGGCAGCCTGCAGCACGGAGCCTGTCGGAGCTGAAGGGAAGGGTCCTGAGCCCAGGAGGTGACAGAGGGGTAGGACAACCCCAGAGCCAGCACGCGTCTGGAGACCGGAGCCTGGCTCGCTCCCGAGGCTGCCAGGCCAAGGGCATCACCCACCGAGGTGAAGACGGATTTAAAAACAAGTCCTGATGAATCCCTGCCCCTTCTGCCAAGAACAGCAGAAGGGGAGAGCCAGCAGAGATGGCAGTTCTGTGGCTGTAAACACTTGCTGGATAACGACTGGCCTGAGATCATGATCTGTGCCATGTGTGCTCAGATTTATACCAGCAATCAACCTCAAGCTTGCCCCTATGAAAAATGCCTTGTTGGCTTTATGCTACAGCGTCTACGGGGAAACTCAGCGCTCAGCAGAGCAAGCACCAAGCCTGTCTTTCCGTAAATTAGGGACACATCATTATCCACTGGGGCAACAATCCTCGTGCCTGAGTTAGTGTTTTTGCCTGCTGTGTAACTGGTACCCAGAAGTGCACGGAGGCCTGCAGCTGTAGAGGGGATGTGGATCCCAGAGCACCGCAGCAGCCTCAGGTCACTCAGTGCTGTCCCACCCTGGCACAGCACAACCGCGCTCTTGTGCAGCCTTCAGCCCCACGCCTGGGGCTGATGGAGTTAAACAGTGAACAGCCCAGCTAATTACTATGTACTGCTAACCTCAGTTGCTGGTTCATTTTGAGACCCTTTAAAATATGAACTGTGTATTTTACCCCTATGCACTCTCTTAATGATTTGTTTTTTTTAGACTGAAATCACTTCCAGCCATCAGTTATACTCGAGGTCTCTACACATGCACTTCTCCAAGCACAAATATTTCTTTTTCCTATTGGTCTGCCAGCCCCTGTCAGAGCAAATTTCACTTTAAACTAAATGCTGTGATACTTAAAACCTCTTGGATTACTCAGGCTGCTAGTGTGATCTATGACCTTCCCCAAATGACAACTGAACTTTCCAATTTGCTTGTACTGCTAGGGAACTGAGGAACACATGCCGAAGAGGAAAATGTTCCTGATGTGCATGAGTGAGGAGAGATTTCTTAACAGCCCTGCTTATTGATGCTTGCTCTGATTCAGAGCATCCAGATTAATATACCCTGTAGGATCTTAGGTGCCCTGAAAAAATTCAAGATGTAAAGACCAGTCGTGTCCTCTCTCCCAACAGGAAATTGCAGCCAGCATCCTGCTACATCCACAAAATCCTTCTGAACCAGGTAGGCTTTGGACTAGATAGGCTTTGTGGGGTGTGTGGAAGGCTCAGCAGGCTCTGATAGGGAGCACTTCATGGGGAATCCTCTGCTGGGGTTCCCCTCCAGGTGTCTGTGCTGCTTCCCCAGGGCAGGGTATCAGGAGAAGCTGGTGAGCCTGGGCTGGGCTGGGTAATTAACACCTGGGTAATTAACACCTGGGTGCAGAGCTCCCCTGACGCTGCACACCCCCACCCTGTCCACACCAGTGCTCACAATGGGACCAGTGCTGTTGCTGACAGGGGTTCTCAAACCACTGTTTGAGAAACCAAGTCCTCCAGCAGGGCCTCAGAAAAGCAAGTCCAGCATCACTGGGGAGATTCTTGGTCAAAAGTAAACACCTGAAATCCAACTGAAAGCCCCTCAGTAGGATCCAGGGATCTTGGAGTGATCCGAGCAGGAAGCACTGCCGGGGAAACAGGTCTGACACAGTTTGGCACACATTGTACCAGAGCGTGCTCCAGGAGACTGTCACTGCCTGTGGAGGTGACAGCAGCCCCGGAAAAGCCTTTGAGGGTGAAATACCAGTTCAGCAGCTCACACTTCAGGGCCAAAGTTTCATTTGTTTCTGCCCAAAATGAAAGCACCCTGGTATCACTGCCCCTGGAAACGAACTGTAAGCTAAACACCGAGTGCTTCCACCAGAGCCAAGATTCCATCTCTTAATTCTTTTCACTCTAAACTTTTTCTAAAACCCTGTCAATCCTCCCTCCTTACTCTGCATCAACAAGACCTCGTGCCTCAGAGGCTCTCAGCTACTCAGTGGAGATACAAGATTTATAAGCTTATTAAAAATAAAATCGATTTTATTTTTAAAAAATCTATAGATTTTTAATTATCTAGATCCTCTGACCTTGGTAAGACCAAATACTAATTGCAACTCTCAACTCATCAGCAACCCTACGAAGCCCTAATGAAGGACTCACACCCAAAGTTCTCCACGTGCTCCAGTGAGCTGCTAGGAGAGTTTACATGCAGGTGGAAATAGGCAGCCTCTGTTGACACACATGGCACCTCTGATCACATCTGCAGCTTTCCAAACCTCCTCCTGAGGATCAGAGAAAGGGATTAGAACCAGAGGGGTTCTGAGCATCTTTCAGGAGCCTAATATCAGTACAGTTCATAGCAGTCCCACTGCTTCCTCTGTACCTTCTCCCTGTATACACTGGCTATTATTGTTTCTAAAAATGAGTCTTCACTCCCAAGCCAACCCCACCTCAGCCCAGACAGGTGCTCAGAATTTCAGCTGCACATCACTGAGGTTCTAAATTTTCTCTTCCATGAATCCACTCATGTGTGACAGTACAGTTCCCATCCTGTATTCCCTTATAAACTCCCATGCTCTGTATTCCACAATGCTGGATCAGGTTCCTGTGTACAACACACAAAACAAATCACGTTCAGCTGAATACTGAAGGCTGTGCCTTCCCCTCAGGAGGTGCCAGAGCCACAGGAGAGGCACACCAGTCTCTAATCAAGACAAGCACAGCATTATAACCTGTACAAATGACATGCAGCTCACTGATTAGAACACTTGCCAACAAGACACACAGAAGTTTGCCAGCAGCAAGGCTGTGTTTTTTGCTCTCATCTCAGTGGGTGTTTTTGTTTGTTCCTGAAGTGTTGATGAGTGCTGGTCTGAGACAAGGACTGCAGTGCAGGGCATATAATCACACAGGGGATGCTCAGCTCTGCCAGCCTAATTAGCACATTGGTTGGTGAGAGCTGCAGCTCCCTCTCTCCCTCCCTCCCCAGGTTTCCTCTGCACAGAGCAGGCATGGAAAGGCAGGGGGAGCTGGGGGCACCCAGGCCCTGACCCATTGCACAAGCAAGGATTAAGGCAGGTGTGCATCCAAGCACAGCAGGTGGGAAATGGTTTTGACTTCCACAGAACACACACAGACCTACAGCTTCTTAAAGCTGTCTGGGTGACACATTTGCAGGTACCAAGGAACAACCACGCCTGAACCAAGGCTCTGCAGAGCCTCTACAGCCATGAACTCTGTGGCCTTTCTGCTGATATTCCCTGGCAGCTGAGTATTGCATGGGACCCCATTCTCCAACACCAGCCATGGCAGGGTAAAGAGCATCAGAAAGGGGCACAGGCCTGTTGCTTTTGCCCTTGCTTTAAGCCAGGGATTTAGATGATGATCCCATTTCCTCCTACAAGCCAGTTACCTCTGGTTTGCCTTCACTGACCATAAATTTTCTGTCCTTCAGAGCAACAGCACAAACCATGGGTTATGGTGAAACTCCATACAACTGAGAAGCCTTAGGAGCAAACAATGTTTCTTTATATAATGTCTTGTAACTGTAGATTCTCCCACTACTGGTAATGACGTTAAACTATAAACCACAAGGCTACTAAATTCTGCCTCTCATGACCCCAAGTTTTTCTCCCCTATCTGTGAAGCCTTTTTTTTTTTTTCTGATGCATTCTATTCCTCAAGCTCAAGTGGGAGGGGAGTTTTGTGGCAGTGTCTGTGACTGTACCCACTGCATCAATCACCCAAGTCCATCTCTACATTAGCATTAAACATTATTATCCCTTAAACAGTAATATTGTATCTGCTCACAAGACAGAAAATATCCAAATGAACCTGTGCAATAATGCTTTAGCTCCCTCATGCATCATAATACAGCTTTTATGGATATGATCATGTCTCTCCTTCCATGTGATCCAGCTTTCTTCAGTGTACTTAATGACTTAAAGTTTCCAATTGCTTCTGGACTTGTTGCCCAGTTGTATCTCAGCACAATACTGCTGTTTCTCCCATTTAATTACAAACAAATGGAAAGCTGACAATGGTGGAGAAATGAGCACTGTGTCTTCTGTGTCAGGCTCCAGCTATGCACCAAGCAATAACCACGCCAAAATCCACTGGGGGAAGGCAGCATTAAGAAAAAAAATATGTATCTCCCAACTGAACAGTAAGAAAGCACTGAACCAAGAACAAATGACCTTGCTCAGCCAAATTCAGTGCGAGCCTTGCTTGAGAGCTGCAGCTCCTGCCATCCCTGCTCTGCAAACACAGCCTGGGATTTGGCCTCAGTTTCTTGCTGTCAGTTACCTGCTGTGTGATCCTGGACAAGTTGCTCCTTTTCTCCATGACCTCAGTTTCCCACTGGAGTATTGGAAGAGAAAACACCCCAGACATTAAAGATGGCCAAATGACAAACTACAGTAATGAGAACACTCCAATTAGACTGACATAGACAGAAAAGACTTTTGCTTATTCTATAAGACCCTTTAGGAGAAAAAA
>VWYO01003167.1:0-58397 GCA_013400275.1 Rhadina sibilatrix | reverse complement strand
AAAAAAAAAAAAAAAATTATTTCTGCCCTGCTAGAAAAGCAACCAATCCCCAACAGAGCCAGGGGGCAAAACAGCAGCTCAAAGGCTGCAGTTGTTTCATGCAGCCACATTATTCCTTTGAAGGGCAGCAGGAGAGCTCCTGCAGCATTCCTGCAATCAGGCTCACAGGTCTGCCACAAGGACAGGGAGTTCCTCAGCCATTCTCTACAGGATTTCTTAAAAGGTCAAGTGCACAGACAGAGCTGGGACAGAAATCAAGAGCTCTGGCTTTCCATTATACTCCTGACAGAAACATCTCCTGTGCTGTTGGCTCAACAACTGTCCAAACCCACTGATTAGATACATCCATTTCTTAAGAATTAATTAAGAACTAAAACAAATAAAAAAAAGCCTCGAGGAACAGGCAATAAAAAGCAAGATGTCCTTTCTTCCCCCTCTCTCCTTGCACAGTCCAAAGTGTATGTGTCAACTCCATAAACTGAAGGAGCACATTGCCTTAATCTGAACTAGGAATAGGCCTGGCTTGGGAAGTTTTCACACCTCTCTTTTAATTGTCTCCAGCAAGCTCAGTGTTAGGCTGGGTACAGAAAGCTTCAGGCAACTGCCCGAGCAAAATAAGATGCTGAAGTTTCACAGAGAGGACTGCTGTCACTGACCAGATCAGGACCTGCTCCAACTTCCAGTAGCCTTCCCATTTCCACACAGGAAGTGTTCCTTACTTCCTGTGCTAGAGCAGGTCACTGAAAATGTACCCAGAGAGAAGCAGCTGAAGCAAAAATGCAGCTTTTTGGTAGAGAATTTTCTCTTGAAATGTTTATACAAACTCCTCAAGCCCAAGCACAGCCACTCAGTCCTGTCCTTCAGCATAAATGGGGACAGGAGTTCCCTGCTGAGCACCAAAGCCTGGAGAAGCCAAGGCCACAGGGCACTGGTGACATCGTGCTGTCTGCAGGGCAGCCCGCTGTGGATGAGAATCCAGATGCTGGAGGGAAGGAGGGAGGGAAGGAGGGAGAAGCAAGAAATCTGTTCTGCTCTGACTTCCAGCTGCAGCCAATAAAAGCTTTCAAAGCCTCTTCTGAAAGTTAACATTGCTGGGGGATTTGCAGCGCAGTGTTATTACTGATGAAGAAACTTTGAATATCTTTTACCACTGCAGATGACTGTCCTGATTTCAAACATTTTTATAGATCAGCACAGGGCCCTAGTGAAATCTTGTCAAGATCTATCTCAAATCAGCAATGATATTAGTGAAAATCAAGAAGAAAGTAAATCTCAATGTCTCAATATTTTTTTTTTTCCTTAGGAATAACACTGGATTTATCAGGAAACAAGACATATATAAATACAGACAAGGAATGTGTTCTTGGAGATCTATATCTTAGAGTAGAATTATTATATAAGAAGCTCAAATTAAACAAATGAAAAATCAAATGTTTCCAGACCAAAAAGGTTGATCAGGCAGTATTGGAAAAAATAAAATTTTAAAAGCTCAAAACCCTGAAGGCAAATAAACTCTGTAAACCAATTTATTACTTTTTTAAATCTCAGAGTTTAAAAACCATCATCTTAGTTTTCCAGGGGGAAAAGGGTGGGTCAGTCTTTAGAGTTGGATGGCTGTGGCTGATAAACACAGAATCAGAATAAAGTTTTAGAATCAAAACAATTTTAAGTATTTGGCAAAGAAATTAATTTGATGAATTAATTTTTATGCTAGAGACTTGTTCAGAGCACATGTTCAGTTCAGATAATAACCACAAGAAATACCCCACTGATATATGGGCCTTTTTAAAACTCCTCATTTTAAGTTTAATTTTGAATCCTGTGAGCATGCTTAAACCCAGCACACAAAACACCCCTCACTTTATTACAGTTTTAAATCTTTCTTCCAGATCTGGCCTTGCAACCACTTGTCTTGATAAAATAGTTCACTTGAAAAAGGAAAGCTCAATAAAATGAATTACAAAACCAACAAGATTAAACTGATTGTGCTGTTTTTGTACAGTGCAGCCGAATTCTGCAAATATGCTGCTGGCTGTGGTTTGGCATTTAACAGCATGTGATCAGTGAGAAGGAGGAAATTTTATTCTCATTAACTGTTGCAGATTTACTGCAGTGAAAAAGGGCTATGTAACCTGAGAAGTGACAGAATGGAAAGATCAAAGCAGCAGTCTGGAAACTAAATAAACCTTCTGGCTACTTCCTGCAAGGAAAATTCACTCTGGCAATGTAAAACAGAGTCCAGTTAAAAACTACTCTCAGTTTTATGAGCTGTCACAGCAGCTTGAGTGGTTTGGACCAGTCAAGTTTAGAACATTATATTTCCTTGTTTTTGTCTCAGATACTTCTGTAAGCAGTTTTATAGTTTCTTTTTCTTTTTTTTTTTTATTTTTAAAGAGAAAAATAAAATTCTTTTCTTTTGGTTGAAATTGAGAAGGTCACAGCTAAACTCATTAAAAACAAGCAGGTCTTCATTTGCACATTCCATTCCCCTTTACTGCATTTTAATATTTTACTTTGAGATTTATATGCAATGTACATTTGCTTTAATAACTCTTCCGCATTCTGTTCACTTATTGTTTAATATAAGTGCAAATCAGTTTACAGAGCCCAGATGGCTTGTAACCAGGGAGCCAGTCTATTCCTAGTAGCACATCTGGAGGGACTGAGCAGCAGACAGAACGTGGGAATTAATTAATGTTACATTTCAGATGAGACAGACCCAGGTTTGGGGGATTTTTTGGTAAGACATTCCAAAGGACTTGAGCTCACTGCTCCAGCATTTGGGTATTCTTTTAAAATTCTTAACAGCCACCTAAACCATGATGGTTAAATGAGGCCAACTGCAGGTGGAATATAATAAAATAAAAAGCAACTAAGAAATGTAAAAGAAATGACTGCAAATGAAAGAGGCCCAAGTTATCCTGTATTCCAAAAGAGCTGAAGTGCATTAAAACCTCAATACTTATTCTCTTCCCAAATGGCATCTGCAATTTGCTGAAAAAACTGTGCTATTTTAACTGTGTTAAAATATTCCCCAGCAAGCTATTTCATCTCTCCCATACTGCTGCAATTGTTGGGAGCAATTAAACCTCTCTTACAGTAAATGAAACAAGGGCAACCTGATCCTTCCCAGCTCCAGACCACACACCTTGGTGAGGTGGTGTGGTCTGGTCACTGTGGGAGCACTCAGGAGAGCCCTGCCCTGCTCCAGCTCTGGCACCTGACTCTGGAGGGGTAACTTCCCTTCTCCTCACCTGTGCCTCCCTTGGCTAGCAGCTCTCAAGGACTTGTGGGCATTGGCTGTGTGTGTGGGATACATGGAGAAGCTTCTCCTGACCCTAAGAACACACTGAAAACAAATAAACACTCAAGTACATTCAAAAGTTGTTGTATATCAAATATTGGATGTGAATAATATTGTCCTTTTATGGATACTCCCCAGCCCTAATCCTTCAGTGGTGCAAAAGTTTTCCAAACTCTGGGAAAATCTCATTGATGAATATGGGCCACAGGGCAAAATCTTCGTCCTCTGGAATAATCAGACCCCTGTCTTCAGAAATGCTCCAGTAACTGTTCACAGCATAACAGCAGAATTTGTTTTTTCCAGAGACCAGAATTTGGTCAGATACTTACGAGTGATATGTAAACTGGATTGTATGATCAGGTTGCAGCATTTCTACAAACAAGGCTTTGAGAAGACAGCATGAAAAAAATAATGAAGTGACAGCAGGAATATGACCACTACTCAAAAGAAAACCCCAGAAAAGGACAAGGAGAGCTCTAGTTTAGTACTAATGCAGAAACAAATTACTGTAAGACACAGAGAAATTCAAGCTCACATTCAAAAGCTCTTAGCAATGAAGCCTTCCTGTTCTGGAAGCACCACTGCCACATTTCAGTACTGAAGGAGAATAACTACACAGTGAATTTTGGGTCATTTTAGACCATGATCCAGGCAGGACCTGAAGTGCTCAAGTGAAGTGCTTTTGGAGTGTTTTTTGTGAAAAAAAAAACAAACCAAAACCCTCCAAAAGGCAGCAGTTCCACTTCCTTCTCACATTCTTTCAGATGTAAATTCTCAATTCCAGGGTTATGTAGCACTAAGCAACAAAACTTCTCCGCCAGTTCCCCAGGAAGTCAGTGCCTTAAACATCTATAAAACTAAACATGTAGGCACAGTTAGGACAACAGAATATGGTAAAAAGGGGACTCTGCTGCCACTAACAAGATTTTTGTGGGATTAAAAGAAAAAGAGCACATAAACCAATCAAAATAAACTCACTATTTGTGTCCAGAAACTTCATTGGTTCTGGGCTTTTCTTTAAGGCCTTTTCAAATTCGTTTCAGTGGGATTTACAATTTGCTAATACTGATGTGTGATAAACTAATAAAACCTGCCTGCAAGGTTATAGGCCCAATTTACTAATAAAACCTAATTCAATTCTCCTGGGAAATGCAAATTAAATAGTGTCCAAATGGCAGAAGCTGAGCACAACTCTGCTGAACACATTGCAAAGGCAACTAAGTTGGGTTTTGTTTTTAAAATAAGGTTTAATTATGGAAAAGAAGAAGCACTGCACAGAGCTGTAAGAAATACCACTACAGTAAAATGGTTCAAAGTAGAGTCCTCTTGTAATAGTAATTTATACTCTTTTAGGCTTTCTTTCCACTAATTAAAAGATTTTATACTCATTATGTGTCCACCTCTAAGAGAGGCAAGCATTACTGCCTCTGTTCAAATGAGGAGGAAAGAGATGAGGGTACTCTCAGCACAGACCCCACGGGAGAATGTTTTTTGTCTAATGGAGCATGTAACAGTTTGTTCTGCCACTGATCCCTGCTGCTGTCTGCTAACAGAGTGGGGTTCCACCCTCAGAGACAGACTGCAAGATGGTTCTTACCTCCTGAAAGGCTGGGAAGGGAATGTTCCAACTTCTAGATAAACTGTGCTGAACTTTACTGAAAATACAAGATGAATGAGACACACTCCCTGGCAGGGTCACCAAGATCACCAATTCCTTCAGTCCTTCCCTTCAGCTAATCTAATTGAAGATGAGGATCTATACAGAATATAGCTCTAAATGTCAAGTAGGATGTAATTTACAGGTACAATCATTTAAAAGCATTTTGATAATCATTCACAAAGTGCAGATTTGCCAGCACCTGCTGCAGTTCCTGTACCTGACCCAGATGGGAGCTGTTCAGCTGGGACTCATGACTGGGAATTCACACCACAGGGCAGCAGTCAAAGGCAATGAAGGGCTACAGCTCTAGGTTGTTCCACCATGAAAACTCCCACCTCATTTTCATCAGGGTTTCCAAGTGAAAAAAGGCCAGAGCTATGAGCATTTTTGCCATTCAGTGTGGACTTTTAGCAGATGCAGCCATCACACGTGGTTAGCTCAGCTACAGAAAAGCCAAGTCACACTGAGAGCGCTGGAGCACCAGGACCTGTGGCCAGGTACTGTTTCCATCCAGCCCAGACACAAGAGCCCGGCTGTGCACCCTGGAATTTGCCAACAGCAGCCACAGCTCCCCTGGGGCCAGCACAGAGCAGCCTGTGAGGGCCTGGCTCCAGACACTGAGCTCACAAAACATCCCAATGACCTGCCGTGGCAAAAACAAGACACGCAGCTACAGCTTTAGGCTGTAAATTCAGGCAAGAGGAAAGATGTTCCACCAAGGACAGAGACATGCAGTCACCCCATAAAACTGGCTGTGCTTGACATGCCAAACCTCACTGCTTCCTGGGAAGAAGCCTCAGTCAGATCTCTGTTGGGAAGAGCTGGGAGTGCACATGCTGGGAACAGCACACACAGAAAGGCCTTGTCTCGGAGAAAATGAGGATTGTGCAATGGCAGCTCTGCTGCATCTTATAACAAGGTTAAAGGATCCTGCACTGGAGAAAACTTCCTCAGGGGAAAAAAAAAAAGTTCTGGCCAGCTCTAGAATTCCTAACTATTAATCTTTTCAAAGCTACAGACTGAAAAGATTTGAGAACTCTGTTGAAGATATTAACCAAAAACTGGCTTCTGCACTCAAGAGTTTGTACCATTACCTAGCTGTAGCTGGGGAAGGTTAACAAGTGGCCCCCAAAGGGCAAGAAAAATACTGTGGCTATCTCTATTATAAGGTATTTAGCCATCACTGTTATGTTTGTGTCTTAAGAAAGTAATTAGTCTCCAGAAGGTGATTAAAATTTGATAAATGACCATAGATTCTGGAAGATGTCTTTCAGCTGGTCTTTATCCCCTGCAGCTCAGACACTAAGCTGTCATCATATCAGCCAAAGGTGAGGGATTTTTGTTTGCCACAATCATAAAACTTTCACTCAATATTAAGCCTTATCAGAACCAGAAACCTTGAATTCAGATTTTAATAACAGATGAAAATTTCAAATCTATTCCTAATGCCCATCTGCTTCTGAAAGACAGTAAGATGATTCAAAGCTGGTAATCTAATCACAAAAGTCTTTTCCTAGCCAATGAAAAAAACCTGGACAGAAGCTGTCAAAACAACCTCCTCAGCCACGTCTTTTCTGCTGAATGGAAAACATACCTTACAATCTGTCTGTATTCTGCTCCAAACCCTTGAGGAAAACAAGAGATGCTGTCAATGGACTTTATCACTAGTCCTGTGGATGTTACACTCTGAAATAATTCTATTTATAGGCCTCATACATAACAGTGTAACTCCACTAAGAATACAGTTCAGGGATAAGAGCTGTAAACAGAGGCTGCAAAACACACAAGCTAGATCCCCAGAAACAAAACATTTCTCAGGGTGGCACTATCAGAAAAATGACAGCTGCCCAGGTCTTCACTTTTTTGCAGCTTCTGCTTCATGATGACAAGTAACAGAAATAACAATTATCAGGATGTGAACATGTCCAAGCAAATCTACAACCTGAATGCAGAGCTAGATACTTTTACAATTCCCTTCAAAGTTGTTCTTTGCTTCACAATGCAAGAACTGATCATGTGAGGTGGTATTCTCAACTCCTGAGAGTAACACTACTCCAGGTTTCAAAGGAAAAGTCCAAGACATCCCATGAAGGGAAGGCAGTGTCTCTCCTCTAAGACACTCCACCTAATTCTCCAGATCAACAGACGTTTTTACTGCCACTGCTGTCACTTCATGTTTCCCTGCCAAAAATGACAGCAGAGAACAGCCCCAATGTGGTAACCCAGTGAGTGCAGATGCCCATCCATAATTCAACTATTTCAATTCCTGTTCTGCTTGACTTCAAAAAAGCATTTCCCTACCCTCCTAAGACTGTGCAGCAGCTCTAGGTGTGTAGGTGCAGTGTCTCCTGGGACAGGGACTCCACAGGAAGTGCTTGTGGTATCCCTGCTGGATTACAGGAGAGTCAACCACTTCAGCAACTGCACCTTCAGATACAGCTGCTGCTCCAATTGCTCTGAATTTTCCCAAATGAAAGAGCATGGAATTGCAATGGCAGGGGGTGCCCAGGATCTCTGCTAGAACAACATCCCCCAGCCAAGGAAGCTCACAACAGAAATGGAGTAACGACACGGCACGTGGCAGCTGGTTATCAAACAGGTTATCAAACGCCACACAGGGAAAATCTTCAAGAAAGTTTGAGTTTCATTGTGGTCCTTGACAGCCTCTCCTCACATACACATTTCTTTGGCTCCAAAAATTAGCAGTGATCAGAACACATTTAAGCCCTGGTAGTGCACTGAGGGCACCGACACCAGTTCAACACAAACTCCATTCCTCAGTGATGTGCAGCCAGTGAAAACGTGGGACATTCTGGCTGCCTTTTCAGCCTTCCTGGAGGCAAGGGGAAGTCCTGATCCACTCTGAGCACATTGCAAGGACAGGAAATAGCCTCAGAGAAATTAAAGAGGTAACATATCCTCATTCTTTCTCTTAGGAATGCAGAAAGGAGAAGAAAGGATTAAATTATTCAAGGCTGAGTAGCAAGGAGTCGGCTCACAGTTGTTACCTACCTCAAAATTCACAGGGTGGTCTTAAATGGCAAAGAGACTCTCTCTTAAATGACAAAGAGACTTCAGAACTCACCCCATTGCTTAGCAAAAACTGCTTCTATTACAGAATTGAAAAGCCCAATATAAAAGGCAAAGACCAGAAGACACAGGCACAACAAATGAATGCATAATAAATAAAGTATAACAAATGAAAAGACCAAAACCAAGAATCTACTCATAATTAGCAATCTCTCTGAACTTCCAAAACATTACTATTAACTGACTTGCTAATTGTCTATGAAAACCACAACTCAGCTTACTTGCTAAAAAAGTTTCTGAAAACATATTCAAATATTAATAACAGAAAAATGAACCATTATTATAACCAAAAATCTTGATTTATTAAAAGCTGGAACTGGTTAAAAATAAATCCTTGACATAAGGTTCTTGTTAGCTTTAAACTGTAAGCATAAAAATACCCTAGAATTATGTTTTGGTATGGCTGAAATGTACACTATATAACACATAAAAAGCGCCTTGACTTGCTGCTATTATTTTTAATTAGGCTCTGTAGCACGTATGGTTTTACCTTCCAACACCAGTTCAAATTGGGAGAAGGGAGCTCCAGACTCATGGGACTGGCAATTCCATGGCTCATGCCTTGGAGCACTAATGCATTTTACATTAGGTCTGAGCATCAGGAAATCCTGGCTGCTGGCGCCAGGCAGTTCCAACCCATAATGACCCACATGTGAAAAGTCGGATTCGCCACTCAGCTGCCAGTATCTATTCTATCAAACAATTCACTCCTGCTCTGCTACAAATAAGACAGAACATTTGCAGCACTCCACACTGTTTCCAATTAGGCTGCGTGTCTGGACTGCAGATAAGCCCACGGAGCAATCATATTGAAAGAAGTCTTCCTAGAAAACAGAATTCTAGGGAGAAATCCCAATATTTCCAGAGGCCATCATCAATGGGCCAACCTGCAGTTTTACTGTTTTAATTCTTGAGGTCAGCCTTTGGAATGCCTTGAAACACACAAGAAAATTCTACAAATGCTTAATTTAATTAGGTTTACACCAGTTGGATTTTGCTACTCATGTTAGCTGGAATATAATCTGATTAAAAAGTAGGTTACTATTGGAGCTCCCTGATGAGGGACTGCAATTTGTGGTTGACTGATGTGCCTTCACTTTTAACCAAGGACACTGAAGATGGTTTTGTTTCCCAGCTGAAAGCTCTCTGGCAAAACAAGAGTATCTTGACTGGGACTTTCTCTAAGTTTACTGGAAACAAAGGAGTCTGCAAGCTCTACCCTACACCTTTCCCCACACCTCTAGGGGGCTTGAAGACCGTTGGGAGCACCTTCCAGTGTTCTGGTGAACAGAGAAATCCATCACCTCGTGGGCTGTGTGTCTATTCTGAAGTTAAAAATGTTGAGTCACTCTTGGAGACCCCAAGAGCAGCACAGAGCTCACACCCACCTCAGTTTCTCTCCCACCTGCAAGCTCTGCAACGAAAGTTGCACATTTGGAAACGATCAGCACGGGCACCAGCATCCCCTTCCTGAACACAGACTCACACTACTCTGAACTTGATGCTTACTGAGTATAAATATTTACTTTTTTCTAGAAGATCCATCTCAAATCCTGCTTTTTTTCCCCCTGAGCATGTTAGTTTCAAGGGCAATTTTAACTTGTCCTTAAAAACGTTACCACCACTCCAACCATTACTCAATGTTCAGCTTTCTGGTGCATCACAGGTAGAATAAATTAACAAAAGTAACCATCCACCACCCTTGATTAATTACAAGAAGCCAAAGTAAGGAAGCGGAATCATTTTTGCTTCAACTGTACATATTGTGAATAGCTTACATTTTACAAATGATGGCTGAAGTTGTCAGTGGTGAAAAGAACATTCCTCCTTTGAAAAAACCAGCTTCAGCCCCAGGGCTGGGCATATCCAGATAGCTGAATCCTGTTGAAGTGAATGCTGTACCATGACGATCAAGTGTTTGAACTATTTCCTGCTCATGACTGCACAGAATTCATGCTTTATAAAAGGCACCTTCTAAACTCTACTAAACTCTAAACTCAGGATTCAAGAAGATTCCATTCTTGGAAATTAGTCTTTTCAATTTTGAACTCATGGGAGAAGTTTACTCAGAAATTCAAATTGGAACTTGCCAGCATTGAGAAGGAGAGGTCTTTGACCAGAGGGGGAATTCAAAGATCCCCCAGAATATCAGTAAAAGCTGATACCTTTTGATCCTACAGCCCATTTTCCAAGTGCCCTCAGGAATGTAACTGAGAGTACCTTGGGAACTTAGGTTAATGAAAAAACACCAAAAAACTCCAGATCTACAGCAGCTGAAAGACTTCTTCTGAATATAAGAATATTGGAAACAAACATTATCCGTGTAATCAGCATCTCAAGCCTCTCTTTAGATGTTTCTCAGTGTCTGAAGAGTATTTGAGTAGTTGTCATAACAGGTGGTGTGTTCTGTGTTGTTGTTCTGTTCTACAGCTTTTGCAAAGCTGTGATGTATCACAACACATAAGGATGTTAAAATAGACATGTGATTCAGACAACAGACAAGAATTGCACGCGCAGAGTAAATCATTCCTACTGGGGCAAAAATTACTGAGCACTATAAATGAAACGCTATAAAGAGACTTGAAGAGCCATTGTTGGATGGTAAGAATTCTTTACTAGGAGCAACTTACTTGCCAGAGAAGGGGTGCTGCCCAACCAGGTCTCCATTCTGAAGCTGGTAATCCCCGAAGATATCCGGACTCACCGCTCCATCGGGGGCTATCAGCCCATCTAGAAAAACAAAATACAGTGATTTGTAAAGGAGCAGGATTGAGGGCAAGTGGGCAAAACCACCTGTCCTGGTTTTTTTTTTAGCAATTCATCAGGAATTTAACTTACAATATTTCTGTGAGGAACAAAAATCAGGAATAATATTGAAACACAGCAACTTCAAGTACAAAAAAATCCCTACTGGGAATCCAAGGAGCTTCAAACCACTGCCCTGAAAAATGCTGTACTTAAGAAATATTCTCTTAGCCCTCCTTCCTTAAGCCTATAAAAGTTACTTCAGGACAAATCTTGTCTTACCCATCAAAGTAAGCCCGGAGAACAAGCAATCAAAAAGGTAAAACATTAATCTGGGCCAGCAGCATAAAAATAAAAAAAGCAGCAAAGGTCTTAATTGTTCAGACTCTACACTGCACCACTGTATCTCTTCAAACTTGTTGAGAAGTTGAGAACAAGAAAGTGACTTCAAACCTATTTCTTTTATCTTGCCCATCTTTTAATATCTCAGAACTCTTTCCAACAAGGGCAAGCTTTTCATGTGATATCCTCTCAGGAACACAGATTACAGATTTTTTGTGCTTCCTATACATTGCAACACTGCAATATGAAGATGCAGACTTTTGTAAAGCCAGAAGTATTCCTTAAAGGCTTCACGGTCCCTGCTTGCTTTATGAGGAAAAGAAAATCAGGAGCTAACATCTTCCTTCTGTTACATCAATGGTAAATCCAGAGAGTGTCTTTGAAGTGAAGTCACTGAACTGACCCCAGCTGAATGAGAGCCCAGCTTAACTCTTCACTGTTCCCATTCACAAAACACATTTCTTTTTAATATTAAGGGCACAGTTCTTACTTGGTAATTAGTATTAGGCTCTAATCAGATAAAGCAAGCTCCTTCATTAAAACAGACCCTACATCAGTTTGTCTCCATTACTGTATGAAAACGATTCCAGACTTGAAGTGCACAAAGCATTCCCATAAAACCAGGGCAGAAACAGGTACATCCAGACTGATACATTAAGAGTTTAAGAGAGGGAAGAAAGAGATTCCTAATGACTAGGAAGTTACAAATGCCATTCCACTTTAAAGAAAGAGAGATAAGATCCAGGGAGTCACAGGCCACTTAGCTTAACCTCTGTGGTTTCAAAACTACTAAAACTGCCTGCACAGGAAGCAGTGGAAAGTTACTTACAGACACAAGGGCTTAGAGATGACGACTCTGGCATTCAAACAAATCTCCCCGTGCTTTATGAATTTACCTGATGTTTTTTGAAGATAATATAGTGACAAGTGATAAAAGGAATAGAATTGACACATCTAGATTTCTAACAGACATTTGATGAGGTGCTACAGAGATTCATTTAGAAGATAATACCTCATGGGAAAGCGACTGAATGCAAGGCAGCAGATTGCAAATGAAAAATGCCAGCCATGATCAGATGACATTTTAGCAGCATCAGATTGCTGTACATGGCCATGTTCTAATTGCAGACATGTGTGTACAGTATGTGAAGGAGTATGACTTGACAAGCAAGTGATCTGGCAGGGATCAATGTTCCTGTCTCTCAGCATGTTCAGCAGGACACGGGTGCCCTGTGACATCACACAAATAGAGGATGTCCGAAGAAGTGAAAGGAAAGTTGAAATGGCCTTTATCAGGACTTGTGCCAAATTTTTCTATCTCACCTCCTAGTCTGTATGCTCCACTGAACTGAAATGAGGGCTATAATCACTTTTATACCTGCAGCACTTCAGACCAAAAGCAACCCATTTAAGTGACTATGCATTTTAAATAGGCTAAGTTAAAATTTCTCTGAGAGCAGAGAAACTTAAAAATAACGTCTGTCTTTGTATTAATAAAGCAAGCACCATATTTTAACTCTGAGGCTACTGCTACCACTACTTAAAGTGTCTTCAATCAAGAGTGTTAACAGTCAAACCATAACACTCAGAGTTATGGCTCACATGAATTTATAGGAAAATGAAAGCACATGGATAGCATCAGCTGCAGAAAATGTGATTACACAGTTAAAGGACATCTGTTGTTATGTACATTTCAACATAAATTAGGTTATGTACTTTCAGAGCAAGAGAGACACTGAGCTCAGGAAGGTAACTTCAGAGATTCTGCCACATTTTTCATGTAGATTTAAATTACTGTGCAAGAGAGAGACTGGCCTGTCATTAAATAAGGCACTCATCTTGCCATCAGCGAGCTCAAAAACGATTATGGTCAAGGTGGGACTTGTACTGAGTGTCAGCCATCAGTGTAGATCACCTCTAAAATCATCACACTGAAATACAAGTGTTTCATTTCTGACTGCACAAAGATTTGTACTTTTGGTGGGTTTGGGTTTTTTTCACTAAGTAATGATCTGTCCTTCAGAACCCAAATCCCTGCTCCAATTGGTACCTTAACCTGTAGCCTTTTCAAAGGAGTATTATGTCCCATTTGACATGCCACATTTCAAAAGTGAAGTCTAGGAAATTGCAGAAGCACACAATTACTGACACTTGTTGCAATGAACCTGAGAAGTGAATCTACCTTTTGAATATAATCACTCTTTAAAAAGGGCTACCTTTAAAAACAAAAGCACATTTCAAACATCTGCAGAACATATCGCCAGAAGTCTACCTTTCCTTCCCAGTCAAGTATTAATTCCAACACAGAAAATCCAAAAGGGGAAAAAAATGACACTAAAGAGGCAAGTTGCTATGGCAGAAGAAAAAAGAAGCCTTATGTTCTGATATCCTTTGAGAACAGCATTTGAAATGCTACTGAGATCTTGCACAATTATTTTCTACAGCAACTATGAGTGAAGACAGTGGGGTTTAGTGGTTTTGTTTTTCTAATTACTCTTCCTGCAAATTGATCTGGAGTCACCGAGTTTTGTGACTCATGCTTCATGGCAGAGGACTGGACACTTATGGGGAAAATGAAAAACACAGACTCAAACCCAGCAATGCAAAAAAAAGGCAGAAATTCATGCTCTCAGTTTTCCAGGTGTTTGAGAAGGATCTAAACCCACAAGTCTGAGAGGGTAAGCCAACTCCTAGTTACAAAAAGTTATGAAGACTTTTATCCACTGGGCAAATTATTTCATTATTGTCTCCTGAAAAGTTTTTTTGAACCTTCCCCCTGAACAGCTGGCAACACTGGATTAGATAAATCAGCATTTACAGAAGAGATTCACATGCTTCCCTAAATCCTAGATAACAGCAAAAATCATACAGATAGATTGGTTTAAAGCCATGGAATGACAGCCGCTGCTACGGAATCTACAAGTTTGCTGTGACTCAACTGAAATCTTTCATCAATATCTGCAATAAAAATCCCATTATACAATTAACACAATAGGCAGAACAAAATTCAGTATAAATTCCACGGCTGTGAATATAGCAGGGATGAGAGAAGGTTTTTGTTTACAGAGCAAACAAACTATGGCCCCAAGAAATAGGTATGAAGAACAACGCTGGGCCACCTTTACTTGACTGCATTGTCATGGTCCATGAGCTCTCTGAGACAGGTCTACTCATATTCCTGCAGACCTGTAACATTTCCTAAAATCATGGATATGTAGTACTTAACCCATCACTAACGCCCTGATGCCTTAGGATTTTAGCTTTTATACTTTTCAAATCTTGGCTTTAGTGTATAACTCTAAACTCCATACAGAGTGTTAGCTGCTGTCTTCATGTTTTATTCAGACACAACAATTCTTCTCTAGGCCTGAAACTCAAGGACACCCCACTGCCTCAGGCCCCAGAGATGTAAACAACAGTGAACTGGGGGAGCAAACTGGGGGAACGAGACTTCATTACCTGAAGCTGTAACTGGAGGATTAACCCCTGATATATAAATGGACCAAACTTGTACTTGTCTAAAAAACTCCTGACCATTGTCCATCTTGGGTGTAGCCCCTCTGTGAGGCTGCTGACTGCCCAAGATGCACCTACTGAAGGCCTTTAATAAACACCCACTTTTATTCCCTTAACGTTGTCTAGGTAGCCATTCCAAGGCATCAACCCCAACAAGGAAAAGCCCACGCCTGGCTGGCATCGGTGCTACTCCCAGTGCCACAAAATGGGAACCATCCTGCTGGTTTGAGTCAAGCCCAGCTCAAGCTCCTACTGCAAATGCAGAGGTGGCAATCTCAGTGCTAAATACTGACAGGTGCTGCCTTACCTGCGTTATAGTAGAGGTCAGGTCTCTCCAGAATATCCCCCTCATGGATGTAGGGCTCGATGGGATCATCCCCATACAGGTACTGCTCGCTGTCGTCCATCTGCCGGCTCTCCACCATCTCCAGCCACTGCGAGTTGTGCCATCGAAACTTCTCCGTCTGGATTTTTTTAGCCCATTCCTCATCATATTCCTGGTAAAAATCATCACACAGTGGTTTGGGATGAGCTATAGACAAAATTGGTGTCACAGGAAATGGCAGGGGAATCCAACATCAGCAAAAGATGCAAGTGCAGGGCCCAGTGATTTAAATGCTCTACTCAGTTGCATGTTCTGAGAGCAAAGAAGGGATTTTGCAAGCATTGGACATTATTCTGGTTTGTGATGCAGCAGTACCATCTTCCCTTCATGGTTTGGAACTTCACACCATCCAGAAAAAAACTCCTGTTTTGAACAGAACACTTCTATCATCACTCTCCTCATCTGACTTAATTAAAAAGACACATCTTCAGGGGATTTTTAGTAATTAATTATTAACACTGGCCAAATACCCTGCAGATCTTCATTAGATGAGCATTCCCTACGATAACTGGCTACAAAAAAATCTATTAAGAAAAAAGGCTGTGATAAAACCAATAAATTTCATTTCTTTCATAAGCTCCAGCAACAATTTAATTTTCAACTTCAAGCCAAATTTTATGTATGATATTGAACAACCACAAAAATGGTAGGCAAGTAAACTCTGAGAGGAACTTCTCCAGAAAGCTGAGTAAAACAGGATATAGGTTCCATCACTATGGAAAAACATGCAGGCATGAAATTTCAATCTGGATTACAGCCTAATTGCACTCAAGTGATGTGATATTCATGTAAAGGAACACCAGCATGAAGTGACATAGCCTATGGTCACCACAATCAGCTGTACAGAGAAGGATCTTCTAAACAGATCAGATTTGAGGGGCTGATGATTTCCACAGAGGGAGCACCAACCCATGGATAACAATCAGTTTCTCAGTCTTGAAAGGGAAGAAAGGTCCCAGCTATCTCTAGGAAGCTCATCAACATAGGAAATCTGCAGATGGTATCCATTTGGAATAGTCACAAATAATGCACCATGATCTGTGCTTTTTTAAACCAAAGTACTGTGAGCAAGAATAGCATCCCTAACCAGAATGCTGCTTCTTGTGTGAAGAAATATCCTTATGAAATACATCCCACTCCGCTGTCTTCTAGCCTAACTACAAAGGAGAGAAAAGTTAAAAATTATTTCTTAACTCTCATGGTGGTTAACGCATGATCTAGGCTGATTTTCCTCAGAGATCTAAGCTGGAGTAGTTTCAGGCTTTAAAAATCTGCTTTACTTAGCCCTGAACAGGAAGATGACACACAATTAGTGACAATGCCTTGGTTGTGGAAGTGGGGATTTCTGCTCCTGCTAGACATGCCAAAGTAGATCTGTCTACAGATTAAATGGCAGACAAGGCAGAATCAGCTGGCCTAGTAGCCCAGGTTAAACTTCTGAAAGTCTTATAGTCTGAACTGAGGTTTTAAACTGACTTAATATTCAACCAGCCTTGTCTTCATTGCTATCAGATGCATTCCACAGGTAACAGTCTCTGCCCTGTGCCTTCTCCACCTTTGGACTGGTGGATAACCCAAAAGCCAGCTGGCCCTGCCAGTCTGGCAAAGGCTTCTCTGATATTACCAACATGTACCTATACAACATCCAAGATTTCATCATTCTCAATTTCTACAATTCCACCTCTGATCAACACTAATTCCTAGACCTTGCTAATTCCATTCCTCACCATCCTGGCACTCCTGTTCAGTGATCCTGCCCAACACTGGTGTCCTGCACAACTTCCACACCCAGAGCAGGTATCACACCTGTGGGATCTATAGAAACTGTCGCTGCCTAGGGAAGCAAAATTCCACTTTCTGTCTCTATTACTGCAGCCTTGGGGAGGGAGAAAAGACAAGACCAAAACCCAACAAACTCACACTTATACCTCATATTGTTTAGAAAAGAACACCTCAGGCTATTTCTTGATTTTTTTTCCACTCATTTCCACTCTTATTAAAAAGAAAAACTAGAAGTAACAGTAAGAACTGTTGGAAAAAGTGAGCTCATCACTGAGATTTATAAAATGACCCATAAAAAAAAGACAAGGCATGACTTTCAGTGATGACATCTGACCAGCACCTAGGAAACAGCTCCTTTGCTGCATCTGCCAGAGCTAAACCCTGGGCTGGCTATTATGTCAGCCTCCAGCAGCTGTGAATTACTTAGAAGCTTTAGAGAAACATCTTGTAACTGCCAGAAAACATACTGTGGTCTCAAGAACACTATTCCCAGAAGTCATGATTGCAAAGAAGGGAAGGAAAATAAACAAATTTAACAAACAGCTAATTAGATTAACCTCTGTGAAAGCTGAATCCCATTTACATTATCCCGTTTACTTTTCAAAGTTTTCAAAAGCCAAAAGGCCATCAGCTGAATCACCTCATTCACATTTACCATCAGTGCACTTTGAAAACACGTGGATATTCCCAAAGTTACAACCCTAAATGTATCCCACTTCCTGACATCAGAGTTCCATTCACACCACTGTCTCTGAACATGCTGAATGTCTGTCAGAAATAGACATCAACTTCTTATATCCTCCTGCAAAAATCAGTTAACATTTCTCAGGTTCTAACTGATTTTTTTCCCCTCAAATTATGACAGAATATTCTTATATATGACAGGGTAGAGTATTCCTATATATTCTGCATTTCCCATCCTATGTTAAGAAGTTTAAGACTCCCAGGTATTTTTCCTCAATCATTCATCTAAATTTTGGAAAACGATATTAGCAATTGAACAGCACATTACTTTAGAAACACAATTTATCCATTCAAGTACTTTGGCAACTTTGCTCTTGTTGTTCATTCCCAGTGAAAAAAGCAAGGTACGAATGTCACAAAGAAGTGACTGCACCAGAAACAGACTGATGATCAGTTTTGTCAGGAGTTTCATTCTGGCAGCAATCACAGAAAAGGAAGATTTGCAATAATCTAGAATGATTTACATAACCTCAGCACAAAAAAAAAAAAAAGTTCATTTAAGTAGTGCTAGATCAGGAATATGTCTGTAGATTTTCCACAGAAATATGCAGAACCACCACTGGGTAAATGATTAATGGAATAACATCAGAATGGAAGAAAAGCTGTAAATGCAGGACTACAGCCAAAAGGCACAGAGAAACCAAATTAAAGACATTTAGAGCAAAACAATTCTCCAAAATACTGCAAGTCTTCCAGTAATTATGATTTGAACTATTAAAACATTTTTATTATTATTTTGTGGTGGTGTTTTTTTTTTTTTTTTTTTTTTTTTTTTTTTTTTTTTTTTTTTTTTTTTTTTTTTTTTTGTTTTTTTTTTTTTTTTTTTTTGGTTTTGGTTTTTAAACACATGAAGCACTCCCTTACAAGGGAATTTCTGCAAACATGAAACCAGAAAACTAAAAATTATGGAGATACAGCTATAGCTTTGAGCCCTCCAGTCCTCTTAAATGTCAGGCTACTGAAAAAGCACTGCAAGGGAGAATGAGAAGGTGAACAGAATGTGCCTATTTTCCAACACCACCCCCCTCAAACACCGCAGTCCTGGTCAGAAACTTAAAAGGAGGAATTCTGAAAGCTGATTTTATTCTCTTTGGAGCTCCCTGACATCACTGTTTTTAACATTCGGTTTCCATAAATCCAGAAGTGTCACAGAAGATGTATGGCTTGACTCTGGCAGGAATGTGCCATCCTTTTTGAAGTTCTACTTCCAGCTTTGTTTACTACTGAAGCATTGAAATATTATGAAGCGTTAACTGGCCTATTATCAGAGCGCGTCTGTTCCCTATCAGGGTCCCCTTTGTCACTGGCTTCCGTCACACCTTGTATCTGATTAACACACTATAGGATAACACAGAGCTACACAAATCTGCTTTGTGTTCTCTCACAGCTGATGAAAAACAGATTTTCCTTTTCACTTTAATGTGGTTGCCCTTTAATTGGGTCTGTAATAGGGTTCATTGGATGTGATTCCTCATACTGAACTGAAACTGCTATACAATAAGTAGAATGCTCATTATGTTCAGGGCTCTACTTAGTGATTTGTTATGTTCATCATTAAAAACCTACTGTTTACATGAAAGATTAAATTAACCATTTATTAAGAAAGAAAAGATTTATCTTGTCTAGCTATCCAAAAGTTAGGCATGTGATTTTAACTCTGTGCCTCTACAAACCAAGGAGAGAAACAGATGTTAGGGATCACCTTCTGCAGGTGTCTCCCACACCTACCTTAGGGTAAGTACCACTGCAGGGCAACTCCTTCACAGGCCAGGAGAAAAAAAATCCTTCCACCACTTACACCTGCGCAACCTGGAGTCACTGCTTCACAATCAGCTTCATTACTATAAATATATTCTGACAGGAAACTCACAGAAATCTGGGAGCTGAAACTAGTGGCAAGGCAAGAAGAAAAGATTGATACCCTCTAAATTCAGGTAGCTCCATAAAATGTAGGGCACCCTCAAAGTTCCTATACTGGCAGTAGCAGAGTACAGAAACTTTTTTTCCCTCCCTTTGGGAGAAATACAAGATACCTCATTGGCAACCTGTTATGTAAGTAACAGATCAGTGGTTTGGCTCATCTTCCTAGTCCTACAAACCCAGGGAGCAAGCACCAGAGCTGAAAGGGAATCTGTCCAAGGCAGGTTTTATGTGAAGACAAAAACAGTCAGGACACTTGCTGTATCTAAAGCTGCATGTGGTCACTCTGCTGCAGGCAGAGCCACAAGAAGCAACCAGCACCAAAGCAGACTGCTGGCAAATTGAACAATGAACAGAGGAAACTTCAGCAGCTCATCTGCAGCCCCAGCCCCTCGCTGCCCTTCTGCCCACCCCTATGTTTTCAGGTTTGCTACAGGATAACAGGGCAACAAGATGCACCACAGAAAGGGGGTCTTGTCAAGTGAAAGGACAACCTTTTTTCCTGGAGTGACTACAGCACCCTTCATAGAAAGAGGACACCAGGCTGGAGTCAAAGGTTATCTATTTTCAGAGCATGCTGCCTATTCAAATAAAGCCCACACCAAATCCCTGTGGTCTGCTCTTCCTTGACTATGAGAGAGCTGGCCAACATCTCATACAGCTGGCCCCAAATCCCAGAGCACAGAGGGCTCACAGCACATTCCTGCTGCTTATGTGAAATTCCAGCATTCCCAACATGGAGGATTTCTATCAGGGAGCTTAGCTAACACAGAAAGATGCAAGCTGTTCATTAACAATGAATTCCATAAAAGGCAAACTTTATTTGCCATTCATTACAAATACCCAGGGCAAAGAACGAGAGCTGGGAAAACACCTTAGGCACGAGGCCCTTCCTAAATCCCATGGACAATGCTGTAACTATCTAAACGGTGTTTTTACTCCTGCAGGAAGTACTGTGAGCCACTCTTGATCATAAGAGAAACATGATGGTACAGCAGGTCTGGATTCCAAGCTGCAAAGGCACTGAAGAGGAAAACTGGGGGAAAGGGAGAGGGTCAGACTACAGAGTCCTAGGATCTGATGATGGTTAATTAAATATCCTTTGAATAAATGAGGAAAATAGTTTGACTGCAATAAAACTGAGCTAGGAGCAGAAAAAGAATAAGAAACTTGAGAGACTAGTAGCCCCCCTGGCTCTTGATAATGTTGCCTAAGGTGAACAGAATAAAACCATCTCAAGTAAGCTGACATCTCTTTCCACAAGCTTGAAGCTGCAGTTGTCCAGGCCTCTGAAGCAGGGGAAAAGGGAAATTAATTTGCTCGAGACTCCTATACCAGCTGCTGATTCCAGGCTTTCAGCTAAGCCCTGAGAGCTGCCCCACTTCAGGGGCACAAGCACACTGAACTGGCTGCTTGCTGCCAAAGCTCAGCACATGACTGAGACCGAAGCATTCCTAAATCATCAACTCAGACTTTTTTTGACAAAAGGGATATCTTGCTTCTCCCAGTGCAAAGCTGAGACTGCCCAGTATATACTGTGCTAAAGCAGCACATCTGTTTCAGTTCATCAGTGGCAGAGTCCAGCCAAGCTATATTAAACAAATCATCACTAGTGTAACATTTCCATAATTTCTGTGACAATTACTTTACTACAGAAAGCATTTCTCCCCTAAGGCTTATAAGCCATGTGATTTTCTCCAGTGCTATTTCAATCACAGTATATACAGCTCATTGATGAGTGAAAGAAGCATTTATCTCCCTGAGTAGAAATTATTTTCGAATCTACTCCCCAACATTTATTTTCTGATTTCCATCAGAGGACCTATTCCTGTCAGCATATGTGCAACAAGAGTGAAAAGTGCAGGTTTGCTTGTTGTGGATTTAGCACAGATAAGAAGCTCCACCATTCCTGGAGACTGTTCAGACACCCCAGCAAGCACTGCTGGTGTAAAACTGCCCCACAACCAAACACCTCTGTGTTTACAGCCTGCTTTAACATTCCTGTAACACCTATCAAGATCTGAGCTTCTGGTAACTTGCTCTCTTATATTTCCTACCATTACTATTTAGAATATGTTGCCTTTTTTGCTTGTGATTTTTTGTATTGAGAGACACAAGTGCAACCAGATTCCAACATGATTGAGAAAGCAATCAATTAATTAATGGTTCTCTTTGTCTTCCAGAAAAGAGAGCACATTATGCTTTCTGTTCCCCTCAGGGCCATGGTGTTTATGCAACTTATAACCCCGACACCCAGATAATAAAGCCAGAAAGATCTTCTTGGAAAAGGAACTCTCCTAATTCACCAGCTAACACCATTCTAAGTGTGGCATGGTGCCACAAGCAAAGGAAAATATCATTTACCACCACGCGAGCTGCTCTCAGTATGTGTTTGTTGTGTCCTCCTCCACCCCCAACAACCACACTACCACATCATTTCTTCCCTTTATTCTTCCTCAAGGCCCTGAAAGTCCTGTGCAGTGATTTGCTTTTTGCAAGTTGAGAAGCCTTTCCCATCCATTATCTTAGCACTCCTCACTGACTCACGGTGAGCATAAAGATTTCGTGCTGTTAGGAAGGGAAAGGTGCCAAGTACATTTTACTCAGATGGTAATATTGAATATGAAGCTGTATTTTGGTTTGTTTATTCTTCTAGATTCTATAATTTTTGCTTAATAATATTACTAGCAATTTTTCACTAACTAGATATTACAACACACCTCACTGTAAAGCTTCCCCATATGAACAAACCAACATGTTAATCATTTGGAAATTGCAAGGTAAAACAAGTGTTGGTTGCACTCAGATTGTCCAGCCTCACCCAGAAGATAAAAAAAACTCTTTCCACTGTTTCCACAGGAGATGTCTCTAGAAATAGCTGATTGTGTTAAGCTGAACATGATGCCCATCATAAATAAGCACTAACTGCAAATTCATCTGAGTTTAAATCTAGCCCTTAATGAACATCAACGACAACTCTGCCACTGGAGCAAATTTTCATTCCATACCTCCATGAAGAAAAGACAGAGCCAGATAAATAGAATGCCAGTTCAGAAAATGTTTTGTCATTTTACTGGTTTAAGGGGACTATTAAATTAGAAGACATTATTAATGAGTATAACAGAAAAAGGCAAACTAAATTATATACAGTATTTTGCAGTGTGAGTTAGGCCTTACACTTTATTAACTTTTCAGAGAACAAGCTGCAATATAGATAATGCACCTGAAAAAGGAACAATGTAAATGACTGAAAAAGTAATAGAGACAAAGATACTGCTGCTCTTGACTCAGTTAAATTGTCTTTGACTATAAAATCTTATTTCATAGCAGCTACTCTATACCCAAAAGGATGTGCAGTCACTACAATCCTCAACAGCACTTGATAATTTAGTATTCTTTCCTTTTTCCAATTTAGCAGTGTAATACAATTGTCCTAAAAGTTTCCTGTGATCCATGGATAGCTGGACAAACTAAGTTACATACCTAAAGGAAACCTACCCAAAAGGTGAAGACAATATGAGAGTGACTGCTCCCTCAGCATCAGGATCACTGCCACATTTTCTTTGTGAAACAAATACTGGCATCAGGCAATGCAGAGAAGCTGAATAAAGCTGCTGGGTAACAAGAGCCTTTTGTTTGGAGAACTAAGAAATAATTTAGAATAACTAAGAAAGCTTGGCACACTTATGTAATGTGATTTCATTTATTAAAGTCTAAAAGCACTTTTAAAAAGCATAAAGTTAACTTGTATGAACTTTCAAAGTACATACACACTTCTTAGAAGCCTGATGCACAGCCTAATGATTGTCATTGGACTCTGAAAATTCCTCTTTTATCCATATGATTAAAAAGCTGCACAAGAAAAATACTTTTGATTTGCAAGATATTGAGTTATTTTAGAACCCTGTTGTGTGAAGAGGCTCTGGAAGGATGAAGAAGTCAGACCTACCGCTATGATATCCAGAGTGTTGTCACAAACCTTGCGGATCTCAGCATTTTTATCATGCATCAGGTCTATAAGGTACGCTGGGGCTTCTGCAAAGCAACTGTTAAGGAGAAAAATGGTTTTTTCACCCCCCCCCACAACCCCAGGTTCTTCAAACTGCAAATTTCACTAAGAAGCAGAGGCAGGAGTTTTTCATCTCATGTAGCAAGAAAGTGTTTTTCAAATGTTGGTGTTTTATCAGGCCAGAATTAGCAAGAGATGCGACTTCTTGTTTTTAATTTTTTAAAGCTAGCAACCTAGGAATCCAAACAGGACACAAAGAACAACCACCCAAATGGTTCTCAGATATTCCATGGAGATGAAAGGCAAAAAGAACATGAAGAAGTATTCTCTGTGTTGTTAGCAATGTAATCACTAACTTGCTATCTCTCCTAGGGCTAATTCAACCCATTCTGAATGCTTCAGTAAAATTTAACATTCAGTTAAGGCCCACAAAATTTCAGACTATGCAACGTATTTGTATAATGGTGCAGTGCAAAAAGTTTGCCTATGCTCTACATACATTCTTCCATGGACTGTGAATTTCATTCTGATTTGCAGAACAAATTCAGACAGTAAATCAGACTGGATAGCAACTAATGAGTCAGCTGGTCCAGTGAGCCCCCTCCTACTCCCCTCCCTGTGTCAAAGCAAACTCAGTTTTAATCTTTACTATTAATCTTACAGTCCTTTTACATGCTTAGCCTGCTTGGGTTTTTTCTTCAGCTGAAATAAACATTTACAAAGAAACCTCTGAGATCATGAGGTTACTGCAAGAGAAATAGAAATCAAACACCAGCAATGGCAAATTAAGTGCTGCAATTCTAGATGTTTAATCTGTAAAAAGATACGTGTTTCCTTGATGATGACATCTCTGGTGGCTTGGTGGAACACCATCTGATAAAATACATAGATGATCTGGCAGACAAACTCATCATCTTCCTGCTGAGCTGCAAGGAGAAAAAAAAAATCCACCACAATTTCAAATCTCACAAATCGAACCTTTTGATGGTCAAAGAGTTGTGAAGGTGTGGGAAAACCCAAATCTATTAGACCACTACCCAGAATCTAGCACTAATGGAGTAACCTCCTCATACAAACACCAACCCCTGCCTTGCAAGGAAACAGCAATGTCAATCAGAGCTCCTGCTGTGCACAGGTTGAGTCAAACATGGCCAATTTACCATTCAGAAGCTCGATGAGTGCAGGGATGATTCCAGATTTAGCCAGCAGAGCAGCACAGGAGTCATCCATGGAAACGGTGCCAATCATGATCACCACTTCCAAAACCAGGTCATCCTCGGCAGAACCTGCTGAGGCAGAAGGCAGGAAGTAGGAAGTGTTACCTCTCTCAGGAGTTCTTAAGCTACTGGCAGTTGTGCATTTATCTGCAGGCATGATTCTATTCTTCAGTGTTATGTTTTCCTAAACAACCACAAATTATAAAGGTAAATAGACTCTGAGTGCTCTGAGCTTGGAGAGACTCTGCTTTGGAAGCTCAACACGACTTTGTACACACCTGGTTTTAGCTTATCCTTGAGATATGGAACCAGTTTGTATTCCTTCAGCACAAGTTCCCAGTCCAGCTCTGGTAAGGTCAAATTTGCAAGTGTTCCCAGGCATTCAATCACAAATTCTTCTTCTTCATCATTTGATACTTGAGCTGCTAAATCACCAACGTATTCCTGAAGAAAATACAGCAACAACCATTACAAAGGAATAATCTGAGTTTCTGAAGAACTCACATCTCAGCCAAACTAAAGCTAGCTCTCAAAAGAAAACTAAAGAGACTTTGCTCCTGAAATAAAGACTAATAAGGCAATTTCAATTCCAGTTGATGAATAATCCAAGAAAACATTTCAGCACTCTTCCTCTCCATCCTTTCACTTTCAAGGGATGTGGATTGTTTGTTCCAACATTCCAAAAGTAGTTACTACAACACAGAGTTTAAAGAAGCTCTTAGAAAAAAAAGGTAAAGAAGATAGAGAATATCATCCTGCATTGGTGGCTGTAATGGAGTTCTTTACCTAAAGATTTTAATAAATAACTACAAGATTTTCTGAGGACATGAACAGGGGAATAATGGCTTCTACTTACTCACTTCATTCTGCTTTAAGACAATTTGATATTTGATTCACATTTTAAGAGTATGTTTAAAATCCCCATGATTAGAATGTTGTTTTTTCCTCCTTTCTTTTGAAAGGGTGGCTTTACAGGATCAATATTTAAATATTAAGTATTTAAAATACCCACAAATACAACACACTTGGCACAGTGGGGAGAAAAAAACCCCACCAGACTTTTCTCTCTAGGTCCAACAGCAGAAATTTAGGATAACTTAATTGTTATGATGTTCACCCCAGCAGCTGGGGCTTTTTTGTTTGTTTGCTTGGGTTTTGTGTGTTTGTTTTGAAACTTACTGGATAAGGCTTAAGAGCTGTTTTCCCCATAGTGGGGGATCCAAACTCTGATCTAGCAGCTGAGATAGACTTAAAAAACAAAACATAAATCACCCCAGGACAGACAAGGAAACTTAAATTGGACACCTTGCAAAACAAACCACGCCAGGTCTCCAGAGCCAGTGTTTTCCAGAAGGATAAAAAACAGAGATCACATTAGGTAAGATCTTTACTTTACTTACAATAAACTGGCTTTTAGTTGGTCCATCATGTTGTGAAATATTTCTGATCATCTTCATTAACAACGGGTCCTTAAACTTCAAAGCCCTCTTCATGAGCATTTTCAAACCGTTTCCTGAAAAGAAAGAAACACTTAGAAAATCCTCTAAATAAAAATAATAAAAAAAAGAGGGAAGTACTGGCTGATCAAAAATCACTCTAAACCCAAAAAATGCTTTATGCTTTAAGCTTTGAAAGTTTAGAATGAAAAAGTGCACAGCAGTTAGTGCAGGCACAGAGACTTCTCTCCCCGTTCCATGGAATAAATACGTTGTTATGGTTTTAAAAGTTTATTTACCAAAGATCCATGCAGGGGAACAGATCTGAAGTAGTTGACCTCACAGAGCAAATCCCAGTGTCAACATTATGCTTCCAAAAGATCACCCTGCCTACCTAAAAGGTGCTGCTAGCTTGAGTTCCACCTTTAATATAAAATTGGATCTGATCCCCCTTCTACAGAGCTATGCACAGAATTTTCAAGTGGAATTTCAGGCCACAGGATCTCTTGATTTCAACTGTCCCCTTTGAAGGCCAGTAATCCCTAGGAACTGCAGCAGTTCCTAGGGAAAATGATGAGCACAAGCAAAAGCTGGAGCTACTGAGTAATATTGTTTCATTTAAAACTGCTAGTATGAAAATAATGGACTTTTAAAAGCAATCCAGAGCTACTGCAAGAAATGCAGAACTGTCTAGACCATGAATCAAAATACCAGAACCCAAAAGAAGCTCAAGCACAATAAAAAAATTAATAGAAAGATGCAACTGAAAGACATCACTGCTATTCATTTGATACTGGCAGGTGAAACACCAGTCAGCCAAAGATGGATTTTAGGCATCAGGCAGAATAAAGTCCTGATGTCTCCATAAAACCATAGTTTCCCACAGCAATGTCATCAGCTTGTTTTTCAGAACTGTGTTCATGTACAAGAGGTGTGGGCATCTCCCTCAAGTGTCATTCCTGCCACCAAGAGCAAATGTGAGGAAGATGTGGCCAGTTGCTTGCAATCGTTACCTAAACACATGCCTTTTTACTTTTTAAAAACACATATAACTGAAATATACCTAACTTACATATGTAAGTATAATAAATGAAAACATACAAAGTGTTATCATCTCCAAACCCCCACCAAGACCTGGGTCCAGTTACCTTCACAGATAAGCTGCACATTTCTTTTGTTGGCAGCAAGGTTAATACAGAAAGAAATGAGTTCCAGGTCAACTCGCTCATCAGGACATTCAAAAAGCATCTTCATTAACTGCCAAGAAACACAAGCACACTTGGCTCATTAACCTTTCCAAAGCAATACAAAAGCAGTGTTATGATATCAACTACAGTACCTTTTTTAAAAATTAGTATTCAGCATTTCTACAGGAACAGTGGAAGTTACAAAGGTCAGGGGCATGACATGTATAGTTCCATTATTTAGGGATAACAATCCTTAGAAAGTGCCAAAAATGGCAATCTCTCATCACCTTAAATTAACTTGGCTTAGTAACATTTTATTGCTATCACTGACATTTTTGTTTTACTCATTTTTAGTATTTGTGAATGAATAAATTTGTTTAGAAAACTTAGGTGAATTTAATACAGGGAAAAAAAAAAACAAAAACAAACAGCCCACAACTTAATCCCACAGAAAGTCAGATTAATACCTATTATCTTAATAAAATTATGACTCTAAACAGATACTTAATTGCAAAATAATTCTACTACTATTTTGCTGTGAGTTATTCCATTGATAGGTAATTTAGTTGTCCCTGCAGCATTGTTCTTTATCTTTGCAGCTTCCAACTAGAGCTGAACACTGCCACATCCCACAGACTCCTCAGCAGTAATCCCATTCTTCTGGTAACATTAATGTAAGTAGACAATCACCTATAATCCTGTTCAAACTGTTCAGCAAATGTCAGAGAATCCCCAGGTGATTCCCAAGGCTCCTAACCTATGGATTGCCATCATTTTACACACCTGGCCCTGTACTGTCCATTACATCACAGGCTGGCTATCCTGGTTCATTTGGTTCAACAGGAATAGGTTTTGGAATGGCATTTGGAATGTATGAACATGGCTAAAATAAACCCATTCCTTTTCCCTCTGGTTCCAATCCTGGCAGACAGGCCGTGCACAACTTCAGGGCTGGGGGACATCACCCTGTTTGCTTCTAAAACCCACTCAGTTCCTAAGACATGTTTGGATTATAATGCAAACCAGTGTGATGACAAGACTGAGATTACTGGAAGAGGAAACAACCAAGCCTAAAGATAAGCAGGACATAAGGTACAAAAACTGTGGCTCAGAAAGGGGCGGGAGGACAGGAAAGCAAAAATAATCATTGAATTAAACGATTAACTAATCATTAAATATTTGTGTGCTTGCCCCCTGGTGGAAAGACAAGTTTGTAATGCATTAAAGCTAGAGAAAGTAGGTGGAGAATCCATTTAAAGAGGAGAAAATAAAAAGAAACAATAGGATTGCAGGAATTCCCTCTGAAGTATTTTACTCCAGCCATTCCATATGTTTACCTATTATCAGATAGAAGGCTGTCATTCCAAAGGGACCCAAAACCCCTCCCAAATAAAAACTACATTACAACATAGCTATGCAGCTTACAACATAACTTTCCTGAGACTTTCATGTACTTGTTTAAAAGCTATCATTGATTTCTTCCTCCCTTTCTTAAAAAAGTAGAATCAGATTTCTCTAGGTTGTTTTAAGAACTTATAAAATCCCTGGTTTATTAAATCCTTAAGCCTGACAGTCACATAAGAGGGAATTAACAGAGAAGAAAATTGCCATTTAACAAGAAGAACACGAGCATTCAAAAATCACCCCCCGCAACTCTTCTGTTAAAAAACCTTTAAAAACAGATTTTTAAAACCCTTCAAATAATTTGAAGGGAAACATTCTCATTACTTACACAATACAAAATCTGTGGAAATTAAATGTTTAACAAGATGGGATTACACTGTTAATTACTGAACTACTTCTCTATAAAAAGAAAAAAATATATCCAGTTTCAATTAAAGCCGTTCAAATTTTAAAATAATAGTTTCATACGAGTTCCATGTTTCCCATTATGTCTTCATTTAATTTGATTGCTTCTTGTGCCACTTCAAAAGGAAGAGTAATTGCTGCCAAATAGGAAATATTAAAATTAAATTTGTTCTGCTTTTACTATGTCCATTGTCATCTTTTACTGATTTAACAGGAAGGCAGTAAAAAGACTGCAGCATGTGCAATGAAGAGGCAGTAGTGTTCAATCAGACAAGTCCCATATTGAGTATCAGATACCACAGACCAGCACTGAAATCACTGTGTCTAGACTCTCTGGCACCTGCCTTCACTTATTTACCAGTGACCAGAGGCCAACCCCCACAGCTCTGTGTTCACATACACCTCTGTCCAACCCCCACCCCAAGCCCAGCTCCAACATCTTTGAATGATTATGCCAGAACTGCATGCCTCAGGAATCTCTCCTGAGCGGCTACTCCCCAACTCCGCTGTTTGAAGTGATGCTCTGGTTTCTGAACTTCAGCAGATAATGGCGGACAGGAGCAAAGGGGGCTGTCAAGAGAGGACGTTTACCAGCATTAAGCTGAAAAGAAGCTTAGAGATCAAAGAGGGGCCAAACAGGACAACCGTGGTGGAAAACATGTGGGCAGCTTTGGAGAACCTTGCGCACCGCTCTGCGGTAAAATATTAAATATCGCCATGACATCACTGCCTAACCATGCCCTTTGATTGGCCAGGTTATTAGCAATAAAGGCTTTTATAAGCATCTGGATGGCATTTGCACCTATTTAAACAAAACACGCATTGCTGAGGTCTAAACAAGAATGAACTGTTAATACTCACTTTTAACTGTTACTAGAGTAGCACCCACTAACTCCTGCAATCCACAAGGATGTTTACCCGGGACAGCACGCGCGAGCCCTCGGCAAGCACTTCACACGGCCACCATTACCACAGGGGCTGCTTTTTCCAAGCACTTTCTACAACTGCTAAACATTAATTATTGTTTGCCAGTCTACACGAACACCTTTCCTCAAAAAGAGACGCAAGGGCGTATACCGCCACTGAAAAGAGATTTGGGGTTTCCTGGGTAGAATTAGATAGCAGTGAGTCCTTTTAAAACAGTCATTTTTCTTTCCCTGATGCCTTATCTGCTTCCTAATGCTTTCTGCTACCTGTCTTCCTTGATAACCGTGCTAAACTTTGAACATTCATTAGTAAAATTTAAGCTCCGGTTGCTCAGATTCTTTTTGAACAGCGTGCAGATGTTACTTGTGAAGCATCATAGTTACATTTTCCAACTTTGTTGTTTCCTTCACTAAAGCCCAGTGAGGGCAGCAGAATTGTTTGCTGCTCCACCAGTCTTTGGACACAGCTCTGTAAGCACTGGGGGTCCAGGAGTCATACCAAGATTCCCTGAGAGCACATCACAAGCAAGTCCCGGTGCAGGAATTTGAGTTTGGCTGGTAACTGCTAGAACAAGGCAGGTCCCTTATATCATACAAATGCCTTAAAAAGTAATTGCTTCTTGTGGTAGAAAAGACAGCAGGATGTTTACAAGACCACTTTGTTGGCTATATTAGTTATTCTCACCAGTTCTCCCCTCTCTATTATCCAAAATCATCTTGTACATGGAAAAACTTCAGAACTATTTTGCCATAAGATAATGACCAGAAACATTCTGATAACTTTCCATGACAACTTTCCATTCTGGAAGTATTTGGTGTTATAAATCCATCTGGCAGGAAAGAAAATACCACGGTGCAATTCTCAAAAAGCTACCAGAGAGCTTTTACACTTAGGCAACACAGGGTTTCTCAATGCCAGTCTCACCAGGGCTGAGAAAAAGATCAGTAAGAGAGGACTTGGTATTTGAGGAAAACAAAAAAGCCCAAACCAACATGAAACAACAAAACACATGCACACAAGAAACCAAACATACCCACAAAACCCCAAACCCCATGATATTGTGTCTGCTTGAATCAATGAGTTAAGTAAGAAAATGCAGCCTGAAAGATCAGTGAAGAGCCTTCCACAATCATCAAGTCTCCCTTGCTGCACACGCCTGCAGTTGGAAAAGGAATTGTCATGTAGGAACATAACCCTCCTTGGCTGGTTTCCAGTTCATATCCTGCAGTGCAGGAAACACCGAAATTTTGATACCCAATGGGATCAGGAAAGAATGCCTTCTAAAACTGTAAAGGAAATACTTTTCACTGCATTCCCTAAGGAGCTGCTCTGCACAAGCTTTAATCTCTCTCAAGCTTTCCTGATCTTCTGTAGGAATCCACCGGGTCACCTGTAATTACAGCAGTTAGTTGGTGCAGCTCAAGTGTCAGCAGCAATGACAGAGATCGGCCACCTCTGCTTTTGCCGGGGACCGTGAAAACTCGAAGAGCCCCAGCCTGAGGAGGAGGTGCCTCAGCAGCACCGTGGCTGTTCCCCTTGTCACCTGCGGGTGTCAGTGCGAGCTCTGCCATGAGCGAGGAACTGAGAGCACCAGGGAAGATGGATTTTATCAGCTCATCACATACCTGAGGGATACAGTCTGTGTATGCAAACATCGATTTAAAGCAATCGTCCATGCTGATGTGATACAGGATGCAAATGGCTACTTTTTTGTTATTTTCGTTTCCTAGAAGGAGAAAAAAATATATTATTAGGAGAATAGCAGGAGGATTTTTAGCTGTTGTTAAATACTCAAAAGAGGAAAATGAAAAGCAGAACAATCCTAGCTCATAGAAGGAAAATTTAAATCAGAAATGACACATTAATGAAAGGGTCTTGGCCTGGCCTAGCCAAATGAACCACATATTAGTGCAAAGAGGGAACCAGGGCAATGGTAAATATTCCTCCCTCTTCCCAGCATCTCAAAACACATCCTTAACCCCACTTTGCAGGGAATATATTTTGTGAAAGGAATGCTTAATAATGACTGGCCATCCAGAAAAAGGCTTAAATCTGTTTTCAGCTGGACAACTAAGATTTAGCTGTGGATATTCCTATTGAAATAACAAGCTTGTCTTGAAGTGAAATAATAAAGACTGTACCAATGCCAGAGAGAAAAAATAAGAACTACCACTAAGAGGGTGTGGTAGAAGAAATCCACTGCCTTTCAAGCCAATCACATACTGGTTGTTTTACTCTCCTATATAACAATATTCTCCCATTGGTGCCTTTTGTGTTTCATGCACATCAAAAACTACATCACTGTATTTTCATAGTGATATTTACCAAAGAGAAAGACTCTCAAGGAAAATTGGAGCAGTTAACATGAGTGGGGTGTGAAGTATTTAACTGAAAGGGTCTATAAAATCATTTTACACAAACATACAAATGTTTAAGAACAACACAGACGAATATGCTTCTGACTCACTGCTGGAACCCAGACTGGGCATTCTCAAGTTCTCTTCTAGCCCTGCACGAGCAGGATATTGGCTATATATGGGATAAAGCCTGCATCTGAATGTGTACATTAGTTAAACCAGGATGTAATAAGGTTACCAACTCCAAATTCATTCACAGTTCCTACACAACTCCTCAGCAATACCCCACCTCCCACTTCTATAGAAGCTAAGTCAGAAAATACCTGTGTAATAATTTGCCAAAGCACAAAGACCTCAAACAGCAACCAACACAGTGAAATTTTCCTTCTGCATACATCACTGGGAGCTGGAATTTCCTTTGAGCAGCAAGGATATGATGTCTTTATCCCAAGAATGAGCCTTTTCCAAACTGAATTATCCAAAGAGACCCATGAAAGCCCTCTGGCAGCTGCCATACAAGTGAATGAAGTATTCTTAGCCATGTTAAACCTAAAATCACAGCTGGCTTTTCAAATCCTTCTAGAGTCTTACCTGCTTGAAAAAACATAATTGGTATCACAATCTTCCATACATTTAACAGCTGGAGGAAGTATAATGCCCAAATGTGAAAGTTATCCTGACAATTATGAAAATAAAAGCACAGAAGGTATCAGCAAACAAAAGGAAGTGGGTGTTATCTTTAGTGCTTCCCCTGTGACTGGTCATCTTACCTACCTATTCACCTGCAAAACATTGGGAAAACAACAATTTCATGAAAAAACTTCCCACATATACAGGTAAACGTTTCTTCTATATAAATTTAGAAGTTTACAGAAAATTATTCCTGATATCTAAGGAAAAAAAAATCTGTTTACACTGCTCTTAATACTTCACTCCATGCCTGTATTTAGGACTTAAACACAAGACTCATTTTACAATTACATTTAGCTGGATAATGCAGGAAACTGTGTGTGAAGTGAAAGGTAAGCCAGTATAAAACAGAGACAAGCTCTCCAAAACACCAAGAAAAACTGGAATGAAGTTAGACCAGACCTTCAGCACGTATGAACTGCCAGACCATTAACAAGAATGATGCTAAATTTTACTGTTAACCTCTGTCCTTTGTGAATTTTTTCTTCCTCCTTATTTTTGCAAGTTTCATTTGTGCTAACATAAAGCATCAGCTAAGGTACAGTTTTACATTTGGTAAGCTCAGCAGCTCCCTGGTATCTGGCAATATTAGTGGCTTATTTTCAATCATAATAGGCTGATACAACAGTAAAGGCCTTCTGTTTTCTTTCTTAGAAGAAACTCTGCATGATTTTCTAACCCCTTTTGTTCAAAGGTCCAGCTGGTCAAAATAACCTTTCTGATGCCTGAACACCACCTTGGGTGTCAAAGTTACATCACAGCACTACCTCAGTTTTGAAACTACTCAAAATAATCAAAAATACTCAGATATTCAACATAAAAGTGTGAAGAATATGTGGAATCCAAATAAACTTATTTTATCTGAACAAAGACCTAAAGAGTTGCTTTATAATGACTGGCACTTAAATCATTCTCTGAAAGTGCATTCCATAAAGCAGATTTCATGACACACAAAAGGCAGACAGACAGCTAGCTTCCAAGAGAAAAACTGAATTTAAAAATTCCTCCTTCCTGTGCAGTTATCTGACCAATTTTCCCTGAATTGCCCTGTCCTATTGTCAGTAGGGGGAACACAGAGGGGTTGAAAGCATGCAAGTCACAGACAAATACTGCACATCCTCAGCAAGGAAGTACTTTTCCATTTTGAGTAAAACAAGTGAATTTTACTAACTTGATGATAAAAGTTAACTACAATGCAAATAGCCTGCAACTATCTCATGTTTTTAAGTTTAATTTCATTTTAATTCCCCGGAAAGGAAGAGATTTCAGGCTGATGTCTGCAGGTTTCACTGTTCTACTCTCCCTATGGATGCACTTTGGTGAAGGAAAAGCAGAACCTTGTGATTTTGTCAGTTGTCATGCAAAACAGCAGCAACTCCTGATCCACAGAGTCAAACACTGCAGGAAAATCAAGAGGGGGTGGTTGCTGCTAAGCACATGGTTTAACACAACGTTTATCTCCTGCTCACTTGGGAAGCACACAGCCTGCTGCAAAGCTGACTGGAGACCAGGTAGAAGTAGTTGGGTGAAGATTAGGAAGAGGACAGACACAACAGCTAAAGCATTTTAAACCTGAAGCATCACCTGCAGGCTGAAGGTTACACAAACGGGGAAGATGTGACAGACTCTGAAAAACCTACCAAGCCAGTTCTCATCCTCTTACATTGCTACCTCACTTCCAAAAATATCAACTGGCAGCTGCTCACTATTACTTGAATATGTCAGTATCCAAGCTTCCTTTTTCTAATTATTTTCTACTCATCTAAATGCTAATTAATTAACCCTGAGTCAAGCATTGCATAAAGACTTGGCTGTAAAATTTCAAACCCCTGCCCAGCACCTGGCTGGAAAACAGCTTTCCAAAGCACTCAAGTGATACCTTTTCTGCTATTTTTGACCACTGCTGAAGGCCACACGTGAAAAAGCAGACATTGCAAGGAAGACTTCCTTATGACTGGGTAGAGTAAGGATCAATTATTGCCCTAACTAGAAAAAGCAAGAGAAAAAAAAAAAAAAAACAAAAAAAACTCAAAAAACAGATCTCTGCCAAATGTGTTCATAAAAATCACCAAAGTTTTGGTGGGCTGCCAGAAAATTGTGGCCTACAAATGCTGGTAAGTTTTGAGCATCAAGCTTTTTATGACTGAAGGTGGAATAGCCAAATGGCCTGAAGCAGTAAGGGCAGAGCTGGAAAATAATGGCCTAGTCATTATGGATTCTTCTGGTATTTATGGCAATAAAACATGAATCATAATGAACTCATTGGATATTAAATGTGAGGGTCACGAGCACTTTGATAGGATTTCCACAAGAATCTACCATTAATTAACCAAATAATTATTTGAAAGTGTAACTGAATTAGCCTTAGTTCTTATACAGCCATTCCTGAGAAATTGGTCATTCCCAGCTGAGTGCAGTTAATGCCTTAACAAACCAGTCATTAACTGCAGTTACTGATTTTGTGGGAATTATTGTGTTATAAAATACACTCAACAGTTTATAGAAACAATACTTAGATTTTTTTTTTTTTGCAGCTGTAGTTCAGCTGGAGCAGATGGGATGGAAAAATATCAGGTCCCTGGGGCTGTTTTCACAACTAGTTTTCTGCAAATTAGAGAGGGAAATAAATACATGATGGGTTCTGAGTTCAAAATGGCTTCAGAATTTTAGCCTTTGAACATTAATAAGAAGCCATGTGCCAGTTCTGGGGACCAATGCCTGAACTAAACTCCATGTTTAGTTCTTACTATGGCTAAAGATCTAATACTATTAGTAGCAGAAGCTAAAGAAAAAAATATGATTTCTTGATCACAAGATCAAGTCCTACATTTTGGTTGACTTTGTGACCTTAAAATAAAAAATCCTCCATTAGCTCCATGACAAAAAAGAAAAACACTAAAGCTGTAAAACTGAATTACCAGTCTCAGTTGCAGCAGCAGCACTCAGTTTTCAAATGCTTAAGTAAAAAGGTGAATATGAATTATAGACTAAATTATTCAAATATAACACTACCAGTAAATCAAGCAGCCATCACTTCTAATGGAACAATCAATGTCTGCACATTAGATATGAAATATGCCCTATCCCACCCATGTGCAAAACATTAACAACACTAAATCAAAACCAGAACACAAATGAAGATAAATACCTGTTAAAATGGCAGAGTGAATTTTTATTTCAGTTTCAAACTCACTCTAACATGATCTGCTGCAGAATTAGGCAAGTAAGAAATCTAGATTATTAGGAATGCCACAAACTGAATATCAGATCTATGTACTGTCTCACCCTAATGTCAGAAAACAGATTAATCAAGAGTTTATTCAGATGTATCTTAATTAGCACTGATTTTAGGGAAAAATTGATAGAAAAGTATCTCCACTTCCTTCTATCCCATATCATTCCTCACAACCAGCTCTGAAACAGTTGGACTGAGTTAGTCCATGTGTGCCTTAGACACATATTGGTTTGATTTACATATGTAAATATAAATCATATTGGATATATCAGTTTATTTTATCACGAGAAACTGAAAGAATTTTCAAATCTGCTCAGACTCAAGGAGACTAGACATTGTAAATAAAACATTATGATAGTAATTGCATACTAATAACCCCCCTTGTGCCACCTTTATGTTATTTGAAACTGGCTTCATACCGTAAGCCTAATTTAAAACCTCAGTGTTGCCATGGTTGGGTTTGGGGTTTCGTTTTCTGAGGTTTTTTTTTCCCCTTCACCCAAAGAATTCAGTACATGGCACATATGAAACCTGTTTACATTTTTTTTTTTCCCTAGGAAACAAAGAAAGAAGTTTCATGATGAATCCTAAAGGACTCAAAACTGAGTTTGAGTTATTTAATGTTGCAGCACAATGTCTGGAACCTCAGGCTCCATTTCTTTGCCTGGAACTCCAGGCAAGACAGACTGAAAAACACTCAGTAACCACCTCAGTGTAGCACTGCCACTCAGAAAGACAACACAGCACAGCCACTGGGTAACTAACACACTCCTATAATTAAGGTGTGTCCTTTTTTGAGGCAAAATATATCCCATTTTTTGTCCTGAGGATGGGCTATAACCAATCATACCTGAACTCATGTGACTTCACACAGAAACTGGAAGCTGATTAGTTGCAATATCCCATATACCTCACAAAGCAGAAAGAAATCAACTAAAAATTCAGATCAGAGAGAAATCAAGAGGCAATTGGATTATCCCTGAAAGAAGGTGGTAAAGCTGCTTCTCTTTTCTCCACAGAAGTACCATGTTTTGGATTAGGCTACAACCAAGAAAGAAAGCAAGAGATAGAAAAAAGAATTAGAATAAGTTGTTCTTACCAGAAACTAGAAATCAGAACGGGTTCTTAGTCTGATTCAAACTAAAGAAATACACACTTCCAAAGTGGAAAATCTTCTAAGCAAACATCTTCTAGAAGTCTCCACCACACTATGTAGATTAAATGGAAATGTACAGGACATGCATAAGTCTTGCCATATCTGCACTATTATTTCATTAAAATAAATCTACTGCTCCAATTAAAATTACTAGAAAATACTGAGACTTACTGGATCTAAACACACTCTTCTAATCTAGTTTGGAATTCAGTGGAAAAGGAAATAGGTGGAGGTTTTCTGTGCTCCTGGCTCCACAGCAGAGCATCTCAACTCTGAATGGATGGTGCAGCTTCCATCCAATCCAGCAGGAATCCAAAATGCTCCTGCTTGAAGGAGGAACAAACCCAAAGCAGGATGCTGCTTCTTGCCTTGAGAAAGGGATGATCCACCACTCTGAAATGGAAAATGGTTTTACCCCTGTTCTGAAGATGCTGAGGTACAAAGCTGAGGTTCAAATCGAAGCCCAAAAAGGGGAGTTAAATACTGGTTGAGCTTTTGAGTCTTCCAGATAGCAAGAACTGAGCTCCACATTACTCATGCACCCATTTAAAAGGGTTTGAAGGGAATAGTATCAACTGGTAAAGCTTTTCTCACCTCAGCAACTGCAGACATGGGGAATCTACAGCTGGTCTCCTGGACTGCAACAATCATTTAAGGAACTCTTAAGGAAGGAACAAACTTGTGAGTTAAGATGCTTCCACATGTCTTGAAGGAAAGCAGGGAGTAACCTTCTCCCTTACATCTGAACTTGTAAAATCCTCAGGAGCTCTAGGACTACTCCAGCAGCAAAATTGTTCCACGTGGTCCTTTGAGGCCACCCCTCTACCTGCAGTCTTTACAACAGCTCTGGAAAAGGTGCTCCTCTCTTCCACCCTGGCCCTCTTTATGACCATGTTACCAGAGATCAGGAAGATTAGCAGAAGTGCCCCACCCCTTCTTTATGGAGATTTTTCCAAGAAACCAGAACTAGTTGTTTGTGTTGTGTCATGCTTCAGGCATCCAAGTTAAGCTCTGTAAAGCTTTCAGATGTCAACAGTTCAGCAGAAGATTAGATTTACTTTTTACTGGTAAGTATTAATTTGTTCTTGCAATAAGCTAAGAAACCATTAAAAGCTTTGAATTAATCAGTCACATCTTGTAAGCTCCACAACAGAAATACTGGCTCAGGGGATCCTTTCCATTTGTGAGTTCAGTGAATTTCCAACAACTTAGCTCCCTCATCTTTAGATTTCTGCCATCTCTCCACTCCTGGCCTTGCTGCTGCCATGAGCATTTTTATTCTCATTCAACACACATGAAGTTAGTTTCTCATGTTCCACTCAAGTTATCCTCTTTACTAGAAAAGCCAATAACGCAGGTAAATTCACACAAGCACTTGTGACCAACACATCACAGCAAGGAGCTTTACTGGTGAGTCTCTACATTCAGTTCTATATTCCTCAAAAGGAGAAGCCATTTCTTCTTTGAAGTTTGCTGTCTAATCCACATTTGAAGGATCTAAATTTAAATGCTGAGTTCTAAGACATCTTGTGCACCCACCCCTCCTTAAGTCACTCAGACATGCTTAGGTCTATCTGCACTTCTACTAAGGGTTTTGAAAATTAATGTTAAGAGATGTTTTCAGTTTGAGGGGGTTTTGTGCTGGGGTTCTTTTTGTTTGCTGTTGAGGCTTTCTCTCTTTTTTCTAAGCCTTGGCCATACTCACCACAAATGATAAAAAAACTACCATTAAAATAAATCCCATAATAATTGCTGCTTTCCAACAGACTGGTCCCTGTAGTTGAACTGTTACTTAATGTGCTTCAGCCAGCCTTTACTATAAAGGAATGGAGACACCCCAGGCAATATTCACACAAGTAGTATTGGAACCAGCTGCTGCAGAGCCACCTTAGGAAAAAAAGGTTTCTCAATTTAATTGGGAAAACAGGAGGAAGCATAAATTTTACTGCCATTAATAACTTCAAGCAATCCCGATATGACTTTACCTCACCCTGATGGCTGGACATGTGCTTTTTGTTAGGGCCTTTGCCACATCTGACCCTTATTGTTTGCTCACTTGATCAGGTAAGAAAATGTATGTTCCTTTATAGGATAAACGAGGCCTATTAAAGTCAGAAAAAACACTGCAGTAGCCTATAAGAAGCTCCATTTTTCAACAGATGTGTGAAGCTCCATAATAAGTTCATTACAAAAAGGCCATGTGAACTCATAAAGAGAGCACATCTACTTTAAGCCTTCTTAAAAGAAACTTTCATAAAAGGAATAGAGCATTAAAAACCCACAGCACTCCGTTAATTAGAGAGCAAAGTACTACTTGGCTTTTTAAACAGCAGTCACCATGTAATCCAGCTTGGCTGCATACCATATCAAGCCTTGATTGTTAAGAAGCCCAACATACAACTGTTTGGCAATTCTTTGATTGCTCATTAAACTCAACTTGTAAAGAATGGAAAAATATCAGAGGAATTTCAGCAGCTCCCAGTAAAGATTCTGTCAATGAACCCAGTAAAGACAGGCTCTTCCCTGAGGACTAAATGTGACTGTCAGTGCTACTCTCTGCTCTGGCTTCTCCAGCTTAAATGAACAAGTCAGAAAGTCTGACTTACTTTGGAGTTTGCTCAGCCCTTGAATTTTTATCTAAAATTAGGTGGCTACTGCTCCTCATTGTGCTTATATTAAGTCTTAGAACACGAAGAAATTAAGAACATCATTTCACATTGCATTAATAAGGCAGAGAGGCTGAGCTCAACCTGTGACTAGCAAAACCTGGGGATGCCCACACTGTATTTCAGAGTGCTACATAACAAACACCCATCTTGGCTGAACACAAATCTACAAAGCCAAATTGCTTTCAGCCACTGTAATCTGTGCTGGAAAACATAACCCAGGATGTTCCTCACCACCTAAAATCTTTTTGAGATTGACTACCTTGGCACTGTGTGGCACTTTCACAGCTGTATGGACAACCCTTCTGTGCTCCCTGCTCTGTTTGGGCCTGATTTGCAAGCAACCCTGTTTTGTGACCCACCCACTTTCCAGCTCACCAGTATCTGTGCTCAATCTTCAATTTTTAAAAGCAGATAGTAATTGTGAGCAACCAAAGAGATACTTAAGTCTGACTTCCAAGCATAATGGAGTTTCATTCTTTCAGCATGGCCCACACTGGGGAGTGAATGAAAAGAAAATGGCATTTCAAGAAGACCTGTATTGAGTATGCCTCAGAACTGCCCGGCAGCTCTGGGAGATTAACACACACAATATCTAAAAGGGTTTGTTCCTCGCACAGTCAGACCTACTCCTTTTACTCTCAGAGCAGCAACACAGTTCCCACTGTAACAGCTTTTGCAACATTCCCCTTAATTTGCATCCTAGAGAGGGGAACCTCACTGATGGGAGGAACCATAAATGCCAGCACTGCCCACCACACAGGGATGCTGCCAGGAGCTGCTTCTGAACAGGGCTCCACGGCACCTGAACTCCAATGAGCTTTCCAGGCTGCCTTAACCCCACAGCAGCACTCAGCTGGCTCTGCTGTACAAACTGCCTGCTGCTCCCATGGCAAACGGGGAACTATTTGTCTCACTTCACAAAGGCTAAGAAACAACTCAGACACAGCATAAAATAGCACCCTTATTAGAAGACTATGAATCACAAGCTGTGTCTATATTTAAGAGAGCTGTACTAAAAAATTTGTATTCAGTTTGGCCATTTAATTGAAAAACAAAGTGGATTTGGTCCAAACAAAAAGTGAGGAGGGTTTATTTTCCCTTGTAGACAATGTTTTTTCTTCTGTCTGCTGCCAGGGCATTTACTTTAGAAGCCAATCACACATGGCAGGGGAAGAATTATGAAAAAGGGTAACATTTTCCTTATATCCAACAATGGAAGAGCATTTCCAGGGATCAAGAAAACAGATTTGTATCTTGTTTTTAAGTTCAGCTCTATGTTTCCCCTTTCCAGACTCTACCATAACTGGAGAAAGTCACTCCTCTGCTCCACTTCCCTTGAATTCTGCCATTCAGAGGACAATGAGAGCACTCTAATTGGGAAGCAAACCTCCACGGAGCAGTGTGCAGCAGGCTGCTTTGGTCTCTTTCCAAGGGGATGACTGGAAGACACTGAACCTTCATTTTCCGTATTTCAGGCAAACATCTAGCTTAAACCACTTGGTGAATTCATATGAATTCTCACCTTAGGCAACTGAAGTCATACTTCACACATACAGGCACAGAAATCAAAGATTGCTCTCAACATAATTTTTAAGTATTAAAACAAAGCCACACTACAGAAAACATTCTCTGCAGGGCCCTGGTGGTTCAACATTTAAAAGGTCTTCTTAAAGGATGGATGTCACATAAAGCAACAAAACCTCTTTTCACAGCTCCTTAACCACCCTATGTATGGAAAAAGCTGAATACAGCAGACTGTATCTTACAGGCCTCCACAGCTCTGCTCCAGCTTCAGATCTCAAGTCTGAAGCCAAACCCCTTAGCTGCACACAGCAGAACCAAGATCAGCTGTGGCTGATTAATTTGGGTGCCTGCAGGGAGCAAGAGGAGCCTTGTCATATACAATACTTGAGACTTGTGAAGAGAAACCATGAAAACGAGCAAGCGGTGCCGACTGGCACAGCTCCACGGGGAAGAAGGCATTGGCACTATTAAAAAGAAAAAGCTAATTAAAATGAAACCAAGACTTAAGCAGAATTTCTCATGTCCATGCTTTCAACAGCAGCCTCAACACTCTGGAGTGTGACTGAAAGAAAGAGGATGGTCCTTCTCCATTATATCCATTATATCCATGGCATATCCATTCCATTCCTGAGAGCTCAGCTGGAGCCAGTTCATCCCCACTGCTTCAGCCTCTACCTCCATTTAGAGCCTTCCTCCTCCCAAGCAATTAAGTGTCCCTTGGGAAAGCAGTGCATCTCCCAGAACTGCAGACTGCATTCACCTCCATGCTCGGCCCTAAACCACTGCCTAACAAATCCTTTAATTCTTTGCAATCTCAACTCTCCCCTTAAACATCTACTACACTTAATTTGTACCCATCTCAAACTCAGTGCTAGGGACTCAGAGTCCCAGCATGCACAAATGCTAAATTTCAGGAGGCTGAGTCAGCACATTTGACCTCATGGCATTAAGAGTTGTACAGGGACTTGTCAACAGCTGTTGTGTTGTGTTAGCACTTGGAGATGACCTGCAAATGTGAACTGAAGGGTACTGACTTGAATAATGTGTGTTTAATACCCAAATAACCTGTATTAAAAGGGGCATCTGGCACATGGCTGTTTTATTATTCAGATTGCAGACTTCTCTCAGACAGGATACGCCAAGTGAAGCATTTGAGAATTGCTTGAATCACCATACCAAGAAAAGTCTACAAATCATGGTGATGGCTTAAAGAAACAATCGGCAATATTTCTACCTAGATTTTTTCTAGTCAGCACATCAAAAGTATCAACCAATTCTACAGGGAGAAGCAAGGACAAACAGCACATGCCTCTATGAAAAATTAAAATTAAAAACAAGAGAAAGAACGGTTGAATACTTCCGAGATGAGAAAAGAAACACTGTGAATATTCTTGAAGTACCAGCAGGACTTGCAGGAGATTACCCCAACAGTCACCTGAGGAACAGACTCCAATTTTAGCAGCCAGTTCTTCTGAGCTAAACAGCCTTCACACAGGCCTAGTTACAACTCTAAGAGAATGGCATTTGAAAAGCAATTCTCCTCTCCACACTACAAACACTCTAGAAAGCAGATTTTAACTGATGAGTTCAGTCTGACTCTAATATTAAATGGGGAATTTCTGGGTGCAGGGACTTCAGTGATTTGTGTCATGCTGTTGCCTGGGGTGACAAATCCCCAGAAGCCCCCCTTAGATCACCACATTATCTGCTGTATGAACAAAAGGGATACATTCCTGCTCCAAAAAGCTTACAACCCAAACTGAACCAAAATAACCAGATCCTCTCTCAAACAAGGAGAAAGAGATTTCCTCATCAGCTTCCATTTCTCAGTTCACTTTACTACCAAATAACATCATCTTGAGGATAAAAAAATAAAGAGGGACTTCAAATGCCAATTTTCATTGTCCTAGCTCAGACCACACAAACATGGTTGTGGGACAGAAAGTATGAAAGGATGTGAGGTATTTCAGGCTGTACCAGTAGTTGTTATGCAACAATCATCAACAGGATTAAGGCTTCCAAAGCACTCCAAGTTTTCATGGTGTTCACTAAACAGCAACAAGGCTGTGTAGAGGTTGAAGTAGAACTGAGGAGACAAACAACCCTAAGAGACTTCAGAGCTAGAGGAGAAAGCTGAGATTCAGCACTGCATTGCCCTTGGTCCAGCCAGTATTTGGATACCCCCTCTGCACTGAATTTAGCACATCCCAAAGCCAGTAGATTTCAGAGGACTTTAGCAAAGTCTTGCATCAGTGATTCACACCAGACAAGATCCTCTATTCTCACTCAGCAATCCTTAGAGCCAAAAGCTGCTAAACCTTTAGTGTATCTACCAGAGCAGCCTCCAGGTAGTATCAGCCAAAAACACACAAAAAGCAATAAAAGTCCCTCCTCAGAACTCCTGCATACAACAATGATCAAACAGAACAATCCTCTGCTTTTTCCAAACTCCTTATTGTTTCCATGGCTTTCCCCTAGAGACAACAAAAGGTTTCACTTGTAACTCATGTACTTACATGATCTTAACACAAGACTGCCAAGTTGAAAGTCTAGAAATCAGTACTGCCTAAATTGAAAACTAACAAAATTGGGAGATTTCTGATCTGTCTGGACAAGTTACAAGAGCCAGCAAGTATATCAAGCTTAATTAAAAGCAAACAAACATATACATACATACATACATACATACATACAGACATATATAGCTTGTACCTTCATCTAGGTACAAGCTAGGCTCTGTGAATTTGCTGACTCTTTTTCCTAGTTTCTCCCCCAGAATTACAAACATTCATGTGTTAGCTCACGTGGTTTTCAGGTAGCTACTGAAGCAATTCTGAAAGACTGCAAGATCCATTCTACAGTTTAAGAGACCCTAGAAGTGAATCTACTGGAAACATTCTGAACTTCCATTGAGACCTGTGTGTGACAAGATGATGTGAATGCTGAGAAGCTGGGAGTACTGAGGAAGTGGCAAAGACAAAAGTGACACAGCAACTTTTAGGTACATCCTACCATGATGCAAACAGCTCCACTGAAATGCTGAAATGTCTGTGTTAGACCAAAAGAAGACATACCCAGGAGTGCAGTGAGTTTGGGAAGCAAACCAACATGGACCATTTTACTTCTCAGGCCTGTGTCAAAGGAGAGATTCAGTAAGAGCCGAAGAGTGATATTCAGAAGGTCTTCATGTTCACATGGTACCATTTTCACAAGTTTTTCAACAATATCCATTTCAACCTGTATTTCAAGGAAAAAAAAAAAACAGAAACAAAAAACCATAATCCATCCAAACTTACTTTGGATTCAGCATCCAATTTGTAGCCATAATAGTGACTGTTAATGCATTTTCATCTGAAGGTTGCTTATGCCTTTGTGGTTGAAGTCTTCTAGATTGGGTTACTGGGAAACATTGATTAAAAAAGGTTTTGAACCAATCAGTTCAGATGTCTTGGAAACATTCCTCACAGTTGGAATACTGCAGGAATGTGGTGAAGACATGACCTGCAAAACTAGACTGGGGTGAGCAAACTCATTTAAACTTTAACACATGCAATCCTGCAGCAACTGCCAGTAGAGCCAAAGATAGACCCAACCAAGAAAGAAAATTGGCATCCAAAAAGAATTTGAGACCTTTCATTATGAATTTCAAATGAACCCCTAGACAGAAGTGTGCATGTGCTCTCAGAAGAGGCATGCCATCCTGCATGTTAATTTAATAAAAGCATGAAAGTCATGTTGAAACATGTATCACTTTCCAATTAAAAAGTGGAATCCAGGAACTGAGAAGCGGTATCAGTTCCTGAGATCATGTTCACTTTACCAGCCAGAAAACACATCTGAACTGGCAAGACTTCAGAACGTTTTTATCATGTTTTAAGCAACATTTCTGTGCTTTTATTTGACTTAATCTTTTAAATGCATTCATTTTTTGTTTCCCAGATCTTTCTTTGGCCAGAAGGAGGCACATAAAATTACTTGGCATTCTTCAGCCTTCTCCATGTACATTACTACTCTAGTTATAAATAGACACTGAATGAATACTAAGAAAAGAAACTACAGCTCTCCCCACACAGCACAGTGCAATAATCTAACAACTGCCTGGACAGCTTTGATCAGACACAATCAGATAGCAAGAACTCCTACCTCACTGCTTTGAATTTAATATGGTCCTGGAATAGTCAAGGAAAGAACGTGCTAAAAATACATATGGATTATTCAGTTTTACTTAGAATCAGGTGCTGCACAACTAATCTTGGATCACTTTGCCTTTGATAGTTTTGCATTACTGCCCAATACAAATATCAGAACACCTTCACTCGTAGCTTTCCTTAATAAAACCATGGAGAAAAAAAGCATCATCTTTATCATCAGTAAGGAATGTTCAGACAGCCAAAGCACACCAACATTTTCAAAACTGCTGGAACACTCTGAAAGAAAATTGATTCAACAACTTTGTTTCATTTGTCTTTCCACTAAGTCAGATGGAATGGGGAAAGTGTGCCAGCAAATCAGTGGGCTGGAGAGCTAATTCTTATTTTCCTAACCAAGTCCCATATACAAATAAGGGAGATTCTTGTCTGCAGTGTTCAGTGCACATGCATGCAGAGGTCCAGTTAATTCACTACTGCTTTTACACAGATCTTTTCATCTCAGAGTCTCTGTGTACCACTGATCTCAGATTGCATCTCTTGGATAAGGAAAATGTATCATTTTCAGCTAATAAATTGTAATAAAGGCACAAAGGTGAAGTCAAGCATCTATTAAAGTATCAGTAAAGGATATACTTGATAGAGGTTGAAGTCACAAAAAAAGTATGCTACAATTTCAGAAGTGTAAGACTTCAACACAAAACAAAAAAAGCTTATGAAGGATAACTGCCTCCAGTTCTTAGGAGCTCCTGGCAGCAGGAAGGAACAGAAGTGAAGTGCCTTTCAAAACCAAACTGACATAGGAAATAAGTGAACTACTCTAGCCAACTCCAGAAGGATAAATACCTCTCTTCCTAAGTCAATACATGGCAGAAACAATAATATGTTGTCACAAGAGTATAGTCTGCAGGCAGAGTCATGGGCATCATCAGAGCTGGGGGTATGACAAGACTCTGAAGTGCTGAATTCAAATCAAGGAAAATTGTGGATCATATTTGGCATCGTAATCTCTGTTTGGGATGACATTCCCTCAAAACTGTTTGCAGTAGGTTATGATTGGATGTTGTGCTTTTCCCTCCCTCATTTTACTTGTAACGAAACAGTGCTAGAGATACTCAGTCTGAAAGCAGAGATGTCTCCCTTTTCCCTCCAACTACACCAAGTTTTCAGAATTCCAGCCTTTCCAGCATTGCAGTAGAGTGCTAAAAGCCTCACCATATCATTTTTGTTCTCCATGAAAATGCTGAGTTTCTTCAGGAAGGTTACAACGAGGATAAGCAGCTCAAAATTATCCCGGTCCAGTGCTTTCACCAACATGTGGACAATGTTCTTGTTCCTCATCTTCAGCTCAATGCGAGTATCCTCAGCGAGGTTCAGGAGAAGGTAAATTGCAACTACCAAAGGTCAACACAAATCACACCAACAGATCATAACCAACACAACTAAACAAGTCTCTTTTTACACTTTAAGTGCTGAAGACAAGACTTTCAGAAGCATTGTGCTCCCTTTTCAATGCATTTTGAAGGAAATTGCCTGTGAATGCTTTTTTATTTTGCCTCTTTAAAAAGCATTAAGAAGATTAATTCTAACTGAGGCTCTGAAAAAGAATTAGAATTATGACCACTAGAAGCTTTTTATGGTGTGTGGTTTGTTTTTTTTTTTTAATTTCAATTCCAACAGCAGCCATTAAAAAGCCCCTCTCAGGAAAGGTTTGCCACTCAGGTAATTTCAATCTAACATGAAGTATATTTTAGTACAAAAACTGAGATAGAATGAAATCTATTCAAAGAGTCAGATACAAGCTAAGTTAGGTAAATTCAAAAAACCCAAATACCCAACTCCTCCCAAACCAACATCACAGCAAAGAAGAATGGATCATTTTTGCTCTTCTTCTTCTGACAAACAGCTTTTAAAATTATTAATAGTATCAAACAATCTGATTAAGTACTTGTGTTCTCCCTATTCTTTGGCAACACTTTTCCATATTCATCCAACATTCAGGATGTTTATGACATCCTGGTTATAAAAAGAATCAAACAGGATCCCTCAGCTATGTCTACCAACAACAAAATAATTTGCTATTTGGATTTGGTACCTCTAAGCAGCTGTTCCTGCTTGACAACAAGCCCTTTGTATTTCTTGTAAGTTTTCTCATAGTCCTTTTTCAGGGTTGGATTTTCAGGATCTTCATCAAGTGAATTACAGAAGTTAAGGAGTTCAGAGAAAAGAGACACAGGCTAGATGACATTTTTTCCCAAGTGTTCCTCAATCACTAGTGAAAAGCAAGAGACCTGTTGAATACCGAGTGTCATGACTCTCCCTCAGCACCAGCCTGCTACACCTGCAATCCAGGCCATGATTCTTCTCTCCTTCTGGGCAGAGATATTTTACACCCTAATAAGCAGCACAGATGTTCTAAGACATAGAGCTGATAAAATACAACATGTTTGTTTTTTTTTCTTGTGTTGCTTCAGTAGCTTCAGCTTAAACTCTTCCATATCCCAAAATCTTCACTCTTGGTCTTTCTCATATTCGCAATTATATTTTACACTTTCTGGTAAATTAAACTGCTTTTACAGAAGGTGTGTATTATTCCTCTTGTGTAACCCCACAACACTCATCAAGATAAGTCAGAAGCCATCAGGCTATGCTAGAGCATCAAAAGGATATCAGCTTTCTTCTTTTTAGCAAGTTCTTCCTGCCAAAGCTCATGTCTCTTCAGTTCATGGTCTATGATATTCATACACAGAGCTCCAATTTTGTAATGTGTGATTATCCCATGAAATTGAGAGAAACTACATTGAAGAAATAATATTTGTGAGGAATAAATGCCAACAACTCTATATCTATTTTGACATCTATGGTAACAATACTGCACCACATGAAATATTAAAAAAGATATTTATAGTGTGCCCCATTACAGCACTTCCCTACTGGAAAATTATTTCAGAACAAGAACATTCCCTGAAAATATGAATATTTTCTCTACTTGTAGGAAGACAAGGAACAGTTTGTTGTTCCAGATCAAAATAAAAACACATCCCAATTTTCATGGATAAAGGAAAAGGTTTTCCCCTCAGCCCTGCCCTCCATACTGCAAGTGCTTCAGAGCACTCTCTCCTCACCAGAAACATAACAGAGACCTAAAACCAAGGTGAATGCAATTTCTGCTTGAATCATTTCTAGGCAGGGTATGCTGAAACACTGGCATAGCTAAATGAGAGCAAGCACTCACTTCAGTTTTGAACATTGTTTCTTCCCTGTAGGAGTGCAGCTGGAAATCAGAGGTGGCAGCTCAGCCACCTTTCATTTCTGACACAAAGCTATGAGTCAGAATCTTTACTAATTTCCTCCCAGCTCTCTTACAAACTGCCTCACTATGAGAATTCTTTTTGTTATAAGTGATGAAACTGAGGCACAAGTGTGTTTCTGTCTGTTTTTCCTGTTTCAGTGAAGTTTTGTAGTGCAGAGCAGAAAACAAATGAAAAGCCACTAAGCAGAGTTACATTCCTTATGTTCCTAAATCCAGGGACTCTGTACTCACCTCGAAAAGCAGAAGAAAATGTAAATTATATTGGTAGCCAGTTCAATGCTTTGTTTCCAGTCTTCCCTCAGCACTCTAGCCAATGCACCCAGGGCAGTTTCTGAAGTGAAACAAGATTTGGAGAAGCATCAGCATTTTGTGTCCTTTCTTTTTAGCTTGTGAGTTTCAGAATTTGAATACACTTTATTATAAGTTTTCTAGTGGAACACTTTCACAGGTATCTTACTTTAACAGGCAACACTGCTCATGATTCTGTTTGGAGACAGTACCCTGGGTGGTCACCCTCTCACAAACCCTAAGAGGCAGCAACATGGAAGGAAAGTGGAACCAAACACTGAAGTCACCTTAAAACTATCAGTAACCTTCAGATCTTGTGATCTCTGCTGGCTGTGTGCTCCACACTACATTGTGTCCCCTGCCTAAAACACCACAATTTTCTCTTTCAAATCCCCTTTAAATTCTACCTTTCCAGATAGTAGTTCTCATCCATCTTTCTATTTCTTTTCCCCCCTGAATCTACTTCATATTATTTAATAATTTGGTTTCTCCTTGTCTTATTTAATCTCACTTTTCCATTCACCCTCCCCTAGCTAGTCTCTCCTCATGTACACCACATTACTTGATCAGAAAAGCAGCAACTGGGAACACAAAGCACTAAATATTTTCAACAGCTAATAAGGACAAGCCATTATTTCATGGCTCACCATTCCCATCCCATTCCATCTTCCCTGGTGACACTGCAAGATGGGCATGTATTGAAGTCATCGTTTACTCAAGGAATGTGAGGGTATAAGGGCTCAGCGAAAGAGACAAAAGGGACAAGGAAAGAAAATCACAAGATGAACTTATGTCAGCTTGCAAATCCCCTTTTCAAGGCAAATTTCCTGACCTACAGAATACAACATTACATTCCCATCTCCAGCAGTAATGGCAGCTGAAGTTAATTTAGCATCAAAATAACTAGGATCAGAGAAAAATAGCTGAAGCCTGTAGAAGCCAGGAAGATTTCAGTATTAGGCTCACCTAAGACTAATCTGAGCAGCATCCATTTGTAGAGAGACCCAACTGGGCTTTGATGGCCACCTCATTATACACAGAGAAACAGAGTCTAGCAAACTAAGGAAAATCCCGAATTAAAGGTGAACTACTTCACCCTGGACACAAATTACCAGCACATCAAGAGAAATTACCATTGGGTTTTAAAATTACCATTTATAAGCAGCTCTTCCAAATTATCAGGATTCCTGGCCAGCTGCAGGATGAGGGCAGAGCCACGCACCTTGTCAGGAATGTCCTCGTACAGTAACTCAATGTACTCATCCATGTCATTGATATTGGCAACCTCATCAATCTGAAAGCAGTCAGAAGCAAGGGTTTCACAAAGAGAGGTGGCAATTCAACACAGGCAATCACAGTGTTATTCAGTTGTGACACCAAAGGGCACTCAGCTTCTGAGTACAGATCTTAGGCAAAAATAAAATACAAGTTAAAAAACCCCAACACATGCAGAATCACTGCCAATGAACACCAGGAAATCTGAGGAGATATAATTCCTAAAAATAAAAGGATGCTCAGACATGATTCTGTGCCTTGTCCGATGTTCCAGACCTCACTGGCTGTCCTGCTGTGTGCTATACTTGGAGGGGCAAGCAGGCAAGTCAAATATTTTACCCTTTATGGAGATAATTTTTTTCCATTGTGCAATATTTTCAAACCAAGTTCTTTGCTTAAAAAACAGAAATCAAAAAAACCCACAAGAATTCAGCATTTCCTCTCCCTTCCTCCCTTTAGTAACTGCTTACTGAAGTAGTAAACAGGGTTTGCATTTCTCTTTTAACACCAATATTTACCTCTGTTCCTTCAAATGGGGGTGGATCTTTTGGCTTGCTGGTTTTTTCTTTCTTTTCTATAAAGAAAAGGACATGAGTGCAGTTAAATTACACACAAACACAGACCAAGCACATATCCAGTGTTCTCATAATCAACACTCTAGTTAAATCTAGTTAAACTCTAGCTAAAGGTCACAGTCCTTGTGTCCAGCTGACCTGCCAGACTAATACAGGTTTCTGAAACTGAACAGTCCCTAGGGAGTAAAGCAAATCCTCAGCTGCCTTTTGACAACTCAGTCTAAATGATCAGTGACAGCCCAACTAGCTGGGGAGACAGAGGGTAATAAACGTTAGAGCAAGCCCAGAATGACAACCCTCACTCCCACAGTGAGAGACCTCAGCAGCTTTGATTCTGCTTGTGCCCTGTGACCAAGATGCAGAAATGCAGAGTGAAAAGGGGTAAAACACGCAAAGCTCTTCTTACAATCAAACCCCATATATAACATAAACCTTCATCTTAAATTTGTCTCACTAGGGATCCAGCTTGAGAACAAAGATTACCATTCTGTGGTTGCAAGAAGCCTTGATAACTGCAAGGTAATGTAGAATGTAATGTTAAATATTCAACTGTGCCCTGAACAGAAAGTTCAAGGTGAACTTAAGATACAAAGAAGAGCACCAAGAGGCCAGAAACTTCAGATGACAAGAAGAGAGAAATATCCCAGGCTGTCTGCTACACTGGACCAAAGCTTGTCAGGCTCTGAAACTCTTAACTTCACACACAGCCCAAATTCAGCCTCAGCACAGTGTCTACCCTTGCAAGAGGTGATGGCAGAGGTCTTTTTAGCAAGATCCTCTTAGAGACTTTTGATGTCACTGTAAGTGCAGATTCAATGTGATGAGGCTGCACCCAACAGCAGAATCTGTACCTCTCAAGTCCTGCTAAAGCACAAGACAGCTGTTAAGAAGCATCAATACTAAGTATAACCAAAATAATAAAATAAATTTGGTTGTTAAAAAGGTAACTTCCTCCAATCGCACTTCAGGATCATCATTGTTTCCAAGGGTGATAAAACATTCATGTCCTCTACTGTCACCATCCCCAGAGAACTGGCACATCCGGCACATCGGGCTCTCAGCTGGAAACCTCAGCATTTGTTCAAGGCTGAGGCACCCCAGTCCCAAACTACTTTGTTCCTGTATCTTTTACCTTTTCCTGCTGAGGAATCTCTGCGGTTCTGCAGGTAGTACAGCAGCTGCTCTACTTCTGCGAGCTTGGAGGGGTGAATGAGCTTGCATTCTTCAACAACCTTTCGAGCCAGGGAACAAATGTCTGTGTTTGCATTAAGACTCTTCAGCCGAATTCTGCAACACAGACAAGTCTCTTTTCAGTTTTTAAATATTTTTATCTTCAGTTCTTTGATTATGTTTACACAGTCATGAATTTCTTCAAGCAGAAACGATCCTGATACGCCCAGTGCCTGTGCCTTTCATGTCAAAGTGGTGTCTCTGAACTCCAAATGGCAAGCAACTGTCAAACAGATTTGGTGGAGCATAACTGTTCATGAGCTGAGAAGCAGCAACATGAAAGGCTGCTGTATGAACAGATCCCTTACAACCATCTTAGATACAAAAGACAGTAATTGATTTGCAATATACCCCATAAAAAGTGCACAGGACCACAAAGGAGTATTGAACACAAAGAAGTCCCCAGTGAGAGACAGTTCTGGGTGTTGTCTGCATAGGAAGGTTCTTTTACAGTGCCAGGAGTGTCCCACAGCTCTGGCAGATCTGCAGCCAGGTCCACAAGCAGTGAGCAGTAAGAAATCTCTGCGGGCATTAACAACAGGATGGAACAAAAAGGAATTCACTACCCTACCTTGCAGATGCAAGTTGCTGATTCATCTGATGACGGAAGAATGCTTTTGATATCTTTAAAAATTTGAGACAATTTAAGGATACTCTTTTCTTTTTTCCCCCAATTATTCCTCTAACACACATACAGGCAGCCACTTCAGCTCAAATTTTCAAAAACAAATGAGTACAGAGATAAAACCCCTCTAGAACAGGTCCAACCTTGCAGCTTGAAAACTGAAGTTATGATAGTTCTCTGGGCTTTTCCAGTGGGGAATATTTTAATGGTCTTGAAAGAAATTAACCAGACAAAAGTAACGCAGATGAAGCAGTGAATTCACTGGTTGGGCAGGGGCAGATCAAAACCACAGGAGAGCCAACAGCTGGAGCATGAGGCTGTCAGGAGGTTCAGTGATACTTCTTGCTCCAACATGAACTACCACTTGCACAGGTAGCAATCACTTCACTATTCTCTGCCTCAATTACCCATTACATAAAACAGGAGTCGTCACTTTTCTTCACGGAACACCTTAAAGGACACAGCTGAAAAGCAATTTACAATGTGTGTTTCAGATGTTAACCTTCCTAGGCACACATGATTTCCTAGCTTTGAAACCCTCTGCTAGCCCAGCACTAAGTTGCATAAGGATTATAAGCCACAATTTCTCAGAGGTAGGTGGTATTCTGAGTTACTGAATCTATGACTGTGAAGACTGAAATAAAATATCAGAGCTTGCTATGATCTTACATTTTCTGACATTCCTTGCGTTCCCCCAGCATGGGGTCTCCCATCTCTCCCAGAATCGTTGCTTCCACTTCATAATGGACAATGAGGGCCTTCTCAGATGGATGCACATCTATATTACCTCCTTTTACCTTCCTGTCATAAAGGGAAAAAAAAAGTGATTAAATGAAAAGCTCGGAAAACTCACCAGAGCAGAAATCAGTTACCTGCCTCCTGTTTTATGCAGACCCTAAACTCAAGCAGTGCTCTCCTTCCATCCCACACAGCTGTATCAAAGCCTGGTGCTAGTGGCATATTCTGTAGTACAGAAATATCCAAGCCACTGGGCAAGCCTTACTCACAGAAATCAGGAAAGAAATCAAAGTTATCCTGTTCCACATCACCACAACGAGTAAAAAGATGCATTTCACCAAGCAAGTGAATCTCCCAGTTGATTCCCCATTTGTCAGTATTGACAAATCTTTGTCTAACAGCCTTCACTTAGTGCAGTCCCCTACAAATGGATTTTTTTTTTTTTTTGTCATTCTCTTGGCTAACTCTTAGTAGTTCCAATTCTACGAGACTGAATTACAAATGATTTGTATTTCAATTTAAATATTCTCTCTTGAAACACAAACCTCTTTGCTACTGTTCTTCACCTCATTGTGCCTGCTGCCAGGCTTGAGGGATTACAGAAATCAACAGCTGCCATCAAAAGATATAAATGTCTACCTGCTTTTCCACAGCTATAGATCCTTGGGAGAAATATTCTCCAGGGAAGCACTCTGGGGTATGTCAGTGCCAAATGGGCCTGTCCCTGCTGTCTCCTCCTTTGTGCCAACAATTCTGTGTCCATGCAAGTCCAAGGGTCCTGAGGAAAGGCTCAGATGGATGAAGATATACCTCACTTCTGTTTTCAATCAGTGGCAGAACCACATCCAGAGAATACAGTGACACATTTTTATTTATTAGTAAAGATGACACTCATCCCTTTTCCACTTGGTACTGCCAGTTGAATATGTAGTTGTGCCATAAACCAGGCTGCTAAAACACTGCAGATTAAAACCACCTCCAAAATGTAGGTTTGGCTTTTGGGATGTGGAGTGGGTTTTTTGTTGGGTGTTCAGGACAGATCATGGCCATAAAGAGAATTGCAAGTGACCTCACCAGTAGTCATACCAGCATGTAGGAGATAGTAGGCAGCTTTGGCTCAATTAGATCAGGGAAAATGACTTCAACCTCATAAAGCTGGAAGTGTCAGCAAATCCAGAGGCAGCCTGTGGTGTAACCACTCTCAGCAGCAAATGTTTGAAATGTGTCTCCATCTACCCAGCTACTCTGGTGTCCACTTCCCTTCTGCAGAATACAGCTTTGTCTTGAGATAACAGCTGCCCAAAAAACCCCACAAACCACAGAAAGGTCTGCTGTGGGAAACAAAGAGTCCAGTTCAACTACCAGCCTTGCAAGGACATAAAGCTACATGGAGAAAACAAAAATACCTCCCTGCTAGAGGAGAACATCTTCCATGAGAGTATAGCAAAACTCCCTTTATGACTTGAGATTTTTTGAAGAGACTTGGGTTCATTCCCCTTTAACAGTACCCTGAAACAGATGTTTCATTACAGTCTGTTCTCTGTTCCCACAAGGTCCAGCCGTGCAGGACAGAAAGCTTATGGCAAATCTATTTAAAAAGAATCCAGCTCTCACTCCCCACCTCCAAATATATTTCTCCACATTAAGACCTATCAGGAGATGCCAACTGCAAACACTCGGGCTCCTGACAGTCAAAGCTCTGGTTAGTGACAGCTTAGTAATATTTACAGATAGAAAGAAAAGGATGGGTAGAGAACAGGAGTTTGGTAAAGTTTTACAAGAATAAAGCTGAACTAACAGCTCATCATTGCCAAAAGGATTAGATCTTCCCATGTTTTCCCTGCTCCTGGCAGTCACCTTGGAGCTCACCATGAGGGCTCATCAATCCCTGTCACAGGCAATTCCAGCAATCCAACAGAAAACTCTCCATGTTTTTGCAGAGAGGAAGTTTTTCACTATGTAACAGAACTAAAGTGCTCTACGGAAAAGGAACAACACTTCCAATTTATCATCAGGGAAAAGAAGGAGTGAAACCTCCTCCTTTTGGCAACAGTAAACCACTGATGAGCTTAGTAACCAGGAGAGCCTTAGCTTAAGGACAGTTTTAGGACTTCCTATATTTAATTTTTTCTTTCAGAGGGACAGATGGGTAAATTGAAGAACTTACAGCTGCAGAGATTTTCTGCCCTCTCACACTGACAAACACCATCTCTGCCTGAGCTATTTCTGAGCTAATGAAGTCACAAATCAATACACAGACAAGTTCCCTCTCTGAAAATCCTACCTTGTGAAAAGCTTGAGGATCTACACTAAAATGTACTCCCCAACCACTGAAGTTGTTTTTCATTTGGAAAACACCGCATTCAGATTGTCAGCATCACAAGATAAATCTTTATTTACAGAAAAAAAAATCCCCTCCTCTCCCCCAAATCTACAAACATCTTCTTTACTGATTTTTCTACACATCTTGAGTCTGCAAATCACTTCACAAAACACTTAAAACTGCAAATATTATAATGAGTAGAAGCAGCAATGCACTGGGGAGCTCTCACGCACATCAGCCTGTCCTTTCACTTCACTGCTTGCTTTGTCAACAAGAACCCAGTTCAGTTCAAGGTTTAAAAGAGGAAGGCCTTTTCTACAGACAAAAGCTGGGCAAGCTGAGCTGACATAACCAAAGCTGGAGTGTTAATATCCTTTATTAACTACTTCCTTTAGAGGGGAAAAAGGAAAAGCAAACTGTCCTGATGAAAAGTGGGACAAACGGCGCACGTGAGTAAGGCTGAAAATCCAATAACAAATCCCAGCAAGTCAGACTTGGTGGGAGGGGGAGTGCCCATGGAGGATGACAAAGGGAAGCAGGGAGCAGAGGACTTGCACACCAGCCTGGTCACGTTAAACAGCACAGGTAGGTTTGGGTTTGCACTCCCAAAAAAAAAAAAGAGAGACAACTACACCTGTTGCAGGGATGACTACAAAACAAAGATTCCTACAAAATCACATAAGATGGCAGAAACTGAACAGGTAAGGCTTAAAAAACAGGCACTACTCTAAAGTTATAGCTGTTGAATTAATTAAGGGTGGCCATTTGATTTTTATCCATTGCTATGACAGAAGTGATGTTCAAAGATTACCAAGAGGGTTTTTTTTCCCCCTGCACTGTTTCCAACTGTGGGTTTTATTATGTGGCATATAAGGGAAGAAAACGCAAAATCTAGACAGTCTAAACAGGAAATTCTGCAAATACACTAATAAATGGAAAGGAAGTAAGAAACAAGAGCAGGAACTCCTTAGGATTCATGCCATGATGGATAAAATCACCAGCATGATAGGAAAAAGTGACACTGTCCACATCTGTACAGAGGCCTAGATGACCTGGCATCTTTTGGGATTGATTCGCTTTTGCTCTGAAACAAGTGACAGAGATCCAACAGCTGCCAACTCAGGCCCTATGCTTTAGGCTGACTGGTCTCACTGCCAAACAGACAGATAAAAGGCACCACTCATTTATCACGTCTGCAACATCAAACCCAGATTATACTTTATACACCACACTTACCTCTTCCATTTACATCACTTGTCCTGCCCAATCCGCCTTGCCATACTCTTTAACATCTCTAAATCAAACTTCCAGCTTCTCCCTGAACCTGGCCTTACTGTCTCTTACCCCATCCCTGATCCCCAAAGCAGCCACCTGCCCCATCCCAGCACCTAATACACAATGGCCCTCTCCACTCATCTCCTAATAGCACCTATCCTCCTCTCAACCTGCTGCCACTTCAGTGCCTTGTCCCGACACCATAAAACATCACCGCAGCCATCCCCAGACCAGAGCATCCCTCCAAACCTTCACTCGAGTAGCACCCACCCCATCTCTCTGCCTACCCTGCCCCTGGAACCTTCAGTCATCTCTAACCCTCATCCAAATCTTCTGCCCAAGAGGCTGGGGCAGGCTGAGGGGGGACCGCCTAAACGAATCCATCTCCCATTCCCAAGCCCCTCACCCATCTGACCCAGCACATCACAACCTCCAGTCAGCTGCCAAACCAGCTTCACTCGCAGTACCTCCACCCACCTCATCATCACCCCTCTCAAACACTCCCCATTGTCATCTCCCCAATTACAATCTCCCATCCACCCCAAGCCAGTCCTCACAACAACCAGCGACACCTCGGCCCCACAACCCCTTCTTGTCCCCCAACCCACCACACCCTCAGCTCCCCTAAATTCCTCCAACCACAACCGCCCATCCACCCCTCTGCAAACACCTCGCAACACCTGCGTCTCCCACCCCATAACCTACGATACTCCATCCCTCGGGACAAACTGCCGCCTCTCATCCGCCACGATCCCCCCCCCTCCCCCGGTACATCCCCAGCACGAACCACCGCGCCTCGTGCCCATCCTCCCCGGTTACCTCTTGAGGTACCGGGCGTCCTCGCTCTGCATGGTGGCGGTGAGGGGCGGTGAGGGGATGGGGGTCGGCGGTGAGGGGCGGTGA
>VWYO01003161.1:11401-36552 GCA_013400275.1 Rhadina sibilatrix | reverse complement strand
AGGGCGCTGAGCGCAGACCCCGCCCGCCTCCGCCAGGGGGCGCGGCCGCGCCAGGCCCCGCCCACGCCGCGGGCCGCTCGCTGCTGATTGGCGGGGAAAGCCCCCTGGGGCCGTTCGGCGCGCCGGCCGCGTGGGGCAGTATCGGCGCTGCGGATTGGCTGGCCCGGCCCGACCAATGGGAGCAGGCGCTGTTGGGACGTGCGGAGGCGGCAGCGCGGCGGGGCTGCTCGGGGTCGTGAGGGGGACCCGGCCCTGGCTTGGTTCGGGAAGGTCTCGGTGCTCGCAAGGACCGACTCCACCTCGGCTGAGCCCCCCGCGTGCTCTTCGGGACTCGCTCTGGCTTCGCTAATTCCTCCGGTCCGGTCTCTGTGAGCTCCCGGCTGCCCTCAAGGACCCTGCAGGGCCCGGCTCCGGCCCCGCTGAGCCCTCGGTGCCCGGCATGGGGCTGCTGACCCAGCTAGTCCGCGGGCTGGTGCGCGGCGCCGACCGCGTGTCGCCGTTCACTAGCAAGCGCGGTTCCCGGAGCCACAACAAGGGCCGCGGTGCCAAGAAGCTGGGCGTGCTCACCCGCAACAAGAAGTTCCTCCTCGTCAAGGAGATGGTGCCCGAGTTCGTAGTGCCCGACCTGACGGGCTTCAAGCTGCGGCCCTACGTGTCGTACCGCGCCCCCGAGGGCTCCGAGCCGCCCATGACGGCCAAGCAGCTCTTCGACCAGCTGGTGGCTCCGCGCATCGAGAAGGACGTGAAAGACGGCACATTCGACCCCAATAACCTGGAGAAGTACGGCTTCGAGCCCACGCAGGAGGGCAAGCTCTTCCAGCTCTTCCCCAAGAACTACGTGCGGTAGGGAGCGGGCAGTGATACCGCCGGCCAACACGGGACAGGCTCTGTCACTGAACATTAAAGCAAATCCTCCTACCTTGTTCTTCTGTAACACCTGATTTAAATCCTGGGGGAAATCTGCGGTTTGATTTCGCATCCATTCCTGTGGGAGACAGTTGTGCCTGGGTGAGCAGAGCCCTCTCTGGGGGTTCTGAAGATGAGGAGTCCGTGACGTTTCTAAATACAAAGTACTGCAAAGTTTAAGAATTAAACTTTAAAAATTAAATTAAGACTGAAAACGTTCACTTTGGGAGAAAAGAAGCAAGTTTAGTGGATGGTCTCTGAGCACTTAGTCCGTGGGAAGGGCTGACAGATGAGTCCTTAGGGTGGTGCTTGAAATCCCCACATTTTCGGGGCTGTGATGGAGTGGGGGTGCTGCAGCCCCGAATCACAGAAGGGTGAGTTGTGATCAGGGATCAGCCACAGTGGGGATGGGGAAGGCACAGCTTTTCTAACTGAGCTCTGCATTTTTCACCTCCTGTGAAGCTGATAAGTTACACACAAGGGGCTGGTGCTGCCTTGGGTGCTGCTGCTGCTGCTGTTGGCAGCGGTGCCCTTCACTTCGCTAATTCCTGAGCCTTGCCCAGCCGGGCACTTTGCAGGTGGCTGGAGGGGGATGCAGGGCTGGAGAGCAGGAGGTCCTGTGCCCTTTGATGCCAATTCCAGCTTAGCCTGGACTGCATCATTTGCCTCATACCCCATGTGAAGGCAGATAATAACTGAGTCTCCTCATTTCTCTGAGCAAAGCAAGGCCTGGCCTAAAGCCTAAACCAGGCTGGTCCCAGTCGGTGACACCGCTGCAGCTTCGCTGCCCTCGGGCTGTTTCCTCTGGCTCTCACAGGGCAATAAAAGGCATTACAACCTTTAAAACAGAATCATCGGCAGATACAGGGACACGCCCTCGGTTTTCCCAGGAAACTGGATTGTGTCCTCTGACTCCCAAAGAACGTTCACCCCTTGGAGCCCGAGCCATCCCACCCTAGGGCAGAAGGTTTTCCTAAGGACTGTCAAGTCATTTGATTTTTAAAACTCAAAACAAGCAAAAAAAGATAAATTACTTATATTGGTTTTATTTTAGAAACATCCAAAAATAGCATGTTTTTTCTTTAGCAAAAGCACTTGTTTTCATTACTAATGTGAATCTTTATGTAAACAGTGCTCCAGAATGTTTGCTAAAATACACATTCACCCTTGAGAAGGGGGTTTCAAAGCAGCAAAGTTTTCATCTGCTGGACCTCGTTTAGTTGCAGCACTGTTACACAGAGACCTGTTGCTGGTGTTTCTTTCCCTCCAGATAACTCAGTTTTTAGGACCCTCAAAGACAAACCATACATGCTAAAAGTTACTGATCTAGTTTAAGCTGGTTTTTTGTTTCTAGGGATAGAGAAAATGTTCCAGAAAGGGTGTTTGGCTGGTATTTTACTGTGAAAAAAAAGAGAACTAATGGAGCAACCATGAGAAATCCTGCAGCCATTCCTGGAGGTAGTTAGGGCAATGCTGTTAAGATTTTGGTTTCTGTATTTATTTTAAACTTAAAAAGATGTCAAGAAACACCACTTACACTTTTTGGAGGTTTTGATCTTAAAGCTGTTCACCTTTTAAAAACTGAGCTTGACTTTGGACCTAAATGTGGCTCTGGAGAGAGCAGAAAGCATGAGCTGGATACTGAGAGGCCATGGGGTGGTTGAATGGCACTAAAACATGGTGGGGTCACTACAGGATTTATCTGAACCAGGGTTTGCTCGGCTGGGAATGATGAAGGAGTCTGCAGGTGCTGAGTCTGATGAAAAATGATGGAGAAGCACAGGACCCTCACAAGGAGGATCCCACAGCACTTCCCATCACATCAGGCAGTCTGCACTTCCTTCTGAACCAGAACTTCTCTCTGTTAAACATCACTGAGCACATTGCACTGCGTCTGACCTGTCTGAGCTCTCCTCCAGGGACATACCCATCACACAGCCAAGCCTCTGCTCAGGGCCTTTTCTGAGACATTCAGGAAACCTTCTGATCACTTACTGGGTCTGCACAGCAGCACAGCCAAGTCTGGTTTGTGAGGGAAGGAGAACGGGCTTAGCAGATCCACTGTGAAATGCAAACCAGCCATGACAGGATTCAGATCTGAGGTACAAAGCAGCAGCCTGTGAGAGGAGGGCTGTTCCACTTGGAACCAGGACATTAAGGGAAAAACTAAATAAACCTGTCTGGGCATGACCACAGGCCTCTAAGAAAAGGCTTCCCTCTGTGCTGAAAATAAAACACCAGGAATTCCATCAGTGTTGGCCCTGAGGGACTCCCAAGCTCAACAGTAAGATGGGAAAGCCCTGCAGAAGTTAGGGCATTAAGCTGAGCTGTCACTCTCAGTGCAGGAGTTTTCCTCCCTCTTCCCTTGGGACTGGTCAATGCAAACTTTCAGCTGTTCTTTCAGATGGAGATCTAGGACTTGGCACATCTGGAGGGGTCACCAGGCTCATCTCCCACTTCCAGACATGGAGGATGTTGTCATAAAAAGAACAAGTGGCTACAATGCTTATTTCTTTGGGGCTGTCTGGAGACCTGGCTAAGTCACTGCCTCTGTCCAGGCCCATTCCATTGGGTCTCTTGGCTCCTGAGTCAGAGCTGCTGGCTGACCCCACATCTGCCCTTTGGGCAGCCAAATCTGAACTTCCCTTTAAACCAGAGCCCCTGACCAGTCCAGGATCCCCAGCCAGCTTTGGCTCTGCCCCTGCTGCCAGTGCCACAGCAGGGCTTTCACTCTCTTCATCCAGGATTACATCAAAAGTAGCTGTAGGAGACTCATAAATTATCTTCAGGTTCTGGACCTGCAAATTCAGCCTCTCGTCTCCTTGCCCTGATGCTCCCACAAGCTCCTCCAAAGGCTGGCATGCAGCAGCAAGGTCCTGGCTTGCAGGCAAGGAATCCCTTGGACACAGCCTTGACCAGTCAGCCCCATAGGCCAAGGAATTGTGCAGGACATAGGACGACAGGACGATACACTCCTCTGTGTTTTCCGCTTAAGAAAAAAAAAAAAATGAAATGACTTAGAAATCAAGTTGTGAGTTGTGGCAGAGTGCTCAGCAGCCATTCCAGCATTGGCTGTGTCTCACAAGGTAGAGTTCTCTGGTTATTGCTTCTTCACCACAGAGTGAAGCATTCCAGGAGGAATGAGGTACTGACCATTTTTCTGCCACCTCTCAATGGCCTTGATTCTTTTTGGGTCAGTAGCAGAGAAGAGGGTTTAACATGTATGAGTTTTAAGAGTATCATTACTCAAAGTGCCTACAAAGGCTCAAGACAGACAAGACTGATCATACCACAACCTTCACTGAGCCATGAACACATCTGGAGGATTGCCAGGTCCTGGTTATTATTATTAATACACTGCAGGTGTTCCTCCTGTCAGCTTTCAGCATTTGACTCTTAAGAGTAAGTGGACATCAAGTTCCTTCCTTCCCCACACAGGAGAAATGCCATCCTCATTTCCTAAGCTGTGGATCTGCCCAAGATCTGGAGAACCCAGGAAACCAACCATCTTCTGTCTGACTGCATTTGTTATGTGCATGCAAACCACTTTTCCACCATGGAAGTACCTCGTGATTCACATGAAGGGCTTATTCATGTTATTCTGGATTAACCAGGCTGAAAAGCACTTCCTTCCTGAGGCAGTAACTGATTCCCCAGCAGGTCAGTGACTCCTGCTAACAGGAAAGCACCACCTGACAGTCAGAGGCAGCTCTCTGAACCATCACAATGAATACAAACTCAGAATGGTTGTGCCCTCACACCAAACACAAAGGCTTTCCTCCCGTGGAAAAAAGTAATGAAAGATTTACACACAGAGAGTGACAGGGCCTTGGCACAACCAAGCAGGCCAACGGAGTGCACAGATGTGGAAAAGCTGGAAGTTACCTCAAACTGGAACAGAAGTCTATGGCTATTAACACCATCTCAATCCTCCCAGCAAGAGCTCCCCATGAACCTGGAGGCAGCCAAGGGGAGCAGCAGAGCAGCCCCAGAGCACCTCCGTTCCCTGGGCACTCACCCAGGCTCCCGCGGCAGTCGAGGATCTTGAAGCCACTCTGCATGCAGGCTGCCAAGAGCACGAAATCACACGTGGGGTGCCACTTCAGCCTCCACACCCCACCTTCCACGTGGGTGTCAGCCAGTGGCTGCCTCATGTTCCTGGTGTCCCACAGCAGCACGTGCTCGTCGTAGCTGGGGACACACCACAAGCAGGCAGAAAAACAGCACAGCCGAGTCAGGGCACAGAGAAAAGGCAGCAAAGACCACGTGCTCTGCACCACGTGGGATTTCTGAAGAGGCAAGAGCACGTTCAGGTAACAGAGGAGGTTGGTCACACCAGGGGAGAGCAGCTGGAAGGGACTCACCTGCCTGTGGCCAGGAGATTCTCCCGGTGGGGACTGCACTGAATGCTGCACACACCCATGGAATGTCTGCAGAGGGAAGAGACAGCAATTCAAGAAGGGCTTCTTCCTTGAATTTCGAGGATTTTGAGTCCACATTATTTCATCAAGGTGTCTCAGGAGATGTAAGCTCAAAATTTCAGTCCAGTGACCCACCCACTCAAGCAGAGTTCCATCTACACAGTCCAACAGCCTTCCCAGGGACAAGACTTCTACTCACACCATCTCCCAGCACAAGTATTTTCTAGTAATGTTTACCCCATAAACTGCTGCTCAAAGGCACTAAGAATTCCAGCAGAACTCCATTCCCAGGAGACTTTAATCCCCAAATTAGTATTTCCATAGCAATAGTCCCCAGTGTAATTTAAGTTTACATACAGAATTCCATTGGAGAGCTGTGTATATTGTTTTAACAATTTTTAAAAATAAGATAGAAAAGAGATCACTTCAAATAACTAAACAGTGGAGAACAAAATATTTTCTAAAAAATATTCCATAATAATATATCCAAATTTAACACACAAAAAATTGCCAAAATTAAAGTGTAAATCAGGATCCTTTTTTAGAAAGAAACTACCACCCTCTTCACATGTGGAAGTCAGCATTTGGTTTAGTTTGTTAAAGGACCTAGAGAAGAAAGTTTCAACCTGAAGCTCTGATGAAAAAAACTAATAAATGCCTCTATTTCCCAAGGGAGGCAGAACCAGGATCCACTATCACTGCACATCTCCAAATTCAGCGGCTTGGGAAGGGGCAGGGCAGCAGGGGGTGTTCCCAGCTGGAGGGCTGGGTGTGGACAGGTCTCACTCACCTCCTGCTGGTGAAGACTGGAGCCTCCGGACAGCACCTGGTGTCCCAGCCCTTGAGCAGACTGTCATCCCCTCCTGCCCAGGAACAAAACACTGACCCTCAGCACCAGCCCTGAGCATGGGGCAAAGCAGGGCCAAGAGTCTGCAGCCTCCTCACGAGGAGCACCTCCAACCTCTGTTCTGGGACAGGGACAGGAGCCAGGGAAGGGCTGGAGCTGGCCCAGGGCAGGCTCAGGCTGCAGAGCAGGGAAAGGTTCTTCCCCCAGAGGGTGCTGGCACTGCCCAGGCTCCCCAGGGAATGGGCACGGCCCCGAGGCTGCCAGAGCTCCAGGAGCCTTTGGGCAGCACTGCCAGGGATGCCCAGGGTGGGGTTGTTGGGGGGTCTGTGCAGGGACAGGGGTTGGATTGATGATCCTTGGTGATCCCTTCCAGCTCAGGGTGCTCTGTGACACAGAGCTGATGCTTTCCAGCCCTGGGATCTCACAGAATTTAACAGACACACCAAAAATCACATAGAGGCTCCCAATACCCATCACCACAGAAAACACATGTTGTTGTATCACTATGGTGGTACCCTCCCCTTTGGTAAGAAAAAACATTAGAAGTCACAAAGACTGGACTGTAACAGCTCTCTGCCTCTTTGCATACTGCAGGGGAATATAATCTTTTTTGCCAACAGCCACCCAAAGTACAGTTTTCAGGGTACAGCTTCTCCTAATTAACTCCAACCACTTTCCACTGTCAAGAAAAGACACCTTTCACCCTCTAACCAGAGGCCCCAGCTCTTTCAAGAGGTGATGCAAACAGCACACTCAGCCCTGGAAAGTAAAAACTCAAGGAACACATCCCTAAACAAGGGCCCCTCTCCCCAACAGCTCCCAGGGAGATTCCCAGCCCATACAGACCTGAATACACAATATCAGTGTCCCAGTAATTAAAAGCAGCAATCCAGGCCTCAAATTTGTGAGCTTCCCATTGGTTCAGGACATGCACAGAAGGAGCAGATTCATCTATGGAGAAAAGATTCAGCTTCCCCTCTGAATCACTGCTGATCACTCTTAAAGGACATCCACTACAGCAGGGTACACAAAAAACATTGGGAATTATGCAACAATCAAATAATTCAACTGAACACTGACAGAGACTGGCAGCATGGTGGCCAGAATGACACATTCATACAATTCCTTTCAGCTTCAGCCTTTTCAGCTTCATCTTAAAAATCACCTGCCCCAGTGACTGCCACTCCCTGCTCTCATGGGGAACAATCACTCACACCCATGTCAGGAAAGGAATCACTGCTGGCTCTTGTCAGAGATGCAAAACTTGACTTACGTGCTTCACATTACATCAATAAGCAGATTCCATGTGAAGAGGACTTTTTTTTTTTTTTTTTTTTTGAAGTCAGACTGACAATGCCCTTTCAGAGCCTCTTCCCTCTTCTGGAGTACAAAGAGATGCTTTATTTCCTTGCTATCACTGAAACCCAAAGCACTGGCTGATCCTGACCTTTCCTGCTCTCTTCCTGTGCCACAGTACAGTTACAGTTTCTAGATACACTGACCTTGGAGCACTGGCAAATGTTTTGCAATTCCCAGTGCACAGATTTTCTGGCATTCCCTGACATGAACTTGGTCCCTTCTGTTTGGTAACCTGCAACTGCAGGCACTGCTTTGGTGGCCTGGGGCTTCTATTCTGTATCAAATGATTCAACCACACTGAATCTCCCAAATTCCCACGTAAGAAATAACAGGGTCACCCCCTTCCTGCAGAGATGTGAACAGTGGACATTTGGCTTCTAGGACAGTTATTGGTCTCTCAAGTGACAACAATGACAGGGGCGTCTCATCATGGCAACAATCACTTATCATGAAGGACAGAGACAAAAAGGAGGAATGTAAGAAGAAAGTCTAACTGGCAATTCTACTTATTAAGCAGCACACACAGAAACAGCTTTCATTAGCAAATTTGCCCTACAGCATTAAGCAGTGACTGCCTGAGCCCCCTGGTTTCCAGCCTCACACCAAAGGCACCACTCTTCATCTGCACCTACAGGACACATTAACCCCCTCCCTCTTTCAAGGTACAGCTAATTCAGCTCATTTCATGCAGCAATGCCATTTCTGAAATCTCATATATGACTACTTGAGAGAAGGAGCCACTTCCAAACCAATTCTCTCCTGTTTCTCACTAACCCATGATTAAACTTCCTACATGTGTTATTATTAGCAGTTCTTAAGGAGAACTTCACACTAAAATTTCAGCTGTCCTAAGAGCAGAGTTGGAACCAGCAGCTCCATTTGCATCCCATTCTGGTCCTTCTTTTAACAAAGGCAGCAGAAGACACATCCCTGGCTCACCTGCTGCCATTCCCCAGAGCACAACCTCCCATCTGTTGTTGGTTTTTAATCTCTGCTCCTGTGGCAGCGGCCACAGTGTTTGTGTTCCTGTTACCTTTGCTCTGGAAACAGCAACTTCTAGAGCAGGGCCAGGGAGACAGCTGGGATCAAGAAAATCAAAACCACTAAAGACTCCTTCATCCAAATCCTCAGCTCCTGAAAGTTGTCCCATACACCCTGGCCTCCAGCCCCAGCCTCCACCTCCCTTCCTCACCATTGCTCTCGTCCAGTGGACCAGTCCAAGGACAGGGCCAGTCGCTGTGCCCCGAGATCCACCCTGAAGCGTGGCTCCAACATGCAGCTGTTCTTCTACTGGAAACAAAAGGAATGGATTAACACTGGGCAGACAGCAGGCATGTAACAAGAGGTGCACTGCTTCCCACAGCAGGTATTCCAGAGACTGAGGAGCAAATGAGGGTCCCACAATAAAGAAGCAATGGAATGTCCCACAGCACTGTACAATTGCCCAGTGCTGGCTGAGGGGCAAACGTGCACACACAGGGTCCCACCCTTCTGCTGCTCATCTCTCACCAAACCTCCACTGAACTCTGCTTCCTTCTCAGGGAGCGATGAAGTGCAGCAGAAGCGATGACCTGACTGCTGAATTCCCTTACAGACTGGCCTCTGCTTTCTTTGCTCTGTGAGAATTGCTCTGATCACTCTCTTCTCTCACCACCAAAAGAAACCCCACTCCAAAAATCCTCCCTGCTTTTACCAGCTTTGCACCCTCTGATGGTTCCCAGTTAGGCCATACTTGTTTCCAGGGTTTGCTTCTGCCCTCCTCCCTGACTTTGCAGGTGGGCAGAGCCCAGCCCAACTCTCGGTGCCACAAACAAGATCACAGAATTTATGACAAACATTACCAGAAGACAAAAGAAGCATTTAAAAACCTAAGCACGCTGAGGAAGCCATGGAAACCACCCAGCTTTCCTGCAAGCCTATGCACACTACTAGTAAATGTAGAGATGTATCAAACATAGGTTAAAACCAGATTCAGCAGCAGCAGGCATTGCATCCACCCACCTCACTTCCAGTCAGGTGGCAAAATTCCACAGCACCTGTGGAGTTTGCGATGCCAACCATGGGATGTTCTGCAACAGGAATGTGGCACCTAAAAGATCAAGTTAAACAAGTCTCCAATGTCCATCTTTCTTGTATTTTAGGAAGAGGGCAAAGCCATCACTTTCATTCCAACATGCAAAAGGAGAACGGATGTGACCAGAAAAATCTCACATTAAGAAAATCTAAGGCTCCTCAAGTTCCCACACGCCTGTGAGGAGGGGATTCTGTACAGGAGAGACCTACTAGATGTTATTATATAAATAAATGAGGTACAAAGTCATGACCAGCCAAGCGAGCAAAAAATATAAAACACAAACAAGGCAGTCTTTGCTCATGGGAACAAACCGGAAAGTATTTCCCTCCAAGAAGTCAGGAACTGTTCCATTAGTAACTATTGCTGTTGCTGCCATGCCAAAAAAGGATCCCCCGAGGAGCAGAGCGCGCCGCTGTGGCACCGAGCCTGGCCGGGCCAGCGTTACCATTTGATGTCCAGGATGGCGGCCGTGTCGATGCGCTGGATCTCGGTCAGCGGGATGTACGGCTGCTCCTCGTTGTAGTGGTACAGGTAAAGCCGCCCCGTCCGGTCACAGGCCCCATTGCTCCCTCGGGAATCGCTCTGTGGCAAACACGGGAAAGAAAAGGTTAAGCTCAGCCTCGCGTCAGCACCTGAAAGAGATCCTGCTGGGAGCGAGGGGCAGGGCTGAGGCTCCCACTTGTCCAGTCCCAGCCGTGAGGGATGAAAGCCCGCATCGGGGCCAGCCACGCTCGCCGGAGGAGCCTCTCTGCCCCGCCTCGAGCTACCCCAGCCGGGACAAGGCACGGCCCCGCCGCGGGGTCGGCAGGACCGGGGAAGGGGACGGGGCTCGCCCCGGAGCGGGGCCAGGCGGGGACGGGGATTGTCGGCCAGGGATGGGGCCGGGATTCTCCCCGGAGCTGTATCGGGCAGAGATGGGGATGGGAGTTCGGCGCAGAACGGCGCCGGCCGGGCGGAGATGAGGACGTGGACTCGCTCCGGAGCCGGAGCCGGGGCCGGGGTCGGGGCTCGCCCCGCAGCGGGGCCGGGCTCACCTGGTCGGGCGGGCGCAGGTGGTAGGTGCCGCAGGCCAGGATGCTGTGCCAGCCCTCCACCGGGCACCACTCCACCGCGTCCGCGCTGAACTCCGTGTCCACCACCTGCAGCGTGCGCGTCCTGCACGGCGCGGCCATCGCGGGCCGGGCCCTGCTGCGCCGCCGGGGCGGCTCCCAGGAGGCTCCGGGAAGGCGGCGCCGCCGCCCGTCTGCTTCCCGGTCAGGGCGGGCCCGGGGCGGAGCTGCCCCCGCCGAGCCGCCTCTTCCCCCGGCCGGGCTGTCCCCGCGCGCCGAGCTCCTGCCGGGGTTCGGGGCTTTCCCTCGGCTCTCTGAGCTTCCTCCCAACGCGTCCTTCCCGAGGGAAGGGGCTGCGGATCCAGCTCCGCCCCGGTGAGGGACCTCTGCTCCGAACCCGGCAGCTGCTCACGAGAGAAAACCGGGATCAGCCTTCCCCCGGCATCCTCCCAGCGCCTCGCTTAGAGACCTTCCCTACCCCGGCGCTTCCCGGGGAGACGCCGGCTGGTACCGCTTTCCTGCGCAGAGGCTGTTCCGCACCTCGGAGCGATCCCGGTGGCTGCCCTGAGCCTTTCCCTCTCCCCTCGGTCCTTTCCCAGCCGGAGGGCGGCTCCTGCACACTCGGGAATCCCTGCGCGATGCTGCTCCCTGCGCTCCCGTCCTCTCCGGAGTCTGCATTGCCGCTGTTCCCCTGGCCGAAACCCTGCAGACCCAAAGGTCTCATTGCTGAGTGAAATCAGCCAAGGCCTGGCCGTTTGGTGTCTCCCTATAACCAACCCTACACTTACTGACACTGAATTTCATCTCCCACGCTCTCATAACATCCTTCACTCAGCCTTTATTATATTATCACACTGAATAACCTCATCAGTGCATGTTGTCAGTTTCATTATATATTACCTTTTTTCTATTCTTATATATTGGGCATCCAGCTATTTACTTCTCACTACCAAAAAAACCCTTCTCTTCTGCTCTTCCTTTCCTATCTTTTAAATAGTTGTTTGTGTGACAACATTTCCCTTTTTGACCAGCAGCTTTTTTTCCTCGAGTGCCTTGAGGAAAGTCATCATTAAATGCAGTTCAGACTGTCCCAACCAACTCCCCTTTCCCTTGCTTGTTGATGCCTGGAACTGAAGCAATCCCAGTAAAGCTTTGAAGCATGATTTCCCTGTACAAAACCCACACTGACTCCTCCTTGGGATTCAGCCACGGGTGCTGCGTCACAGCATCCATGATTGTGCAGGTGGCTGTAGTTTGAAATTCCTTCTAGAAGCTGCTGTGACATTTGCTGGGACATGCACTGAGGGAGAGGTCACCATCCCAGCTGGGAACTCAGCTTATGCACCCCTGAGCTCCCTCAGAGCCAGAGGTGGCACCGTCTGGTCCTGGCAGCTTGCTGCTCATTTCAGCTGAATTTTAATCTCCCCTAAAAGCACTTCTGTTCTGAACAGATTCTCTGTGGAGCTCTCCATATGGAAGCATTCCTGTGTGAACTCCACCAGCTCTTTCACAGGGAACACATATGCAAACAATTCACTGGATTTTCTCCTGCTGAGACTTTCATCTTCAGGTCAGCCCTTCCCTTTGCTGTGCACCAGTCTCTGTCAACTCCAGCAGTCCCCCTGCTCCTGATTTTTTCAAAACTACTCATCCTAGTTTTATGACTTGAACATCCTTCATATTCCATTTTTCTTTGCATTCTTTCCCTGGGTTGGTTTGTTTGCTTGCTTGTTCTACTTTTCACCTGCCGAATGTTATTCTTTCCATCTCTTACATTTGGACACAAGTTCAGTTTACAAAAGATTTCATCTTACTCTGAGTATCCTGTTTAATCACACCAACCTCCTTCTGCTCTCAGTGCTGTTTTGCTGGGTGGTGAAGCTTTGCTCTGCTCCTGGCCCATGAGGTGTCTTACACCATCTCCATGCCTCCCATAAGCATTTCAGTCTTTCAGCTGCTCCTTTTACAACAAGTTTCATTTAAAATTAAGTCAGAGGAAAACTAAGACTATAACCTGATGGTGTGTTCAAGTATCAAAACACCAAGCCCTGCAATCCACTGTATTTCATATTTTGTGTTTCTTAAGACAGCCAGGATTTCCAGTTGTGGTTTCTGCATGTTGGGATTGGTGATATCATCCTGCTTGGATAGGAAGGAGCACCTGGAAGGTACCTGGATGAACATTTCACGCTGTGTTTGCAGGGACATGCAGCCCTCTGTTACAGCATCAGGAACACTGCAGCCTCCTGACCTGAGCTGGATTTCCTTGCAGGAAATCACTTGGATGAAGAACATCTCCATCAGGGGGAAGCCCTTGGAAAACCAGTTCTTTATCAGAACCTTCCAGGTCTGCTCCCAGATGAATGACTCCATTCCTGAGTTTTTAAATATTTGTCCATACAGATATCCCTGCCAGCCTGGGTTTTCTGTGGGTAAGGAGGGCCTTTACAAGAGCTCCATCCTCTGGGGAGCTGCCACCTGAGAGGGAAGATCTCTGTGCATACCAAGACCTGCCAGAGTCATTGATCACACAACCTCCCCCAGCAGCAGGCAGGGATGTGTCTACTGCAGTCCCCAACACTTTTCCAGGAGTCAAAATCCCCACAGCCACTTCTCTCCTCTGGCATCAGGACAGTCTGGAGTCAGGGATCACACAGCCAGGTCAGAAGCTGTTGGCACCCTGAGCCTTTGCAGGATGTCTGGGCAGTTTCTCCCCACTGGGGTTGGTCTCACAGCCCTTTAACCCTCTGGGCATCTCCCACCTGCTGTACCTCACCCTCCCACATTTCCTGGGATGGGGATTTCCCCAAAACCCCTCCATTCCTGGCTTTGTCCCCCCCTTCCCTGCATCCCACCATTCTCTAACTCCCTGTGGATTTTCCCCATTGCCCCACCAGGCCTTGGGCTGCAGCCTGTCCTTGTCCTCACAGCAGCACTACAAACATCAGCACCAATTTTTCACTGCTTGGTGCTGCTCAAGTGTTTAAGGGCTTTAAGACAAACATGATTCCTGGTAATAAAATGGAAAACTGGCAGGACAAAGAGCAGCCTTTTAAACAGACAAGGGGGAAAAAAAGTCAGTATTTCTGCCCTGTTAACAGATTACCTCAAATAATAAAATATTCCTTATGTCCCATTCTGTATTAATCAGAAAATGTGCACTTCATTTCAAGGAAAGAATTAATGTTTCCTTTAAAAAAAAAAAAAGATTACCCATTACAGGAAAATTTGATTGGGTCCTGCTTGGTTTTTTCATACTGAAGGGCATTTTGGGCTGCCTGAAAAGAAAAGTTACAGTACAACTGTGGTTTAAGAGTGGCAACTTGACCAGGTGCCTTCAAGTGAACTTCCAGCAGGAAGTTTCAGAAGTTCTTTACAATTTCCCAAGATGCTTAAAGCCAAAGAATGAAAACCCACCAAAATGTTAATAATTCAGAACTTCCTGTGCAGATATTAGAAACAGAATATAATATTGGAAGTCCACAGCAGATCAGTTTTCTAACAAATTGAATACAAGCAAGACCAACATTGCAACATGAAGTAGCAAAGTGAATCCTGATGGAAAAATCAAAATTCTAAACGGCTTTTACAAAAAAATTTTCACTAAGCACTCCAAGAAAGGCTCTGCATTAAGCACTCAGCAGCTCAAATTCTTCTACTGTGAAGCAAGACTAACACCTGGCAAATTATCCATTTAGCTCTTCAAGGAAACTCAAGTGAAGTTCTTTACACTTCTAAGGCAAAAATTAAAAAGAAAATGGTTATTCATGAAAAGAAAAACAGGCATGTGCTCTGCAAGGGAAATCCTCCTCTCATACTACTTTTACTCATTACTACATTAAAAAAAAATCAAAGTGATTCTCGGATTGATGACAACTCTTAAAAAAGTGAATAAATAATTCAAATTACCCAATATTAGATATTTAAACATCTCTGCACGACTGGAGTGTTTGCTATGCTTCGGGGAAGCCACGAGGGCAACCACATCCACACACAGCTGGTACCTGAGCTCCCTTACAGCTGCCTTCTGTACAAGGGCTTTGGAACAGAAAGCTGATCCAGCTTCCTGAAAATCCTGGCTGCTCCAAGGCCCATCTCCAGCAGCCCCTCCGAGGCAAGCCCGGCTGCAGTGCCTGGACACTGATCCCAGAGGCTTCCTGCACCCCATGCCAGCTCCTGGGGCACTGCTCCTGCCCTGCAGGGACTTCCAGCAGCCAGGGGTGACTGAGCTCTGAAAGCAGCTGGAAGGGAAGGGGAAAAAGCCAGAGAGCAGACAAGGATTCATTCCAACCTTTACTTTGTTTGCTCTTTTTTTTGTTTTGTATTTTTTTTTTTTCCAAAGAGAGCTTCCATGCAGAGTTCTCCAGAGTAAGTGCTGATGCCGGAGCCTGCCCCGCCGGCCTTGGCACTGCCACAGACACTTCTGCCACATGGGAGGAAAAGCTTTTGCTACATGACTTCTTTTTTTTTTTTTTCCTTTTTTTTTTTTTTTCTCCAAACTTTTAGGCCAACAACATGTTCTCATCTGAACATTACAGTTAATGAGTGCTATCAAGAATTCCTAACAAAAACTGTACATGAGTTTACAAACGTATTAACATATAAATAATGAGAAGCTTCCTGCCTGGAGCCTCCACAGTAGTCTTTTTGCTTGAGAATATAATACTGGAAGGGCAGACCCAATCCCTTTCCACAGCACCAGTCAGAGCTGGCTTAGTCCAGTCAGCCATTCTGCTCAAGCATCACAGGGTATTTTTTTTTTTTTTCTTCAGTGCCTCTGGCTTTGATAAAGCAGTCTGTCATACTGTGCAAAAGCAAGAGTCCAATGCCTTTGGGAAGGAATCCTGCTGCTGAGAGGCCTCTGCCCACCCGGTCATCGTTCTGGTCCGAGCTCCTGCTGGAAGGTCCTTTTCTTCTCCCGACAGTGCTTCTTGTGAGCGGGCCAGTCCTTCTGCTGGCACTGCGAGCCGCAGTACCGCGCCACCTGGCAGCGGCCGCAGATGTTGAACTCGCGTAGCTGGGGACAAGAGAGGCCATTAGAGAGGCTGCTCAGCATCACCCCCTGGGCAAGCTCAGCATCACCCCCGGGGCTCACCCCAGCAGCTCTCCCAAGAGGAGCCGACGGAGTTCCCAAGGAGCTTTGTGATCAGGGCTTGCAAACCTGTCGCTAACAGGTGACAGGAGGAGGCTGAACAGCCTTAAGCTGAAGGAGGGCAGGGTTAGAGGGATACTGGGAAGAAATCCTTCCTGTGAGGCCCCGGGTTGCCCAGATAAGCTGGGTTGCCCCTGGATTCCTGCAAGTGTCCAAGGTCAGGCTGGACAGGGCTTGGAGCACCCTGGGATAGTGGAAGAGGTCCCTGCTCATGGAATGAATTGTTAAGTCCCTTCTGGCCCAAAGCAGTCTGGGATTGTGAGATTCTGTGAAACACAAACATCCCACCATGAGTTCCAGAGAACCAGAAAGGTTTGAAGCATTTTCTGTGGCTGTACATTTGCTCTTGTAAAATGGGCTTAATAGACAAAATATTGGAGCATTACACATTTGTTGTCACAATGCTGCTGTTTTGTCAACTTCTGTTTTCAACTGCAAACACCTGAAATTCAGAAATTATCAGGACGGCTGCACAAGCTCAGCCATTGACAAAGTTACTGTTATCCAGGGAGTTTTTGGGCACAGACCCAAATAAAAGGCAGAACTGCTTCTGTTTCAAATACAGGGAATTTAAGATCATTTTTGCAAATGTTCCCTTCCCCAAAGCAGAAAGTGGAACACAATGGGTTTAGCCTACTCAGCATCTGCTATCACAAGAATAGCCCTTGTTTATAGATAAGGCATCTGTGTGACAGAGGCACAGCCCTTGCACAGCTCATTCTCTCACTCCTGATGTTGCTTTATCTTCCTCCAGCAGAACTCTTCCTCCCAGCTCTCCCCTGAATGAAGGCCACTGCAATTCACCTTCTGCTCAGGAAATGGTAACCAGATTATTTTTTGATTCCATGACTGTCCAAACCCTCTTACAATGCTTCCTGCTGTCTCACACAGCTGCTCACTCATCCCAGTTCTGCTCCCTGCAGGAAAGCTTCCACCTGGCTTTTTGTGCACTCTGCAGAAATCACCCTCCTCCCAGCAGCCCAGGAACATCCAACTCAAACCCACATTCCCTCCAACCGAAAATTAGCACAGGGTCTGGAGGTTCAGGCCTAAGAAAACCCGAGTGGAAGAAAATTATTGCTTTTAGCCCCTGAATGGCTCACATACAGCTCCACATTTTAAATAACAAATAAATCCCCAGACACACCATTATCCCAAGGCACTCCATGCTCACTGCCAGCTCTCTGAACCCACCTGTTTTTCAATCATTGTGCAGGGAGGGTAGTGACATTCATAGTAAGTGCAGGAGTTCTCTTCCTCCTCCACAACATCCCCATTAGCATTGTAATATCTGGTTACATTCAGGACAGGAAACTGCTCTTCTATGGGGTCTGTAGGAAGCTGTTGGATTGCCAGCCAGTACAGACTTTGTTCCCTGGAAAAAAATAACAAGTTTGGTACATCAATTCATAATAATGATAGAGAGAAACTGATTCCAAGTTTATTAATAAATAAGGTTAACATTGTATTTAGCCTCAGATTGCACATACTGCTCATATATTGGGTATTTTAAGGTTATTTTAGCCTAAGTGCAAACCCCAAAAGTTTAAAGGTACCAATCAAGAAACATTCACATTGAGCAAAATTAATTCTGTGCAAAATTATTCACACCAAGTCAAAATTCATTTCTGGCTTGAAGTCTGTTCTTCTTCTTGAACCCCCAAAATCATGTGGTGCATTTGTAGTTCACTACTCCTCAAAATCACTTTAATCAGCTCTAAACACCCCAATCTTAAAGCCACTGCTAAAATGTTAAAGGAGAAGAGTGTGATGTGGAGTTTGTGGGTCTCATCATTGATTATCCACATCCATCCTGGCATGAAGAGCTGGATGTGCTGAGTGGCACCAGTGAAACCCAGCCCATGGGAAGTTCCCAGGAGCTGCTGGTGAGAGGTGCTGGGAGCTGAGGCCAGAACTCCCCTGGAGCTGAGTGAGTCCAACTCACAGCTTCCACCACAAGCAGCTCCCACAGGTCACACTGGCATTGCAGGGAGATGTGCAGGTTCCCCTGAGCCTCTGCTCAGCTGGGAGGGCACAGAGGCCTCCTGCCCCACCTGGCACAGCCCCGAGGTGAGACGGTCCCTGCACAGCAGGGCCATGAGCACAGACTGTGCCCCGGTGAGGAAGCCAGAACAGAGCGATGCACAAAACATCCAAGGTTAAACCAAAAAGGCTCTGCCAAGGCAAAAATCACTAAAGGAAGGAGACAACATCTGAAGAGATTTTTCATTCCCCCTGCCAGGTGCTGCCATACCTTTGTTTGCTGGAGATTTCCTCAGCCTTGGGCTTCCAGCCCCACGGGACGAGGCGCAGGTTGTCCAGGCGGTTGTCCACGGTCACCGAGTTCAGATGCACCACCTGAAAGCCAGGAGCAATCCCTCCCCTGTGCCTCTCCCTGCAGGAGACAAAACCAACCTGGAGGTCAGTGGTGAACAGGAAGAGCTAAAAAAAAAAATATCACAGCAATTGCAGAGGCAGTGTGAGTTGGGACCTGCTGGCACTGAGCTGCAAAGAGACTCCAGTGGCTACTTCAGACAGGGCAACCCTCAGGAGAAAGTGCCTTTTTCCAGGTAATTTCAATTATATATTAGTTGAATCAAAAGAGAGAGTGCAGAGTAATTTCAAGCACATTGCTTAGTTCCAGAGTCTACTCCTCCAGTTACTGGCCAAAGAAAACGTGAGTGGAAGAAACTTATTGCTTTCAGCCACTGCATGGCTGGCATAAAGCTCCACATTTTAAATAACAAATAAATCCCTAAACACACCATTAGCCCAAGGCATTCCATCCATGCTCACTCTCAACTCTCTGAACCCACCTTTGAATCAAAGTAAAGAGTGTAGAGTAATTTTAAGCATATTGCTTGGTTCCAGAGTCTACTCCTGCAGTTACTGCTAGAGATCCATGGAATTACAGTGTTCCTTGAAAGGTGCCAGTACTGGCTTATTGTTTTCACAGGAAATTCTATCAGACACATTTGTGCAAGTTTGGCACTGGTGTGGAGTCAGAGGGCTTATTATTTATGAAGAAACCTCTCTGAACAGCAACAGGAGAGGTTTCACTGAGTATGCAAATGCTTTTAGACTCTAATTGTGTGTAACACACTGGAGTTCTGAAATGACGTCACAATTGACCAAGAGACACCTGAAATTTTCCCAAAACCCAAAGCAGGACTGAGCCAGGATGGCTGCAGGGGGAATCTTCCCTACTGCCTTCTAAGAGTTTTCATTTCCCCTTCCCCCTTCTTTTCACCTCTCCTTTCTCTGCTTCATCAGGTATCAAGTTCACTGTCAAACACCCTCATGCCTGGACAAGTTTTGGGATCACTCCTTGCAGGAGTCCCCATCTCAGCTGAAATGCAAGGCTTGGACAGAAGGCTGTGTCCCTGTGACTGCTCAGCCATGAGGAACTTCCCAGCACAGGAGAACAAGGAGCAAGCAGAGCTGACAGCACTCACTGAGGGTAACCCAGCACCTTCTCCATGGAGACCTCCCAGCAGCTTCACCCAAGCCCAGCCTGAGTCCTGCTCAGCCCTTACTGAACATTTCAGTTCAAACACTTAATTTTGAAGAGATATTTGCCCAAGTTTAAAAAACTCCCACTTATTTGAACCTTTACAAAGCTCAGCATTACCCAGCAGAACAGGAAACTCATTTCAATGTGACTTATAATGAAAAATGTAGGATTTTGTATTCTTGCTCAAAATCCATCCAGATATCTGTAAAGTTATATACCTTGGGGGTAAGAAAAACTCCTGCACTTCACATTTGCCCCAAAACTTTGTAGAATTTAATGAGGAGAATCCCCTTGGAGAGGCTACAAGCAGCACCTACACACAGACAGTGCTCCAGCTCCCTCCAGGTAATTCCTGTGAGGACACCCCTGCATGAGAACAGAGCCTGGAGCCCCTGCCAGGGAGTCTGCTGGGCCTCCATGGAAGAGGGAAAAGCTCTTCCCTTTGAAGGTAAAACTAACAAAATCCTTCTTTCAGGGAAAAAGCAACCAAACCACACACATTAAAGCAAATAAACTATCTATGGCAAGGAGCCTGCTGAAGTGCCCTAAAGGAGGAATCCCAGCTTGATTTGGGTTGGAAGGGACTTTAAAATTCAGCTCATTCCTGCCATGGGCAGGGACACCTTCCACTATCCCAGGCTGCTCCAAGCCCCATCCAACCTGGCCTTGGACAATTCCAGGGATTCTTCCAGGGCCTCCCCGCCCTCCCAGGGAACAATTCCTTCCCAGTATCCCATCCAACCCTGCATTCTGGCACTGGGAAGCCATTACAGTAAAAGCTACTTTTGAGTTGCTGAAGGCCAACAGAGGATCTGGCAAAGGGAATCAGGAGTGCTGAGGGCTCCAAGTGGGAACCCAGGAAGCAGTGAACTGCTGAAGGTGAGCATCAGTCAGATATGGAGACAGGGAAGGAGTTAAGGTTCTTAGAATGAGCCTAGGACAAAGTGCCAGCTGGAGAGATGGGACAGATAGGAGACAGGAATCTGGGAGGAGGAGACAGAAGTTCAGAGCAAGAACAGCCTGTGCAGGGGGGGACAGGAAAGGGGATTCCAAGACTAAGTTAAGAAATATTTTTGATTTTATTAGATCAGAGTTTAGAAACTGCTGGAGTTGGGGAAAGAGAGAGGATTATGAGAGATTGTCCCTGACACTGGGATGTCACAGCAGAGTGGCACATACCTACCCTGCTCCTCCACAGCCCAGATCTGCACACAACACCCCAAAAAAGCAAATTCTGACCAAATCTCCTCCCACACTGAGCCAGTCTTTACCTCCTTATACAAAACCACATTTATCTACATCACTGCCAGCTATTCTGTGGCCTCAAGTGACAAAAGCCTAAGTAAAGGTGGAAGTTGGGCCTTGCTGGTGAGCAGTCAGTGTTAAACACCACTGCACTGAGGTGCCAGAGCTGGAAATGCCAAATGCAGGGTGGTCCCTTCTCTGCACACATCAAGAAGGATGCTTTGAATGCACAAGCACTCCACTGCCCTCCCCAGGCCTCTCTCTGACCATCCCACTTCATCCAAACTGAGCAGGAAGGACAGGCTGTGGAGAACCTGCTTGTCCCTTGCAGAAGGGGCAGCCTCAGTAATGCAGCCAAAACTCCTGCAGAGCTGGAGCTTCTGCCTCCCCCTGCACTCCTGAGCCCCTGCAAGATGCCAGGCAAAACCCTTCCCCTAAGACTTTCCAGGGAATTACCTGGATTCTGTTCTTTTGGTATTTCAGCAGCTCACAACCCAGACTGGAGCACAAGAGCAGACACAGCAATCCCAAGCACCAGGAACCAGAACTGAGCCTGTTAGAGGCAGCAAGATGGCAAGTGCTCTTAAAAAAAACCCTTAAAAAACCCCAGAAATCAGATCTCAGATGTCTTTTTGAACGTGCAGCTGGTGCTACTTATGACTAATCTGCTGCTGTTCCCCAGGGAACATCTCTGCACCCAGCAGAACACAGAGCTGGGATTGCTCCACAGGGAATGGGTGAGGGGATGAGCCTTCTGCAGAGACATCCAAATCCTGCTGTGGGGGAGCCAAAACTCCATGTGGAAATCACAGCAAGCACCAGAGAGGCTGAAGAACCATCAGGAAGTTCTCCCTGTAAGAATTTTTGCAGCTCATGCTGGGAATTTCCAGCTCTTGGTTGCCTTTTGATCCCACAGTTGCCTTTACACAGAGCAGCAGGAGAGCTCTGGGAGAAGGTCCCTGTCACTGCTGCAGCTCCAGCAGCTCCAGGCTTTTTATCCCAAGGGCCTCATGAAATGAACAAAGATGCTTAACTAGAAAAGAACAAAAAAATTCAAAAAAATCTGTTTTTACTCACATCTACCACATGCAATTCACTGTATCTTAAACCAGAGGCACACAGTTGGGTTGGTTTTTCATGTTTTGGGGGGGTTCATGTGCAGAGAACAATTGAATTACACCCCTACACCTGCAGTAATCCACACGTTCTTTGGTTTTCCCTCACCCAAGGAGTGAGGCTGGCACTGGGAAGTGCAATCACTGCCTGGCTCTGCCCAGCTCTCCTGACTCTCACAGGCTCCAAAGCTCCAGCACTGCCCCTCCTCACCAAGGGAAGGATGTGCCACTCCTCTCCACTCCTGGTCTGTGCTCACAGCAGCCCCAAAACTGCTGTTTTAGGCAAGAGGAGGGGCAGAAGCTTCACAGCCCCTGCAGACTCAGCCACTGAGCTGCAACTAAAGATCAGCAACACAAACCCCTTCAGGACCAAAAGGAACTCACAGGAAGAGCAGATTTTATATTTCCTAGTCCAAAAATCTGACTACAACTTCAGAGCTGCAGCTCTGCCTGCCTGGCAGCTGACCCCCCCCCACCCTGTGCCTCTCCAAAATCCCCATTACACACAATCTCTTATTTTTAACCACAGCCCATGCTCGAGTGACACAATTTGAATTTCCTAACTGAATATGCTCAAATGACTTCCTAATTTGAGTAAAACAAGCCAGAAGAGGCAATGGCTGGGCTGTGTCATAAACAAATAGCTGGGCTGTCATCATTTGCACAGCCTTCAACAATTGACCTGAATAATTTTCAGGTGCTGTTTAATGCTACTTACAGATAATAATTATGACTGACTGAGGTTCACAGTTAGCAGCAGCTGACAGTGATTTGCTCCACATACTGCAGCCAATTTCATAATTTCAACCAAGTTCTATGTGCAATAAGATTAAACATTAACAGATGCAAGTGAAAATCCATATTTAATAAGCAGATTGGAAATAATAATGAAAATAATCTGATTTTCTTCCTGTCTCCTTCCTCCTGTGCAGAGCCTGGTCCTAGGGGACAAAAGGTAACCTGGAATGATAAAGGGCATCCTGGGCACTATGACTTCCAAGGATGTGGAACTGAATAGAAAATATGCTTCATTTTTCCAAAAAGGCTTTTAAAAGAAGTAAGATTCCTTCAGCAGATCCCACCTTTTCTACAAACCCATCAGCAGCTAGAAGGAGCAATAGATCAGCTCAGAGGGTGAGCTGCTCTCACAAATGAGGAAATTGGCCCCAAAACGTAATGTTCATCCCATGAAGGATTTCAAGGGTTTGTAGAGTATGGAAAATAAGATGCAGCAGCTGGTATGAACCATCAGCAGCATCACCTCAGGCAGTTTTGCAGAAAGGCATAAAAAACACCTCAGATTTTTAAGTTACCAGGAGTTCCCTCTGTCCAGTGCTTGGCCATTCTCAGCAGACAGAAAACCCCACAAACAACCTTCAAAGGTTTGTCTTCACCCATTAAATGGTGCAGGTCCCATTTTTCCCTGCAGGTGCACTTTGGGCAGCATTTCCCAGGTGTAAACAGGGCATCCATGAACCACCCTCACCTGTCCCTGCCCGGGATGCTCCACAGGCTGTGCCCTGCGAGGACTCTGCAAACCAAACCCCTCTGGGCACCCTGTGCTGGGTTTCCACCTCTCCTCAGGGGGCTTAGGCTATGAAATCACCCCACACAAGCTGCTGGCAGCAAACTGAACCCTTGGTCTTCCACTCCCTCCAGTACCCACCAGAGCAGCTCGTGCAGGAGGCGGCCTGAGCCCCGGCCCCGGTTCTTGTCGAAGGCGTAGGCGAAGATTTTAGCACCATTTCCATCAGCATCCACCTCCATCCGAGCCTGGGGGGAAGGAAAGGCTGTGAGATCACCCCCCGAGGGGCAGGCAGCACCTGCTCCACTGGGCTGGACACAACATTTCACACTTGGCCCTGCTGCTCCCTTGAGCTTGGTGGCATCTGAGGTGTCTCAAACACAACCGGCCCGGCTGGTGGGGCTGGGAAAGGGCAGGGAGGAGCTGGGGGGGCTGCCTGGAGAAAGAACAGCAGGAAAGCAGCTGTGGGGCTGGGATTCATGGCAGGAGCCCCATGGGGCAGGAGCCACACACCCGGGGGAGGATGCACACACCTGGGGCAGGATCCACACATGGGGCAGGAGCCCCCCACACACACGGGGCAGGAGCCCCACACATGAGGCAGGAGCCCCACAGGACAGGAGCCCCACAGCTGGGGCAGGATCCCCTTACATGGGGCAGGATCCCCACAGGACAGGAGCCCCACACCTGGGGCAGGATCCCCTTACATGGGGCAGGATCCCCTAACATGGGGCAGGAGCCCCACACTCGGGGCAGGAGCCCCACGTACCCTGTCCCTGTGCAGCCACCAGGGCTTTGCTTTCAGCACTGCCCCTACACCCACCTCACTGGCAGAGCAAGGGCCCCTCATTTTTCCTGCCCTCCACCAGGCTCAGTAAGCACTTGATACATCTGGGACAGTCACAGTGTGCTACCAGCACAGTGACACAGGCACTCACAGTGGCTGCCAGAGGGGAGGAATGGACAACCAGGGAGTGTTCTGGCACTCCTAAAAACTCCTAAAAATTCCTAAGAGCAGCCCCAAAGCATCCACTGCACTGCAGAAATTTAGCTGATGATGGTCCCTCCTCCTCCAAAAAAAAAAGCTTTATTTGTTGAAGGTTTTGTAATCATTCTCTTTCACTTTCAAAGCCTTGGTAGAACCCACTTACCCTCCTCCAGTGGATGTGAAGAGAAAACGCTTTTTCCTGGTCCCATAATCAGCTACAATAATACAGGTTTTCCTCACTCAAGACTAAGTGCAGTGTGAACATTTTTACTGTTTGCCAAACCATGGGAGGACAAATTATCAGTTCCCCAAAAGCAAACAAACAGCAGGAAAATTAAAGACTACGTAATAAATTAGTAAAGACACGTTTTAAAACAACGTTCATCTAATTGAAGGATAAAAATAAAAAGGAAAACCCAGAACTTTTCCTGCTTGGAAGCTTCCACGTTGGGACTTCGACAACTTAAAAACTGGTTCTTTTTCCCCCCAGTCAGGGGAGCTGCAGGCACAGCACCTCCGAGAGCTGTTTGGTCGCAGCAGGGCACGAGGAAAGGAAAAAGCCGAAGCTGCAGCGGGAGCCCGAGCACCGCCAGCCCCGGCAGGGCGCGGGGGGCGGTGGCGGGGACGGGGCAGCCCCGGGCGGGGCCGGGAGTCACAAAAACCGATAAAAAACCGATAAAAAACCGCGAGGGGAGCGCGGGCAGCGGGCGGGGCCCCTCACCTCGAAGGAGTAGCTCTCCACCAGCGGGATGTCCTGCTCGTCAATCAGCGTGTACTTGGTCTGGAATACAGCGAGAGCGCCGTCAGCGCGGCGGCACGGCCCCGGCACGGCCCCGGCACGGCCCCGGAGCGCACGGCACGGCTCGCCAAGGCCCGGGACGGCACGGCACGGCCCCGGTTCCGCACGGCACGGCTCCGTAAGGCCCCGGCACGGCCTTAGTGTGGCCGCGGCATGG
>VWYO01003154.1:45577-66772 GCA_013400275.1 Rhadina sibilatrix | reverse complement strand
ATTTATTATATATATATTTATATCTGGATAAATGAGTTTAAAATGTTGCCTATCAACATATGATTATAATGGAAGCCATCTGTGTTTTGGATAAGATAAGCAGATTTATCTCTTTCTGGAAGCCTGTGATTTATTTTTGCTTTGGATGGTAAAGCGGATTCCATTTTTTCTAATAGTTTGTTCGCAATAAATGTATTTATTTATTATATGTTCTGTACTTTTTAAAGGCTATGGATGGATGCAAGAGAGGAAGGTTCCCTGTTTGTCTTCACCTGTTACTTTCCAGGTCAGGAAGAAGTACATGCAAATAACAGAACATTATGTCTTCACTGAAAGTGAAGAAGTATTTTGAGATTGATACAGAGAGACACTAGGAATTAATAGCAGTTTTACTACTAGAGGAGATCAGAGGAAATATGGATAATTCCCATCCTGAAGCAAATTTGATTGTACTATGCAAAGTCTATTGAAAACCATAAAGCCAGTAAAAGTTGTTTTAAACCAAGACTGGAAGAAAAGATTCCACATGGAAGGACACATCAGGCAGAGCAAAGACTTGTTAATAAACTCTTTAATCTTCATAATGACTTATTATCTGGGTCTGAATTTTCTCATTACCATAGTTTGTGTTCAAATAAAACCTGCCATTAGGAGGTTAAAGGTCTTTCTGATGCTTTTGTAGTACATATTTATTAGCTTTTTAGTTCAGATCATAGGTTACCTTTGAAGTAAAATCTACCACTTCCACTTCCTATATTTGGTTAACATTATAAATCAATCTTAGAGAACATAATGATGATTACATAAGCAAAAGCATCTCTTGGAGACATCTTAACATGCTGTAATGTCAATGTCTAGTTGCTCTGTGATATTCACCTAGAATTACTCTCTTACAAAAATTCTACAAAAAGCATGTTTAACGTGGACATTGGATCATCAAAATCAATTATTTCCCCTTATGTATCTACTGCTATTGGCACATACATAGTTTAAGAAAGTAATTTAGGAAGAATACTTACTATAAGAAGGGTTGTACAAGCCCAAAGTTCTCAGTTAAATTCCCATATTTTTAAAGCCTTTGTAATCAGAAAATCAGGTTCAAAAAGAAGGAAAAGAAAATGTCTGCTAAAACTTCATCTGTTTCATTTCAAAGTCCTATGGCTCAGCTGAAATCCTCCCTCAAACACATTTTTAGCTACAGTGCTACATTTGTCACTGAAGTGGTAAAACTTTAATTATGCTTTTATGATTCCATATTCTCTGGGAATGGAACAGCTAAAGTAACTAACTAAGTCGTAACATACTGCAGCATGCTTAACCAAATCATCAAAGACTTGAATCTGGGTATCTAGATAATTTGTAAAATAATTACACACACTGTGATTTCATGAATTAGTCGTTACAATTACATTGTTAAATAGAAAAAGGCAGAGAATGATTCCTGGCCTCAGTTCCCAGTGGCTCTGGATGCTGAGACCTAGCCCCATCTGTGTTGGATTTCTTTGGAGAGACCAAGCTGGAGTTCTCTGAATGAGAGCCATGGGATGAAAAACCATGAAGTAGCAGTTAATTGGGAATATGTGACTAACATTCATCCTCAGTTCTGACTCAGTACAAAAGAGACGTAAATATACTGTAAGGCCATCAGAGATGATGAAGAGGATGGACTATCTCTCCAGTGAGGAAAGGCTGAGACAACTTTTTAGCCTGGAAAAAAAAAAAGGCTCAAGGGAGATCTCAGTGTGACCAAGAAGGTAAATATCATCTTTACTTCTATCAGAAATAGTGTGTCCAGCAGGACTAGGGCAGTGATCATACTTGTACTCGGCCACTGGTGAGGCTGCACTTCAAATCCTGTGTGCAGTTTTGCATGCCTCACCACAAGAATGACAGAGAGGTGGTGGAAGGTATCTAGAGAAGCTGATATCCAGAAGATATCCAGCTGGTATCTTCCAGTATCCAGAAGACCTAAAGCATACATCTAGTCCTCTTATGAGGTGCAGCTGAGGGAGTGTTCAGCCTGAGGAAAAGGAGGTTAAGTGGGGACCTTATTGGTCTCTACAACTTGCCTGAAGGGAGGTTGTAGCCAGGTGCAGGTTGGTCTCCTTAGCAAATAAAAAGCTATGGAACAAAAGGAAATGGCCTCAAATTGCACCACGGAAGGTGAATTGGATATTAGTCAAAATAACTTTTCTGTAAGAGTTGTCAAGTGTAGGCATAGGCTGCCCAGAGAAATGGTTCACTCAACTCCTGGGGTTATTTTAAACATGTGGTAGGTAGGAATATGATTTAGTGCTGGGATTGGCCATATTAGGTTTATGGTTAGATTCAATGATCTTAAAGGTCTTTTCCAATCTAAGTGATTTTATGATTCTGTAATAAGTAATATGTATAAGCACCTGAGGGAGGGTGCAAAGTGGATGGAGCCAGGCCCTTTTCAGTTGTGCCCCGTGACAGGACCAGAGGGAAAACCAGAAGCTTTTCTTTGTACAGAGAAACTACGCTTTTCTAGTGTTGACTTGGATAGAGAAAAACAGGACAGGACAAGGTGGAGCAGGATGAGGTGGGGTAGGGCAGGGAGTAAAGGGAAGGGAATTGAGAGCAGAACCAAAATAGAGGTAAGAAAAATAATTTAAAATGGCCAAACCCCCTTACTAACTTGCTTTTTCACTTACATATTAGGTATGTTGCACTTGTCATTATTCAGCAGGTGTCTACTAGTGATTCAACAGACTCGAACAGTTTCAGATTCTATATGATACTCATCTATTTTCCATCAGCTCTACCCCCTTAACCTGTGATATAAAGACAATCATGGGGGTTTGGATTATATATAATGGGAATGATTTTCCTAATTACTTCCAGGCATGTATATATATCTGTGTTTGTATGACCAGTGCAGCATGATGGACAAGTGGTCAACTGGAATGAAAAAAAGGATAGAAACTAGTTAACCAAATTTTCTATTGTGAGATAGACTAACTCATAAATAACATTGAAATGAAAGAAAACATCTAGCTATTAAAAAAAATCAAAGTATCTGGAAATTATTATAAGTTCAATCCTATAATTCTCTCCACAGATAAATGTAATCAGTTTTTTTTTTTTCTTATTGGTTTTATTTTTATCTGCCAGAAAAAAAAAAATAGTTTTCACAACTTTAGCCCAGCCTTTCTTCTGAAACCTCTGTTTAATATTACACATGTAAAGTCTTCAAGCTACGATATAAATTAGAATTTATGCTTCTGTCTAGGGTGTATCTCTTGAAAAAAAGATGCCACATAATACACTCTGCTAAAGTACTGTGAACATATATAGTACCAAGGTTTGATGAAGTAAACAAGGATTTTATACTAGACTGTGTAAACTAACTTTTTTTTGTCAATATCATTCCATGCAAAAACCCCAACCGTAAAGTGAGTCATTTTGATACAAGAAAATCTGTCACAAGAATTTATAGTGCTGCTATGTTTCAATCAGCTCATGAGTTAACAATTTACAATCTTTTGATCTACTGAAGCAAGCCTGGCACAGATCAAAACAACTAAAGAAGAAATGTGGGTACAAAAATACTTCTTGTTGTAATTCATTTAATAAAGAAGATACATCATAGAGCTTTATTAAATATTGGAATAAAATCTTTGGATAGGTGAAAGACAAATCCCAAGAGTGGTACAACCTGCAATAGTAGAAAACAAACAAAAACAAATAGTGTCTTATGTTTTCAGCTCAAAACCTTTGCATTTACAGAAAGGAGAACATATTTTAAGATCTGGATCTTCATAAACAGATACTTCAAGGACCATATCTAGATTATAAACTCTGCTAATATAAAAACTATTATTTATTCTTGATTTATTTATGTGCAGGAAGGATCTATAGCTGCATTTTTGAGGGTACATCTGCATTATATCCAAAAAGTGTATGTCTACCTTGTTCACAGCCTCTCTAGATCAGACAGACTGTGTTTTACTTGAGATACCCCATAAATTGCTTAATTTACTGCATAAATTAAAGTATTTCTTCTTCTTGTGGGATGAAAGGTCATTTCATGGTGCTGTCAGAAACACAGGAAAACACATTGTGTCATAAAGGATATTTGAACACACCAAGAATGTTTCAACACTGCCTGATCCCTGAATAATTGGAAGGAACAAATTATTTGCAGTTTTACTCGTTGCTTAATGAGTGCTTGTGTAAAGATGGGTAGGGGTAAAATTAGAGGAATTTGGGAAGTTATATTCTCATATCCACAGAAGTTATAACAGCATGGAAATTATAGGATGAAATGCAGTTACTACTCCCTGGATAGAATGCGGTTGGCATACCTGAAACTTACACCACAATGATCCCCCACACACCCAATCTACATCCATAAGCATTACACTAAGGGGAAGAAAGGGGAGAGTGGAGTGGAGTCCAGGATCTGGTGGAATCCTCAAAGGAAGAGGAACTTGATGGTACTTTTCAGGTGATATAACTAGTGGCAAACTTCAGCTGAGAGAGAGAGATGTCCTACTGCTAAACCAGCAACTGTGGCAGAAATACTCTCCTTGGATAACTCATTACAACCTAATTTAACTCATGTAAACCTCCATCCCAAAGTTACACACCCCCAAGGCAGACCCAGCCTTCACTGAGGAAGTGTCTGTATCTTACTGACTGTACATTCAAGAGCAAAACAAGAGAATTTTGCATCAATCAGTAACAAAGGTAGCTATGAACAGCTCCACTTAAACATACAGAAACAGTATGAAATTAAGTTAGGAATGAGAAGATATCAGGGAAGGCTCCATTGTAACTTCTGGGTCCACTCAACAAGCTGAAGCTGTCTCTATAAGTATTTAGTAAGATCCATACTCTATATGCACTAATTGATGATCTCAAGCTGGCTTTGATTGGTGACTGAAATTTGTCTCTGTATTGCTTTGAATACATTTTTGCAGTCTTGTACTATCAGCAGCAATCCTTGAACCTTAACCTGTCACAATTTCCTGTTATTTTGTATAATAAGGAGTGTTATGCTTGTAGAATGTTAGTGTTAGTCCTTCAAGGACACTGGCATTCACCAGCAGCAGGTAACATACTTGAATAAAAGTGTGGAGACCTGGGAGGGAGTCTTTTTTGAGCTGTTGGCTTGTGACCCTGAACAAGTCAGTTGGACTACCCTCCAAACCAACAGGCTGCTCATTGGAAAGTCCTCATAATGGGTTGGGCACAAAGGTCTTACCTTTCCAAAGCAAGTGGACACATGTGATATGTATATAATAGCCTTATTGGAAACCTTTTTAATTTCATATATAGGAAGATTTTACTAAATATGGGGTTGGTTGATTTTGTTCATTACTATTGCCTAAAACAGATGAGGTTATATTTGTTATTCATAAGTTTTCCAGTTAACTGTTCCCGTCTCTATATAATCTGGTTCGCTCTAGGGACTGGATTTTTAAATAATAATAATAATAAAAAAAAAAAATCTGAAGAGGTTCATTGCCTGGTTCTTCCTAGACATTTGTTAAATTGTTACAAAATATTTCTATCCATGATGTAGCATTGCTTTTTTCTGAAGAATGACAGCATTCATTTATCAGTAGAGTTCCTTGTTTTACCTGCTACATCTCAGCAATGTCAGAAACATTGAGGATTTGCCTTTTCTTTTTTCTTGTAACAATTCTACAATACTTGTTTTGAATGATATAGTGTCCCATTTTTAAGTAGTTAAGTGAGTCATGCCCAGTCCTATATCCACAAAAGTGATTTTCTCTTACACAAGTATTTTTTTCCTCATGTGCATAACCAGGTCAGGTAAATTCTACAATGCAAGGCCAATTCCTGATTTAAATATTCTGGTATCACTCCAGTTGATATAATTGAGAATGGCACATGGATATCATTCAGCATGGGAGAAATTTCCTTACTTTTTAAATCTGCAGTTGTGAAGACAAAATTGTAATATCTAGTGGTGTGTTCAGACAAGCACATTCAATAGAAAATATTTGCTTTATTTAAAAAAGGGGTTGTCTATTTGTGTTTTCTTTTCTGTGGAATGATTATTTGACTTGAATCCCTGGTATATAATTCTTCCTCACTCCTTTAGAGTCTAACTTCATACATCACAATTTATATAAAATATTTACATAAATTGTTACATTTTTGCAGCACAAGTATTAAATGATGTTTTTCAAATTACAGTAATGTATTGTATGAACCATTGTGTTTTATTTCTTGTTAACAGAATGGAAACAAGAATAAAGAGAATTATTTGACTCATTTCTTTGCTTTCCTTGTTATAGCAACTAATGTACATATGAAATATCCATTTAAGTTATTCTGAGATTTTTTGTTATACATCTAAAATCATATCCAGATTTGATGGTTTGGGTATCAATTGATGCAAAATAACAGATGAAAATCACAAATTAATTTATCTTCAGATCCAAAAATGTATTAAAGTAATTTTTAGGCAGAGAAGAGATTCACAGACTTTATTATTCAAAAGGCATACTCTTCTTCCATAGGTTTACATTTGCTGTGAAAGGAAAGAGCAGTGGCTTTAACTTAAAACCAAATTTTGATCCAACCCTAATGAAGACAATTTTTCTGCCTTCGTTCCTTTCAATGTTTTCTGTACTAGTACAATACTTTTGCATATTCTGTTACAGAAAAATAATAAAAAAAAGCTCTACAATTCAGGAACTGACACTAGTGGGTGCTCTTAATCCATGGTACTTTGGAAAACAATTATTCTGGGAAAAAAAAAAAGTAAAAAGAGAGAAATTAATATCACAGGAAAAAATATTGTGGGTAAATACTGAAGAGTGATATATTGTTTTGTGTTAAAACACAGGAGTTTGAGCAAGTGAAATGTTAGTTTATCTACCACTTTCTTCATAAAGTTTCATTATGCACATGCCGATGTAAATGTTTTTGTCCATATATCACTATAAGAAGAAGACTAAGTTGAGAGAAGGGAGTAACTGGGTAACTTTTGAGACAGGAAATAAATGAAAGAAAAGATATTGTAACGCATTAGGCCAGGACCTTCCTTACACTTGGCGATGTCCCTGCCTCGGGGTAGGATAAGAAAACATTCTGTGGCTTTGTGGAGCATAATACTTATATTTGAAACTGCCAGTGATGACTTCTTCATCCTTAATCATTTTTTAAAGCCTTCACAAGTAACTTTTAGTCAGTTCTCTGTAATTCTGATAAAGCTTTTTGTTATTATCAGAATATTTATCTGTTCCAGGAAGATTCTTCTCAATGTAATAAGCAGAACAAATAGAATAATTTTTACATTTTGCTCACCTTTCTGGACATCCAATAAGTGCAAGGCTGTAATATTAAACAGTAACACAGATTTCTGGGATTATTTATTGTATTTATCTTCTATAGATAGAAGTTTGAAAGCACTAAGACTCAAAGGACTAACTTAAAGGAAAACATGAAGAATAAATAGAATGTGTATGACATATAGAGTGACAAAAGGAGACCTAACAATGTCAAAGAAGAAAATATCTCTATTCCTTGTCATAAAGGGTAACTGATTTAATTTTTACACAGCATTAGGTAGACATTTGCTCCAAGTTGTGTTCTTAATTTTTATGAATACTTTTGATTACAGCTGTCTTGATAAGCTCCACCTTTTATGATGATATCTCTGTTGGCTGGAGACTGACAAGTTATCCAGAATAAACTAGTCACATTCTAACTTAGTAGTCCACTGTCAACAGGATATATGTCATTTGAAAGAAGTACTAACAATGACAGACCAGTGAAAATATTAATCCTGAAAAGAGTGAGCTCCAGAGAACAATTAATTACCTGTGTAAGAGAGAAGTTAAGGAAAGAAGCAAGTCCACAGACCCCAGTGATGGGAAATATTTGAAGGATGGTCTCCTGTAAAGAGGAGAGCAGATAGCGGGACCCAGAAAGAACTTAGAGGAGATGGGATGAGCTGACAGAGTGACTCTATGCTCTGCAAAAAGGGATATCTTACTCTTCCTCAAGTCTCCTATGCAGTTCCCCTCTGTCTTTTCCTAGCCTGACCACACACTACATCATTCCAATCTACTAGTTTGACAGAAAGTAAACCCAACAGGTGAAATAAAAAAAAATTTCTGACAGTCTAGTGAGCTAAATGAACTTGCAACATAATTAACCAAATGTCAGTTCCACCAAAAAGGAAGAGGGGAACAAGTTTCCCATTAATGATGAAGGTCAGGAAGAAATAGAGGGGTGGAGATCCTTCCTTTGGAGTGGCAAAATATATTAGTTTGACTTAAGCATCTTGATAAAAGCAATAGTACGAGAGCAAGGGAGAAAAAAAAAAAACCAAAAACAACTCCACTTCCCATTTTAAAGTCCCTCCAAAAATCTTGTATAATCATAGTTTTAAATTAAGAAATTTGTCCACAGAATTCCTTCACTATATTTGTGGTTCTTGCCTTCACAGGATGTAAAGGTTCTTTAATGTCTTCTCTAAGACAGCCTCAGACACTGTTTATAGATTTGAGAGGGGAATCTAATCTCTATTCTGAAGTACACTGAAATCCAGACTTTATCTGTCACCTCGTTTAGACTTTGCTTAAGCCTATGAGATTGTATCTTCAACAAATTATTTCACTTATTCTGAATAACAAGAGAGATATGAATGTACTGGACAGAGCCCAGCAACAGGCCACTGAAATGAATAAGGAAGTGGAGCACCTCAAATATGAGGAAAGGCTGAGAGATGTGGGACTGGTTATCCTGGAGAAGAGCAGCCTTAGAGGGATGGTGCGCAAGTATGTAAATATTTTGTGGGAGGGCATAAAGAGGACAGAGCCAGACTCTTTTCAGTAGTGCCCAGTGACAGACAAGAGGCAGTAGGTACAAACTGAAAAACAGGAGGCTCTACCTGAAATGCAGGAAACACTTTTTTTACTCTGGGGATGACTGAGAAGTGGAGCAAGTTGCCCAGGGGTATTGTGGAGTTTTCATCCTTGGAGACATTCAAAAGTTGCCTGCACATGATCCTTGGAAAACACCTCTTGGTGACCTCATTTGAGCCAAGATGTTGAACAAGATGACCTCCAGAAGCACCTTCCAACCTCAGCCCTTCTGTAATTCTGTGATTCTCAGAATTATTCTGAGCTACATTTATATAGTGGAGATAAGCATCAAATTCACATTTTGCTAAAGGAGTGATTTTGAAAGGATTCACTGATGCTTTTAATGAGAGGCATATATTACACAGAATACTTTGAATGAAGGTTAATACTGTAAAATGCCAGCATATATAACTGGTATTGTTGCAGAAAATGTTAATCACATTGAATCTTTTCAACTTAAAAAAAAAAANAAAAGATTGTAAGATTTTATATGAAAAAAAAAAAAAAAAAAAAAAAAAAAAAAAAAAAAAAAAAAAGCAGTAGAAAATTAGTTTTGCTTGAGTGTTTTCTTGCTTTCTTGTAACTAGAACATTGCCTTGACAAACTGATCAAAAATACCGTAATAAAAATAAGAATTCTCTGGTTTGCTTTATACCAAGGGAATTTGGACTGGTATAAAATAGATTACATTATGTAAATGAACTGCTGTGTGAGTAATGCTGCTTAATTAAATTTGTAACTCTAAAATATAGTTGTTTTAACAAATACATCTACCTATTACCAAGTGTTGATTATAAAATAACACCAATGAAAATTCTCTTCTAAAAATTTTGAACATTTTATTCTTTGATACTCTGTAGTATTTTTTCTTTTTTTAGCTAATTTTGTCATAGAGTAGAAATTTCTTTGATGGTCATATGCAAAGGCTTTGCTGAAGTTTTATTTATTTTAGATTTTGAGGGGAAGGCAATTAGTTAGATTTGAGTGAGGTAGCCAGATACACAGTTAAACCTCCATGAAGACCTATTGACTTCTTTGTCATGGTGTCACCTAAATTAATGGAAATTTATTGAATAAATTAAAATGTTATTCTGCATACTGGAACAAAGCTACAACTGGTACATTCTGCATTGTTTCTAATAAGGAACTTCTTTTGTACTACCCTGAAATTCCAATTTTTTCTATACTGAATAAGTAGACAAGAAAATTATACATTAATTAAGATAGTCTCTTGTTGACTTTCTTGTACTATTGTGATCTTTTTTATGAGCTGATTCTTCAATTACCTTCTGGGATGTTTCTTATTTAGATGGGATCCTGCAGGGCTCACTGCTGAGATTGTTTGGCTCTGCAGAAATTCACATCATCTTTAAAAACCAACTATTTAGATTCACTTTTTTCTAGCAAACAAGGGAAGTAGAAGGGCTTGTACCTAGCTAGGACCCAACAGAGTATGCTTAAACTCAGAATCAGTCTAGTGTCTCTAGACTAGACACAGCATTAAATGAGTCTCTAAGTGAAATGCTGTTGTCTGCTATTCTTGCTATAGGGTTTCAGAAATCTAGCTTCAGAGAGCTTCCAGGAAGCTCTGTCAAAAGTCAGAAGGAATTAACTTCCTTTCTATTGATTCAGGTTTGACATTATCCCAATTCATGAAAGAGTTTAATTTAACAAGATAATAAAAATGGTCTGCTTGCTGCAATCTGTATCACAAGTTCCAATTACTTTTAACACTTACTTTCTGGATTTTTTTTTTTCTGGGAGAAACAAGGCCTAACTATTAAAAATTCTTTATCATTGGTATTTGTGCTGTGCAATTGAGTTTTGAACAAACTGTCAGTGTCCAAGAAATAGTTACAAATATCTGTATAACATATAATCAATATTTACATCCATAATTTTTTTTACTTCTATATTCTTTTAATATTAAAAATGCTTTGGCAAATTATTTTGTGATTTATGTTTTTAGGTAAACCACAGTGTCAAGTACAAAAGATTGTTTTTTGGTTCTTCAATTCCTTTTGTTTCACTTGCTGCTTGATTTATCAGAATATCCTTAATTTATATTAGTTTCTAACACAGCTTTTTAAGTCTGTATCCCTTTGGAATACAATTGATTTATCCCTTGCAATGCATCATGCAGAGGTTTCAGTTCACTTTGCCATCATATATTTTGCAGGTTTATTTGGGTGGTTGGGGTTTTTGGTTAATACACCTTAGCACTTAAAAAATTATACTAATTAGCTTACCTTCAGACCACATATTTTTGCAATATACTACTTGGGTTATTTTTCCAAATATTCTCAAAAATGCTATGTCAGTTTTTGGGTTTGTTTTAAACTGAGCTTTTCAATGCACCTATGAATTACTATTTTCACATGATGAATTCAAGGGGACCCAGCTACAAAAATAATTTCAGAAAATTCTGATCGTAAAGCTTGGACCCATTAAAATTAACCTAAATTTTATCCTTCTGATTTTTAAATTTTAATTTTAATTCAAATTCATTATCTTCTGGGTGTTTGTTGTTGTTTGATGTCATAGTACATTGCATCACTGAGAAAATTATAATGCCACAAACCAAATCAAAACATTAAAAGCCCCACCCTCCCCAAACCTGTTCATGTAGTTTGGATAAGTATGAAGAAAAATAATCAAATTGACATCTAAAATTAAATTCAGGCTTAGTTTCCCAAAATATATCAACATATCATCAATTTTTCCTTCCTTTGATTATCACTGAGCTCCAGAACACTATAGAATTGACTTACATATATTTCCACACAGGCATTGATTAACTTTACTAATGTCCATGCTGAGCATTGTTAAAAGGTCTAGACAAGCCATTAGAACTTTTTCCCATTCATTGAAATTATAGATTTGTTTGCATAAAAATAAAAAAGCTACTCCCAGTCCTCACCAGTAAAACTATTTTAGTTGATTTAGGGGCCAATTTATATATAAGGAATCATTACACTGCCATATAAACTTTTTTTTTTATTATTTGTTTGGGGGGGTTCATGGTTTTGAGGTTTTTTTTTCAAGCTCTCTATACTCACCTATGAAGATTTTTGATTGATTTTATTTGAAGATTGAAAGATGTTTAAAATTAAGGCTTTAGTGGAATCATCAGGAAATGGAGGGGAAGTTTCTGTGATCTGTTTTCTGTATTTACTTGATTCTGAGATAAAATCCTGTTCTTAAACTTGTATAGAAAAAATTACGTGATACAAAAAATTCCATATGGTGCTATGTGCTGAATAAGTTAATGCAAGTCTGAATTAAATATCTTCATTTCTGTGATACAGCCCAGAATAAGCATTTTATATTCTTCCTATGCTTAAAAGATCTACAGTGAAAAAGTCCTAATAAAAGAGGTTTGTAGTCACCCAGCCGCATGAACTCAAAATTATGCTAACACGGTATTCACTGGATACACTGGATCCATTGCATTCAGTGGAATCACTGGTGATGAGGTGGATGATTATGTTGGCTTTTGCAGTTATGGTAGGCATGTGAAAAATAAGTGTCTTGCATACAAAAAGAAAAAAAAATTATTTTGACACTAATTTAGGAACAAAACTACATGAATACACAGGAGATCCAATTCCATTCCTTATTCCATTGAAGTCAGAAAAACAGAGAATATCTGACAAACATGCAAAACAAAATATCTTTTCTCTATATATATAATCAAAGATGATATTAAAGTCTAAGAGATGTAAAATGTCAAAATATTGAGTGAGATTTATTTTTAATTACGTGTCATCATTTTAATTGTATTGTTAGATCCAATTCCAGATTAATAATGTCAGTTAACTATTCTCATATAATTTACTGTCCTTTAATTTTCATTCTCTGTGCCCAAATTTCTGTGACTAGGATTTTTTCTTCCTATTAATTGTGGCTATCTTTCTCATTGCTACTTAGACTTCAGAATAATCTATGGGTTGTGTCTGTAATTTCAATTTTTTTTCTCTTTTGCCTATCCAATGTAACATATTCCTGAGAATAGCTACAGTTTCATAATTGTTCCCTATAACCACTGAAGTACTGAATTTTGTGAGTTAGACATGGTGAAATATCTAATCTATCTTTTTTTTTTAACTTTTTAAAATAATGTCTTTGGAAAATAATTGGTTTTGGTATTAACATAGTTCTTATGCGTCTATGAGGATGGGAGTAAACAGTCTCCAACATCCTATCATAATGTTTTTAACTAGCTCATTTGGGTCTCTATTGCATTAACTGCTGAGAACAAGTGTATTAGCTCAGACATTTCCTCCTGCCTTTATATGTGAAAAGTGCTCTTCACTTTTTCCTCATTATTTCTTTGAAAGACAAGGCAGAAAAATTCTCCAGTTCTAGCATCTAAAATGTAGGGGGAAATTATTGATTGTTTTTATGAGGTATTTGTAGTATTCAGAAAGAAGAAAAAAGTTATTTCAGGGCAGGCAGTTTTAAATAAAGCTTAGTTAAGAATGGTCACAAGAAATTGCCACTATAATTTTTGTTATGTAGCTAAATATGACCTGTCCAAAGCAGATGACATGATGCCGAGTGCTGCAGTTCATATGCTGAAGGGATGAGACACTACCCAGATGGATCTTCCAGGCCTCAGGAGTGCACCCTTTTGAACCTGAAGACTAAGTGCAAGATCTTGCACCTGGGTTACGGTAACCCCAAATATCAGTACAGACTGGGGCATGTATGGATTGAACGCAGCCTTGCTGATAAGAACTTAAAAGTGCTGATGGATGAAAAACTGAATATGAGCCAGCAATGAGCTTGTAGCTGAGAAAACCAATTTTATCCTGAGCTGCATGAAAAGATGTGTGGCCAGAAAATCAAAAAAAGTGATTCTCCCCTTCTGTTCCCCTGACTGCACCTTAAATATCATGTCGAGCTCTGGGGTTCCAGCAGAAAGACACGGACATGTTGGAGCAGGTCCAGGGGAGAGCTGCAAAGACAGACAGAGGAATCAAACATGTCTCCTATAAGAAAAAGGTTAAGAATGTTCAGGCTGGAGAATAGAAGGCTCTGTCTTATTGCAGCCTCTCAATAATTAAAGTGGGCTTGTAAAAACAATGGGGAGAGCCTTTTTGACAGCAATGCCGTCATAATAGGACAAGCGAAACAGTTTTGAACTGAAATAGGATGTGTCCTGGTTTCAGCTGGGATAGATTTGACCTAAGGAAATAATTCTTTGTAGTCTGGTTGATAAGAAAATGGAACAGGTTGCTCAGAGAAGTTGTGGACACCTCATGAAGACAGATTGGAGGGTTCTTTGGGCAACGTTAGCTAGTGCAAGTTGTCCTGCCCACAGTGGGGGTGGGGGCTGAAGTAGATGTTTTGGAGTTCCTGTTCTAATCAAAGTATTCTATTATTCTGTGATCCTGTAGGGAGCAGGAAAAATTGTTGTAATTGAATAAAAAAAACCTGCTTACAAACAAAAAAAACGCCCCCCCCCCCCCACACATTCAATACTTCCAATGTATATAAAATCTTTGAGCCCTGATATTCAAAATGGTACAAACAACTGTGTATCTGTGTCTGCTTAATATTCATATTGAATGAAACCTGTTAACAATAAGGAATGTTCATGCATTTTCCTCTCACATACAAGCCATTAATCAACTAATTATTGATGGTATGCTTTCTCAAAGTTCCCTGCCACAAATCTGTAAAAATCTCTCATGTGCCCGCCTAGACAAACAAATTTATTTCCCTTTTAACTCTCTTATTTCTTGGCTCCTTCCTGGTTTTAAAGCCTATGGAATCTATCAGTTTGGTTCTACTCTAGTCTTTATATTAAGTTTTCATGTTTTTACAGACATGAAGAGATAGTAATACAATATCTAGATTATCTTCTGACAAAGGGATAAGAACTACAGTCCACAGTATCTTACAAAAACAACCACAGACTGACTTTTGATTTTATTAAGAGCTATACTTATTTATTTCTTGGAAGAGAAATTAAACCTACAATACAACAAAAAAAATTAATGAATGTAAAGTCAACAAGCAATATCTTGAAGAATTTGCATACATTTCACCTTTGCTTGGTTATTTTTTGTGAGGGAAGTATCTTAAAATAAAAGCAAAATGCATAATGAACACGTTTAAAATAGGCAGGTCTCACTTCCTAATTAATTGTCTATGCACATATACTGACACACACATACATGTGATGTATGAAAATCAGAAAATGCTTTATCTACTCAGCAGGGCTGGATAATGGCTCTCCTACAATATGAGGTCTAAGAGCATGAGTCTGAGGAACTTAAACATCAGTCCTGGGCCCACATATGGGGTCCCGGGTGAAGGTCATTATAGACATATATTGCAGAGGACAAACAAATAGGTTTTGTTGAATGTCATGGCACCTCTGTAGTGTGAACTGTAACAATTAAAAATGGAAACAGTCAGAAGTTACCAGAGGGGCTGGACTTTATATCCAAGGTAATATTTAATGCCTCACAAAATAAGGCATGCTCAGCAGGTTGTACAAAATTACTTTGCAGCTCTAATGATGCAGCCAGTAACACTGAATTTTGATGCTGAATTGCTTTGTTCTGTTTTCAATGTTTTGTGCTTTTTCTTCCTGATGCAAAGAACCTCAACTACTACTACTACTTTTTATATTCACTGTTATGGTGAGCAAGAGAAAAATAAAGTGAGAGGAATTTGGAAATGCTGCAGTGGAATGAGGTTTGCAAATAAAAATATCTTAATTTGAAATTTTCTAAAGTTTCATGTCTCTAACTCCATTCATGCTTAAGACTTCACAGTATTGTGTAAAGTGTTCTACTAAGAAACCACCTGAGGATACCCAGTTTTAAGGTTTATCCCACTTGAAAGATTTTATTATTATTATTATTATAAAATTGTTTACACCTCTGTCACAGGGGCATTTTTCTGCAAAACAACAACAAAAAACGGGATCCTACTGCAGCACTGGAGACAGAACATAACCTTTATGGAGAGCATATCTGAAATTAATTGTCTAAATGATCTTTCATTTAAGGTTTTTTATCGCAGTGCAACTCAGGTGGAAAAAAAACTTCTGACCATATAAAAGATACAGTTATGAAAACACTTTTAGACTGACTGCATAGTTTTTTTGTAGCCTCTGTAAACAGACAACAGAGTGGGACTTAGCTGTCCAGACCAGATGAGGAGACAACATTTCAGTGACAGGTGGAAATACTTCACTTTCAGCAGGCTCATACAGAGGCCATTTGTAGCTGGACAATTGCAAATACAGAAGATTATAGGTATGTGAACATTTTTGCTGCTGAAGAACTTTGCAACTGTTGCCTGAACACTCTTACACTGAGCACTTCAGAAACCTTTTTTTTTTTTTCTTAAGTAAACCTTCTCTTAAAAAAAAATCCAGTTATCAGTACTTTTTTAGAATTGGCAAATATGAACCTTTAACAGTAATTACAGAAATCCACTGAAAAGTGACTGTGAGCCAGGACAGGCCTCTGAGATTTTTTTCTTCAGCAATTACTCACTTCTCAGTAAAGAAGAACAAATACTGATAAAACTCCTTCTTCCTTATAACATACACACATATTGTTCTTGCTGATTTACAGAATTAACACACTTTCACGAGTCTCTCAGCTAGCTGGCTTTGTCTTATGCATGTATTTAACATAAGCAATGATGAGAATGCAGCAAATAAGTGTGTAAAGCATCCTTGCCATCATGTATTTCTTCCTACAGTTAATGTATTCCTTAGCCATGTGTTATTCTTACAGGTTAAAGGAAGAATATTTTTCAAGGGTTTTGATTAAAATAGAGAGACAGAGGTTTATTTTTCTGAGGTGTTTGCTGAGTTTTCATATAAACAGGCAGGAAAGATGGAGTTAATATGATGCATGTTATTATTAAATGTTAAAATTTTTATGTGTTTTTGCATAAGATCATGGAATCATAGAAAGGCTTGGATTGGAATGGACTTTACAGATCATCTAGTTCGGGGATGCAGACCATCCAACCTGGTCTTGAACACTGCCAGGGATGGACCATTCACAATGTCCCCAGGCAATTTTTGCCACCACTCTCACTATAAAGGATTTTTTCCTGATCTATTCTACACCTACTCTTTCAGTTTGAACCCATCCCCTCATCTCCACATGCTCTTGCAATAGTGTCTCTCCATCTTTCCTTTAAGTTCCCTTCAGGAATTAGGCTGCATTTAGGTCACCTCAGCCTCTTTTCCAGGCTGAGAAATACCAATTCTCTCAGTCTTTCTTCACAGGAGATGTTCTCCATCTCTTTCATCAACTTGGAGGCACTTACCTGGATCTGCTCCAACAGGTCCATGGCCTTCTTCAGAGCTTGGTGCAGCACTGCAGGTGAGGTCTCACCAGAGAGAAGCAGAGGAGCAGAATTCCCTCCCTGGCCCTGCTGCCCACACTGCTTTGGATGCAGCCCAGGACATGTTTGTCTCTCTGGGCTGAGTGCCCATGGCTGGGTCATGTCCAGCCCCTCACCCAGCAGCACCCCAAGTCCTCAGCAGGGCTGCTCTCCATCTGTTCATTCCCCAGCCTGTGTTGATACTGGGGCTTGCCCCGACTCAGGTGCAGCACTTTGTACTTGGTCTCGTTAAACCTCATGAGATTCCCATAGGCCCACTTCTTGAACTTGTCCAGGTCCCTCTGAATGACATCCTATCTTTCAGGTCTGTCAACTGCACCACTCAGATTGATGCCATCTGCAAATTTGCTGAGGGTGCACTCGATCCCACTGCCCTTGTCCCCGTGAAGACATCAAAAAATGTCAATCCCAACACCAACCCCTGCAAAATATCTCTTGTCACTGATCTCCATTGGGACTCTGAGCCCTTGACCACTACCCTCTGGATGTGACTGTCCAACCAACTCTTTGCTCACCAAACAGTCCACCCATCAAATCCATCTCTCTCCAGTTCTGTAGCTTATGAATAGTTCCTGTAGCATTCTAGCAGTTATTTTTTTGACCCAGAACCACACTGTAAATCTGACATTTTAATTCCCAGGTATAAAGAGACACTAGCATATATTTAAGAGAAGGAAAAATTGTCACTTCCATGTTTTGTTGAGAAAGTAGTTTATATACATTTAGGGATTCTTGAGGAAAAAAAAAGCCCACACGAAAAATCCCCCACACTGTAGATTACTAATGCATGCCACAGGCACCTAATTCTTCTTTCTGCCATTTGTGCATCTCTGATAGTGCCTGACAGTGGATTGATGACATTTCTTCTCTTCTATGTAGAAATGCTTTTAATCTCGCTGCAAAATGTGTTGCTACATCAGTTATAATCAATAGTAGGAGTCAGGGATTTTTCCCACCTTATATTATTATTATTTATTTACTTAATATATAACCTAATGGTCTGTGAGAAACAAACTCTCTGGGACTATTGTATGAAGCTAAACCCAATTTCTGAGTGCCATGGACACTGCTAGAAATAAAGAGACAATACTATTTACCACAAGGTGCAATAAAAAGATTATAGAAGGCCAGTTGGGATTTAAAAATTGTTGAATGCATTACAGATATTTTGCCATATTTTCTGAATACTAGAAAAAACTTTAAAGAGCACATGAAATAATAAATGTAGAAAATAGCAAGAGTTGTCACAGCATATTATAAAAAGGGAAATAAAGAAGCATATATGGGAGGATATCTATTTCAACCAGACTAATATTGTGTGATGCTTGGGAATAATTGCATCTTTAATAATTAAGCATTATGAGGAAGAACTGGTTCCTTTTTTATCATAGTGAATTAAGAAAATAACAAATATCCAAAACACTTATTTCAGAATTAAATAGGTAGAACACAAAAACATCACATTTTTGAAAAAAAAAAAATCTGCATAATTAAGACAGAATTCTGACATAATTATTCAGACTATCTCAGTAGACATTTTAGAATTTCACCAGCCATGATGGAGATACTCAAGAGATGTAGGAAGTGCTTGCACTGCTCATAAATTCTCTGTTCTGTCTTGAGCCAGAATTCAGAATACCATATTGGCATAAAATTTTCTAAACAACCATAATTCTGAGAGGTGCTATGATCAAAATATCCTTATAAATATTTGTGATGATTTTGTCTACCTACAAGTTGGAAAGCTTTTAACATATTTATTTTTCAGGCTTCTCAGTCCTAGTAAAGGGAGAGATGTTAATAAATAACCCCCTTTGACCTAGCATCTTCTTAGTCAGCTCTATAAAGTCATGGAAACAAGGTTTTCCTTACCTTAAGTATCCAAATTGGGATTTTAATGTACTTGTGCTAAGAGAATAAGCATATATGCTACAAGAGCCAAAATTGACAGGGGTATGTGTTGATATATACTAGAGAGCAGCTATTTTTTTCTTGATTTTTTTTCTACAGGAAAAATCCTTGGGCATCTGTCATTTTATCTTGAAAGCTGTGATCATCTAAATATTATTTAAAACATGCTAACATCTATTACTTTATTTTGGAATACTATTTATTCTGAGAAAAAATAGCAAAGCAAACAATTTTTTTTTCCACAAATAAAGTTTTGCAATAAAATAAAAAAAAAATTCTTAATTTTTTTATGCATCTTGTTTTGATATTTTTTTAATGCCAGTAAACTCAGGGAAGGTTAAGAAGTGGGTTTAGTATAAAGTCAAATATTTCTATGAAGCAAAGTTCATTAGTTACAGTTAGTTCTCAGAAAAAGCAATAAAACCTAATTTAAACTTTAACAAAAATTTGTAGTTGAAACTAAGTACTTACATAATAAAAAACTTTTTAATTAAAGAAATCTTTTTAATTATAGAAATTGTTAATCATGGCATAAATACAAAAACAGAGATGGGGTTATTAATTTCAGTCTTTCAAAGATGTGAAGAACGGCAGCAAAAACTCTGGGCAATTTTGCCTTTCCTTATGTGGCTTATGTGAATACTCACTCGTTTTTCTACCACATGTACCTTTTGGTGCTACATGCATCTAACCCCAACTTTGCTAGGAGCTGTTTTTTTCAGATTATACCTCAGTTTTCTGTGGATAGAGAGAGCAAAAGAGAATGCAAAGATTACCCTGATCCAGGTGAAATCTGTTTTGGTTACCTTCTAGGCAGTCATTTAGACTGTGTTCATGTCTTGGTTAAGCTTCTGTTTATACTAANCAAAACCCCTCTACTTTTTTTCACTGAACCATTTCTTTTATTCAGCTACATGCAATACAAAGGCAATCAGATGCCACACTCCCTCAGCATAATTATTTAGAATCTGGGATTTAAAGGAAAGAAATTCACAGAAAAATCAGTGTTAGCAGTTTCTCTACTCACAGGACAATTTATTTTATTTTTTTTTTAAGGATTTTATCTTTTCCGATTAAACAATTGCCTTTTCTTNTTTCTATGAAGCAAAGTTCATTAGTTACAGTTAGTTCTCAGAAAAAGCAATAAAACCTAATTTAAACTTTAACAAAAATTTGTAGTTGAAACTAAGTACTTACATAATAAAAAACTTTTTAATTAAAGAAATCTTTTTAATTATAGAAATTGTTAATCATGGCATAAATACAAAAACAGAGATGGGGTTATTAATTTCAGTCTTTCAAAGATGTGAAGAACGGCAGCAAAAACTCTGGGCAATTTTGCCTTTCCTTATGTGGCTTATGTGAATACTCACTCGTTTTTCTACCACATGTACCTTTTGGTGCTACATGCATCTAACCCCAACTTTGCTAGGAGCTGTTTTTTTCAGATTATACCTCAGTTTTCTGTGGATAGAGAGAGCAAAAGAGAATGCAAAGATTACCCTGATCCAGGTGAAATCTGTTTTGGTTACCTTCTAGGCAGTCATTTAGACTGTGTTCATGTCTTGGTTAAGCTTCTGTTTATACTAATGATATATTCCTGGCTTTATAAAGTATATTTTCTCTTTTCTTATCAACAAATTTTGAGCACAACTCTATTTATTTCAACCCTAGTTGAAATTATACATTAATATAGAGGCAAAGATAGCACAGGTAACATATCAGAAATTCATCTCTGTTTGAGAATACAGGAAGGGTACATTTAGATTTTCTTTGTGAGGAATATGATCCGTGTCTTCAAATCTCATTCATAGAGTATTTAGGAATGGTTTACAGTTTATGCTTCCTTATATAATCCCAATATTTCTTATGCTATTTCAGATCTCCTAAAAATCTATAAAGTCTAATAGGGATCTAAGATATATGGATGAAACAAAAATATGGACAATAGAAGACGTGAAAATTACACTAAAAATAAATGAATATAATAAAAAGGTGGGGGGGGGGGGGAGGGGGAGCGGGG
>VWYO01003154.1:20615-45569 GCA_013400275.1 Rhadina sibilatrix | reverse complement strand
TTTATCCTCTTCTGATAAACAATTTGCCTGTCTTCCCTTTCATCCAACAGGAATTTGGTAAAAATTTAGTAGTGGTAGTAGTGGTAGTAGTGGTAGTAGTGGTAGTAGTAGTCATAGTGTCTTTTAGCTGAGGAGATTTTAGAAATATACAGAGTCTGAAAACAAAATTGACATCATGAATACCTTTTCAACCTTGAGAAATCCAGATCTTCAGAACAGTTTAACTTTTACATTTGATTTGCACTATTTGCACTCTTTTTACATTTTTGTCCTACTATGAGATCCATTATCATTGGTATACAGCTTATACTGAACTTGCACTACAACTGCTGCAGTTTAAAACCAGAAGTGTTCTTCTACAGAGCTTAAACACTTTAACACTCTCTTAAAGGAGGGCTGTTTAAATCAGACTAGGATGAAACAAACCAAACAACAAAATATGAGAAAAAAAAATATGGAATTTTACCAGAAATTAATTTTGGTATAGATAGAGGGAGTAGGAACCCCTCCTCCAGTGACAAAAGGATAGCTCACAGGAAGTTTTGCAGCAGGCCCCATGGGGAGCTTTTCAGTCCTGTGAACTTAGCATCTTTTGAACCTTAGAAAAAAGAAAAGGCCAAAAGTGCCAGATGCTGTCTGCTTCTACAGATGAGGAGTCACTATCCCTTGGGATCTGCCAGTCCCTTATGATAGCAACTTGAAATCAATGCATAGATTTCTATACCACTGAAGAAGTATAACTTCCAGAGCATTAGCAAAATATGTAAGATAGAGATGAACATGAGCTACCACTAGAACTGGGTTCATCTTGACACTGTTGCTCTGTTGTATGATCTGTGGCTTGCACGTCAGAAAGATAAAAAGTCTTTCTGATTGCTCCTCAAGCATCAGAACAAATTGAAAATAGAAAAAGTGAATGTGTTATTGATTCTTTAAAGAGGAACTTTAACTAGGTCAAAGACAGAGAAGAGACTGAAAGCACTGGAAGTTTTTTGGCATATAAGTGTTTTTAAGGATCTTCTTTTCTCCTTGATGGGTAAAACTGTAGGTGTTAATTTCCTGCTATTAAATTTGGCATCAGCCTTTATTCCCCCTGATGCAGTTATTTGCCTGGGAGATTTCAGTAAAGTTTATTCATTTGGGTTTTCTGTTCAATGATGCAAACTGCCTGAGCTGAATTTTCTCATACAACACTGTCATAAATCTGCAGTAATTTTAGTGTTCCATCCTGTATTTGCAGTTCTACAATGGAAATTCTCTTAAAATTGTCTCAATTAATTTTTTGTGTGCTATGAATTAGCACCCTACATGGTATAAGAATGTGTTTTTAAAATAGATTTTACCTTAAAAATCTTCATTTCAAATACTTAAAGTCAAATAATTTGAAACTATGAAATATGACTAAACTTTAGATCCACTGCATACATTTACATCTGGTATGATTCTCCAAATGTCCAGCTGAAAGATCTCAGTAGGCTGCAGGAAACCAGTTACAAAATTTACAGGGATTATGAGAGAAGTGTGAGAGTGTCAGTCTTGTCACTGGGCACCACTGGAAAGAGCCTGGTTCTGTCTTCATTGCAACTTCCCCTCAGGTATTTATGTACATTGAGAACATCATTATGCTTCTCTTCTCTGGTCTGCACAGTCCCTGCCCTTTAACCTTTCCCCACAGAAGAATGATCTAGTCTCTTAGTCATCTTGGAGGCTCATTGCTGATGTCCATGTCTCTTTTGCACTGAGGAGCCCAAAATAGGACATAACCCCCAAATGCAGCATCAACATCACTGAGGGAAGAAGGATCACCTCATGAGAAATCCAGAAGTATTCCTCGTGCTCTGCTGGCAGGAATACTCTTAAAACAGTGCCATTAACTTTCTTTGCAGAAAGGGCACGTTGTAGACTCTTGTTTGAGTTGTTGTCCTGACTGGCCCCTTGGTCTTATTGTGCCAAATTCCTTTCCTGCTGGGTGGTCCTGGTTCATACCAATACATGGGGTTATTCCTCTGCACATGTAGGACTTTGCACTTCCCCTTGTTGAATTTCATGAGATTCCTGTCAGCCTATGTTTTCAGCCTGTGGAGGTTATTTTGAGTGACCAACTCCCTGCATATCAGCCACTCCTCCCAGTTTCCTGTCATCAGAAAACTTGCTGAGGGTGCACTCTGCCCCACGATTCAGACCATTAATCATTTATGATCATAAAATCATAGAATCATTAAGGTTGGAAAGAAACCTATCATCAAGGAATGGAGTCCATAAACCTAACACTGCAAAGTTCACCACTAAACTGTGTTCCCAAATACCACATGCACAAGTTTTTTGAATGCTTACAGGGATGGTGATTCTGCCACTTCCTGAGACAGCCTGTTCCAATGTCTGACCATCATTTCAGTGAAGAATGTTTTCATATGTCCTGGGGTGACGTTACGATGTAGCCCCAATCGTCTGTTGGGTTTATGTTGGATATTACACTCTGTACCTTTAATTTGGATCTGAGAGTAAAACAGGGAGAAAAGTGCAGTTTGTTTTCAGAAACCTCTCGGACTGACCTTGAAGAGTGGGAGTCACCGGCACCCAGACGGTGAGGCTTTTTTTTTTTTTAGAACCAACTTTCGCTTTGCCTTGCTTTGTAGCTAGTTAGCGTAGCTTAGCTAAGCCTGAGAAGCTTAGCATTTCTTTTTTTCTTTTTTTCCTTTTTTTCTTTTTTCCTTTTTTTCCTCCTGTTTTTTTGAATTGTTCAAACCTCCCCCAGACTGAGGACCTGGGGGGTGCCGGGGGAGCTGGCACGTTGACCCACGGGGATCTACCCTGCGCAGCAACTTCCATCAGTGCTGGAAAGAACTGAGAGCAGAAACCATCTACAGGAGGGACTTTGTTTTCCTTAATTCGTCATCTGGTATTGTTCAATCTATTGGTCTGGAGGAGTTCTTTGCTGGTCTAATAAACAGGTTTCTTTCCACTTTCTCTCTGAGGAGTTTTCTCCCGAACCAATTAGGGGAGGGGAGGGAGGGTTTCCCTAGGAGTTCTCTTCCTAAAGTGGCCTTAAACCATCACATCCTAATATCCAATTTCAACCTTCGCAGGTGCAACCTGAGGCCATTTTCTCTTGTTCTGCCCTTTGTTATGACGGGGAAGATAGTATAAGGTCCTTTCAGGCAGAGGAGAGACCAAGAACATCCTTTCTGAACTTCCTTTCCTCCAATCTAACAACCCCAGCTCTCTCAGCCAACTCCTCATCAGACTTGCGCTCTGGACCCTCCACCAACATCATTGCTCTTCTCTGGACATGCTCCAGCACCTCAAAGTCTTGCTTGTTGTAAGGGGCCCAAAACAACACAGGACTTGAGGTGCAGCCTCACCAGAGCTGAGTACAGAGTGATGATCACTGCCCTGGTGTTGCTGGCCACTCTATTGCTGATACAGGCCAGGATTTCAATGGCATGTTAAAGAGGATCAGAGATCAGACCTGGTACTGACACTTTGGGCACGCCTCTATTTACCAGCCTCCAGTTGGTAAACCAGACTATGTGTCATTGATCAGCACCTTCTGGGCCCATGCTAGGTTTTGTGTATAACAGGCAACCTAGTCTATTATAACAGCTATTTATGTAGATAAATTTATGCAAAATCTTCACATTAATTCTGAACTTATGTCATGTAATGGATAATATAGTTATAATTAAAACCACGGATAATAATTTTCTATTGCAAAAGAACTTAATGAGATTCATCCATTTTATTTTACTGACAGTTGATTATAGTGGTAGCATATACTTTCCTTAATTTTCATGAGATTATTTGTGAACCCACGTATGCACAATTATTCACCTATAAATTACCAAGATCTATATATTAGATAGCACTTACAATATTTAATTTTAACAATAAATTTGGTTGGATTTTTTTCAGAACTCTTCATCATCAGTACCATGCCCCCACCAAAGTCAATATGATTGATTTTATTATTATTATTATTATTATTATTATTATTAAGCAGCACAATGCTTGTTTCACTTAAAGTTTGAGACCCTGCTATTCCTTGGGGGATTAACATATTCACAGTTCAAATTTGTTTCTGTGAAACAGCAGGAATGTTCATCTCTGATGTTTCTGCTTTATGTTAACAGAGCATGAAACAAACAAAAAATCAAACAAAAATAAACCCCATGATTCATATCACTAATTAACTAGATATGCTGAAATACCACAGATTTCAATTACATCACTCTCACCAGGACAAAAACTATATTTTGTATGAACATTCTTTTTTTTTACCTACCTGAGTAATATGTAACCAGGGAACAAAGAAGAAAAAAAAAAAAAGAATGTTTATCAGTAATTGTAGAAAAAATTTTGTGCTACATAGAAATTGAACTTAGTTAGACACATAGATACAATGAAAAGAATAAATTATATTGATCATATAAAGGCACATGCAACTATCCTTGTAGCAATCAATCCAACAGATATGCAAGTGTTTATTTGTACAAGTATTTATTAATTCACACTTGCAATCATGGTAATTTGGTAACTTGAAGAACCCCATAATTTATCCCAAAATGATAGACATAAATTTTCCTTTCATTTCTTCCCCCACTAAAAAACTTCAATACATAGAGTGAATAACAGAGATAGGTGGGCATTTCTGAGCCAGATATTCCCACAGAACCCATCATCTCGCATGATGATACTATAAAAAGCTGTAATTTTGTGATTTTTTTAAAATCACATTACTTCAAGAAATTTTGAGTCATCTGTTGGTCTGATAAATTTAAGGAGAAAATTATAATGCCTAGGAGGTTTTTAGTGGGAATTTGTTTTATTTGATCATAGTTCTCTACAGTATAATGTTGAAGAGGGTTCTACTTTGTTTTTCATCAGAGAAGACTGAGATTCTCCGTTGGTTTCAGACAGTATTTTTCAAAATATTTTTCTTTTTATTTTGAGACTAGCCAGATCTCTTCATACCAGCTTTACAGATATTGTGGGTCAAGACGAATCACATATCCTCTGGAATCTCTTCAGATGTAAGACTAAAACCACCTCTGACAAAATTAACTACACAATCTCAGCACATATATATCTAACCATAGGGTTATAGAAAACTTTAGGATAGAAAACATCTTTCAAGACCCAGAAGTCCAAGCATTAACCTTGTACTTCCAAGTCCACAACTAAACCAAATCCCTAGGAACTGTATCTGTTCACTTTTTAAGTACCTCTAGGGATGCTAACAAGTATTTTGTGGTCTTGAGCTGTAAAAAAATGCCTGCCTTTATTAAGCATCATAATCCTAAGTAAAATTTTCTCATTTTATATTATATTGCACCAGATAAAACATAAGAATAGGGTCAAAAATTTTAAGAAAAACCTTTATCCAGAGGAAAGCTTACTTCCTCACAGTGTCTTGGACTTAAATGATGCAGTTGACAGGGTGAAAGTACTTAGTGTAGCATTTAGCTACTTAGGGTACTTAGAATTTAGGAGCTGTGATTATCCTAAGCAACCTGGGAAAAGTCTAAGACTCAGATATCCTATTCCTCAGGAAACATAGCTTATTATAAAACAATGTCTGGCTTTATTCACTATTGAAAGAATCCTGAAGATGTTAGCCAAAATTTCACAACACATAACTTCTCAGATGCATCTGAGACTGGCTCTTTTGGATATCCTCAATTATTATCTGAATAACAATAAACTCCAGGAAGGATTTAGATCACTGCTTGCTATTTCTACTTAAAAATGTGACCTAGAATTATGTTCATTTCATCTTACAGTTTAGTTATATCTTGGTTTGGAGAGACAGGTATCTGCCAGGGAAAGCTGGAGTTTCCCTTGGAATGGAGAATGTAAAACCCTCACCCCCTCCAAATTATAATTTTGCAATTAAAGGTTTTCAGGCAAAGATTTGGGAATAGGAATAACAGTTCTTTACTAGGAATATTAACAATACAAATGTACTAGTAAAAACAAACAAGCAAACGAAACAAACAGTCCTAGAAACTCTGGCAGAGTCAGAGCTACAACCTGACACCCTGTTCGTCAGGGTGTTGGAAGCAGTCCCAAAGTAAATCCTCTTGGAGTGGCAGATGTTGTTCTGCTGGAGTAGAGATGATCCTGTAGAAAAAAGCATCCAGTGATGGTGAGAAGGGTCCAGTCTTCCTCTGGGAATCTGGTGGAGCCAGATACCTTGTGTTCCTACGACTCAGTTTTTATCCAGGTAGGAATGATTGGCTCCCCCCCACTGGATGGAACATCTCACAATGGGGATGACAGAATATGTTGTTCCCTTAAGTGACTCTTAATGGCCCATCAGCAGAAAATATCCTCCTGGAGGGAGGACAGGGGGTGAAAGAGATAAGCTGCCCCACCTGGTTTTAACAGCTGGCCCATTATCAGAAGGCATCCACCGCCGTCCTCCCACAGTTACAAGAGATAAAGAAGAATATCTTCCCAACTGCTTTCAGCAGATGAAATAGAATACGCATTTTTGGTTCCATAACCCAAGACAGTTACATCAAATTTTGTCACGGGAAGACATAGTGTTTATGCACTTACCCTCCAGTACCAACTGAAATCCATCACATGTGACATGATTATATTATATGACTATGACATGATTCTCACATGTGAGTTTCAGGTGGTGCTGAGGAGTAGTTTTTCTGACCAATTATTTGAGGTTTTTGGTGCAATTTGAGCATTAAGACTTTCTGAGTAGAATTTAGATAGACGTGTTCTTATAGCTGTTTCTTTGCATGTCTAATTTGGACATTATCATCAAGACTCACAATGTCCTGGATTATTTTGTAAAATGAATAGTTTAATAACTGCTGAATGAAAACACAGTTTGAATGTAACGTATTTCAGATGCTGTGATAATGTCTAGCAAAAATGTCAGTCTGTGCTGCCACTGCAATACAACTTATGTTTAAGAACAGAACAGCACTGACTAATTTGTTAACTACATTGCTATATATGACACTTCATGATAAAACATGGACCAAAAATTGGTGAATTTTTTTCATTTAAAATTACTTAATACGATTGATATAAACATCAATTTGAAAGCTGTTTCTACTCACACCATTATTTTATCTACTAAATAGATAAAACTTTTCTAGAATGACAACTGTTTGCATACCCTGTTTAAAAAGCACCTCTGCAACTGTGGTTGAGCTAATCTGAGCAACTCAACCATTGCCATCTATTTTAATATGCCTAAATAGCACCTGAAAGAAACTACAAGGAAGTAGCCTTCCCCTTGGCCTTTACTTTATGATGATTTCATGCAATATTCCTTGGCCAAAAATGGAAACAACACAAGAGACCGTTTCATGTCTAAAATGTATGATTCTGGAGATAAATATGAAGGACTTCTCTGTGAGGATTAGAGATTTAGTATGCAGCATTGCACTGTACAAGGAGAAAATGAAGTCTATCTTCCACTGAGTCATTTCTCATCTTTCTTTGAAGAGTGTGCACTATTTCCATGTTCTCAAGTCATTTCAAATCACTGACATAGTCATACTGGTAGAAGAAGCAGGTATGTTTTGACCAATTTTTGACTTAAAACCTGGCTAATGTGACAAATTACCATTACAAACTACTTTATCCACAACTAAACTTCCTGTCTAGACAGTGCACAGCAGCTGGAAAAAGCTAAATGGTCAAAAATAATAAAGAACATAAAGTGCCATGCGTTTGATTATCTTTCTAAGGCTGTTAGTATTCTCTTTATTGGACAGAAAGGTTCAGTTGGTCAAGGCATTTAAGAATTTTAAGCTCTCTATATTGATTTTTTGTTTGATGTAGAATTGAGTTTTAGTCTAGATATTCACTTCAATGATAGACAACAAGGAAAAAATGTTCTCTTTAAATATGGTACTTTTTTCATGTGGCTCTTAGGGGTTGGAGAAACAGACATACACATGCACAAAAGAGAAAACATTAGTTACTTGAAGTGCACATAGTACACAGTTTAAAGGTGGTTCAGAAATAAGTGCAGTTTTTATTTTTTCCCTCTTTATAGAGCATTTAGATAAAGAGTAAAGGGTTTAGCAATTGCTGCATTTGTTGAAACAAAAAAAAAGTTGCATTGAAGCTGGGACACAGAGGGAAGGATAGTGAAGTCAGGTAATGAAAGAAAACAGGTCTTTTGAATTTTTTAAAGTAAAGCAAAACTAAACAAAGAATCTAGAGGCTTTTCATGCTTGTAGATATTCTATGGAAAGCCTTCCAAACAGGTTATAAAGATCAAATATCTAAATACCACTAGCCTTTTATGGTAATCTGTGAGTATTTTTCATTATTCTCAGAGGAAATTTAAGTATTTTTGGTAGGTTGGGGGTTTTTTGCCTCAGATGACAGACGAGTAAATGTATCAATGATTGTTCAGCATTTGCAAATAGATAAATATAATGATTGTTTTTCTGGAGGGGAACTGATCTGGACGAAGGGAGAAAGGAGGGGTAGGGAGGATGAGATCCGTATAATGAAATTGCAGTGTTAATGCCAAAAAGTTAAAGGTAAAATGTAACAGTTTGTCACAATTATGTTTCATATTGGCAGGTGTTCTGAACTTTCTGTTTGATAACTAGACATATAAATTTCAGTTCTTAAAGCTTTGCAGCCAATTTAAGGGCTCATTTATTTCTCTGACAGCAAGATATATATGCTGCCTGGTGTAGTGGATGTCTGGGGCCAAATCCACCACTTTGTTGCTTGTGTGTCTTGTGGGAAGCAAATAGTAGCAATTTTTCAGCACAGGCGTACCAGCACAAGGTGTTTAGCAAATAAATGAGCATAAGATGACCTGTAGTGTCCTGAAATTACTAAAATTCATGAATAATAAAATGATCTATAGATTGTTAGCAGAGGGCTATAGCAAAGGCTAATTTGCAGTCACTGAAGCTTTACAGGATAATTTGTAATTTTTGAAAATTTAATGACTTCATCAGTTTTTTACCTATTTTTTTACCAATATAATTGTCTGAAAGCTACCTTCAGCAGAAATCTTCTGTCTAAATAAAATCACAATCACTTATATCATAACATTATGAGTACTGAACTGACTTTATCTATACAAATTTTCTTTTTTTCCTACAATAGGTCAACTACCAAAAATATCTCTTTATCTTATAAACACCTATTTTTTCATTTTTTAAAATCTTATTAACATATTAAACAAATATTAAAAAACCCAAACAAACAACAATGTAGCAATGCAAAGGGAAGAGGTACTTGGGAAAAAAAAAAAAGAAATCTAGTGATCAAAATACAGCTATTTGAAAATAAGTGAAAAGACCCTTAAAAATTAAAAGAAATGAGAAATAAAATTAAAAAGATAAGCATGTAATATTCATATAAATTCATATACATTCATATAATCATATAAATTCGCTGGCATTTAGCTAAGCTTTGAAAAGAAAAGAAGTGGCCCTTGAGTTCGGGTCCTTCATCATATTTAATTTTATTTATTTGCATTATTGCGTTATTCACTGACACACATCCATACTGAAGTAACCAAGAAAACAGAGACTGAAACTGCAGCTATTCTCTTCTTTACCTGAATGGCTGATCACTTACTGCTATTTTGTTCTCCTAATTTAAGATATTTTTATTTCTATTCAGTGTATGACATCTTCACACTTGGCCGTCTCAAGATACTCTTCAGTTAGAGACAGATTGGCATTATCCTGGATACTACTACAGAAAAAACTATGCAAGGCCTGTGGGGTTTTTTTGTGGGTTTTTGTTTTTTTAATTATGTAAATTTTATGGTTATTTGAACTCTCAGTTTTACCTTTTCTATATCAATAGAGCAAATTTAGAAAAATATATAATCTTTTCTATAATGTTTTATGTCACCCTTTCTACACATCGATGCCCACACCTCAGTTGAATAAAGGTAAGTATAGGTTGATGGCTTTTTGCTTGATGTGTTTTTAAGAGATAAAAGAACCATATATTACTTTTGAAGAAATAGGAATTTTGAATACTAGGAATTAGTGGGGAATAACACTTTGTAATAGCAAATATAGGTATCAGAAGAGTGCTCTGTTTGCAGTAATATACATTTCTTTCAGGAAACATTTGGACCATAGTTTAGAAAAGCAAAAGTGGAAAATGGGAGCATCGTCTCTGTAATCGTCTCTGCTTTCTCTAAATCACATTCTTAATTAAGGAAGTTAGATTTTGAAACTATTTAAAAAGGAAAGCTAATTAGCATCATTCTGTCAGCGTAGAGAAATCATGACATTTGGCAGATACTTGAGAAGTACTTTAAGGAGATATTTACAGTGACAATATTAAAGAAAGAAAGTACAAATGAAATATAACAATATCTGGAAATTACCATTAAAAGGAAAAAAGTATTCAAAGGAGGAAAGGGAAAGATAAAATAAATTAAATGAGCAGTTAGTCTGCTTATTTTACAATTTTAATTGCTTTTTAACCTTTAGAATACTTCTGAAGACAAAAAAAAAATAAATAAATGCACTTATAAAATCTTCCTTGGTTTTATTTTTTTTAAAGTAGTTATTCTCTGACAATGCAGAACAAATTTCTCCTTTTAAAATGTTCTTGAATTATGATTGAAAATTTATGACTTAATAAGTACCATTCCATGAAATATTTATATTGTTCTTCAAGTGGTATTTTTGAAGAAAAAGAAAAAAGAAGAGAGTTATTAGCTTGCAGCAATAAGTTTCTCTAGACAATGGACTTCTTGGATGAAACTTCATGTAGGTAATCACAGTGACCTTGTTCTTTGCAAAAGTTGTGCATAATGTTTATTGTAATCAGAACATATGGGCCATCTAATTAGTCCCAGAGCTTCCGAGTTGGTGCTTAAAACACAGTAAGTGGGAATTGTTCCTTAAAAAGGTCAGCACAAATGGAATGTCTGGAATCCTTTTGGTTTTGGTTTTATTCACCTTTCCAGTCAGTAAGGAAATGTACCTTTCTGAGGTTTCTTGGGCAGTGTCTAGAAGGAGAATAAATAATAATTAAATACATACACCTATACATACTAGGATTTATGATCATGTCATTTTTACTGGTTTGCTACTAAACCCTTTTTCATCTTATCTTGATCATGCTTCCCCAGAAAATAAACTTGACTGAACTCAAAATAGTAGAAAAATTAAGCAGAAGTTTAATATTACTTTTATTTTCTGCTATTGCCGACCTTTTGGTCTATAACTCTTTTTTTATTCTTTCATGCTACGAATAGGTTGAGTGCTATACTGTCTCTTTAGTTGTGAAATGATTAATAATTTCTAATAGCATTCTAACTATTTTACAGGTTAAAAGTAAGTGTGAATGCCCCAGAAAATGTTGTCTTCTTGCAGACACTGTAAGCCTGTCAGGGTGGAATCAGGCAAAGATACGGTGCCCAAAGAACCTGCAAACTGGGGCACAGCACTGATACATAGTTCTGCTTCTGCCTGTTTGGCACTCAGGAGGCTGAAACTCAATAAATCTGTGAGTCTCCAGAAACTGCCTTTTCAGATCATACTAAGCTCTAACATTGCTCTACTTCTTTGGTTGCATTAAGGGTTTTCTGAATTTGTAAGGCTGCTGGCTAACTACATTCATTCTAAAATTGCATGGCAAAGCTCGTGCTCTGTTGGTAGAGAAACAGAAATTATCTACTAGGATGAAGGAGAGTCTTCTGCACCACTGGGGCTGTAAAATAAAGATATTAATTTTTTTTTTATCATCTTAACACGGTGTGAAGTTCACCTGCTCATTCAGACTCTTTATCATGATCTAAAAGGAAATAATCAGCTTAACTGTGGAAGGAGAGTGTAGCACAGACACTACGTGACACATATGAGATCTAAACCAGTAAATCCATTTAAAACTCACTGAATTTAACTTAAGACCCTGTTTTGGAGTTTTGTTTTTTTTCATAGGATACACATATGAATGTGTCTCCATCAGAATTTTTCCAAGGGCTATCTCTGTACAGGTTGTCCTTAATGGCTTTGCTTGCTCTAAGCACACTTTGCACTAACACAGCACTTTCTCTGCACTACAGCAATAGTGTACATGCCAGCAGCACAGCCACCCAAAAAGAAATACTCTGTGCCTGCTCAATAACCTTTGGGTAGGGAGATGTGTGAACCTCACCAAACAGATGCATTAGACCTATTAAATCTCTGGTCTGATAATTCTAATAGCCACCACTCAAGCAAGTTAATTTAATGAGCTTATTGCAGTAAGAGCAATTTCAGCTATTTTCATGTATTTGAGTGTTATATTTCTTTGCTTCACCTTTTTAGTAAAACTCATTAAAACCACACAGACTCAGTTAACTTTTTCAAATAGCCACTCTTTACAGAACTAGAGGAAATAAGTGAAATTAGTGTAGTGTTCTGAGAATGTTTTGCACTGCCCTTGAACTTAAACTTTAATAATTTTTATATAACTATTTGGGCTCACTGGATCAGACCTTGAATGATATTGTTGCCATGCTTAAATTATTACATATGTCCTTTATGCACAGATTAATTTAAAAATCTTTCTTTTTACCTGAATTTTTAAGAAGAAATTTGCTGAAAATGTAATGCAGTTTCTTGAATATCTGAGGTCTGGTGGGGTTTTAACAGTCACTTACAACTCTGACAACCAAATGTTAAAGCTATAAATGCTAGGACCAGAACCAGGAATTCTGATTAAACTTTGAAAATGAAAATTTCCAGCATAACTCTAGCTTCTTGGAAGATAATTCATTTTAACAAGCTAAACTAAACTGTACAGATGAAACGGATGCTTTAAAGTGGTAGCATTTTGTGGAAGCTTCCCTATGCAGTGACTGTGAAAACCTCTCTTGGTCAGTATGTACAAATACTTCTGAGTCACAACCTTTGTCTGAGGAAGTATAAAGATTTACAAAATGGAAGGACTGTATAGATGCAATAGTTACATGATGCAACAAAACTTTTTCAGAGAAATTCCAAGATCACTAGCCTTTCATCTTAGACTACAGACAGAAACTTAGATTAAAACAAAACCAGATACAGATTTTTAAATCTATAAGAAATTGTTCTTCAACAAATTGTCTTCTATTTTGATCCTCCATAGCACACTTTATGAAGAAACAATAATCCACTAAAGCATACACCTCAAAAAAGTTATTAAACTGTTCTGGCAAGAAAGAGAAATATTTTCTGGCTGGTCCTAAGGGTCATTTGTGCACTGATGATTTTGCCAGCACATGCCGCATACAAAATCTGGAAGTATCTTTCCATTTTATGGTTTCGGTCTCAATCTGTGGGATCCAACAGCAACAAGCCAGGTGCATGAGGTGGAAGAAACAGTCATATTGCCAAAGTTCAGTTAAAAATGCTTGGGGAATCAGCAGAGAGTTCCCTTTTTATTCTATTTGGTGAAATGGAAATAGCAATATGAATATGGAAAAATGCTTGTGGGAAATACAAAGTTTTGTTGTTTTTTTTTTTTTTAACCTTCTTTTTTCAGGCATTATATTCATTACCTTCATGTTTAACCTAGAATGCAGTCATTTGTTTTCTGTTTTACTAATAATCTTATGTACCTGTACACTGTAGACTTTGAAAGGACAGCATTAATATTGCAGAATATTGTTTTGTAAATTAACCAATATGACAGCCATTGTAGTTTCCTTAGGCTGCAAATCTTCTAAGAATCAGGATAGACACTTTGATGATTAATCCAAGCTAAACTCCATGTTGTTTTGTGTAACATGCTACTATTATCATACTGTTGTAATTGCAAAATGTAAGCAAGGCATACTTCAATAGTCACTAAATTTGAATAGCTAAAAGATTACAGATTACATTCAAATATATAAGGCTTGGATTTTTTTCAGAACTCTGAAAGGATTGTGAGCAATCCCTTGGATAAAAAATACTTCACAGTATCTATTGTGCTTCAGGATTATAGGTTTATATTTTGAGTCATGCAGTACATCTTTTGGTTCCATTCATGGACTGCAGTTCATTGTACTATGCAGTCTGCACAATACCTTTGAATCAAACAGACCAAGAAACAAGGAGAAATGACTAAAGAAAATGTCACAGCTTTTAAATCTGTTGAGAGGCAGCCAGTTTGGCACCATGACATTACAATGAGAACTACGGTGAGAATCGCAGTCTATTTTTGCTCTGATGCTGACTGACTCTTATGACTTCAGCCAAATTAATCAGGACCTAATTCTTTCAACTTTAGCCACAATGATTACTTCTTTACTCAGTGAGTAATCCCAAATATATCAGAAAGTTGGAAAGCATGCAGAACCTTTCACAAATATCAGAAGGCTGAATCCACTCAAAAACTGATCCCTCTCAGTATGAAATGTATCTCACTGACTTCCCTCTAATCACTCCCCAAAATGCTCTGTGTTACAGATCTACAATGGCAGTTGAAAGAACCAGTTATTTTTTTTTTTTCTAGGTGGCTTAATTTTTAAAATTTGCTACTATTGGGCATAGACTTCAGATATTTATAAATAATATTATTCTACAGATTGCTTGACTGCAGAACAACTTATGTCAAGTTCTGCAGTTATCAAATCTGTTAGCCTGATAGAGGCAAATCTACTGCAGCAGCCCCATGCCTACATGTCCAGTCAGTAATGAGGCTGGGCATGTATTCCCAGTAGGCACATATGCACAGATATACAGCACATTATACACACAGCTGGCCACACACATCAACACAGATGAAAGCATTCATCACTGACACAGACAAAAACAGCACCCAGAACAGAACTGTGTTCCCATTTCTCATTATACACCTGTGTGTGTGTGTGTGTGTGTGTGTGTGTACACATGTCCATTTGTACCTGGTAGATCCCTCCAGCAGCTGAGCTCACCCAGTCTGCCCTTGAATCCCAGTCTCTCTATTTGCATCCTGACATACAACCCCCCAAGGGTTGCAGTCACATCCAGGTGCTGGTACAGACCATTACACACACACACAAAGACACAGATGCAAGCAGATATTTTAATCAACCCCCAGACCATGTGATCCCTCCAGCAGTTCACTGGAACTCCCTGGATGCTCTGAAAACCAGCTTCTGCTGTGGTTTCTTCCTCAGAGACACACAGACTGACTCCCATGTCACTTCATCTACTCAATTGGCTCATCTGGCTTATATTCAAAACAAATCACACCCTCTCAAAACTGCACTTGTCCCAGTTGCTACCTCTGACCCTTGATCTGATTACATTTGCTGGAACTCAAGCCCTCATAAACACATGCATATTGAAGAGAGATACCCTTATGCAGGAAAAAGTTAAAAAGATATTCAACAAGAAAGAAAGACAGACTGAATTGATCAGGTGCAAAGCATGGCTGTAAACTGTAAAGACCAACAAACTATTAACATGCAAATGTCCCTATTTATCCTCTTACTCCTTTGTTTTCTCATTCTTGTTCCTCACCAAATGACCCAGATCTATCCTTCTATCCTTTTCCTCACCTTTGGCCTCCTCTAAACATTCTGGCTTTTCTCTTGCATCCCATGTGTTGAAAATTCTCTAAGTAGTGGCTCACACTTATTCAGTAAAATTATCTTACAGACATTGCCTTTGACTCATGGGATATCTGTGACATCTGAACCATGGGCCTGAGGTTCTCCTGGGACAGCCTGGACAAGTCTCTTTCTCTGAGTCTTTACCTTGGGTTCTTGCTTGAAACCGTACTCCTGTTATCCTCTAAGCTTCTGGACAGGGCTATAATGGGCTGATGAATCCCATGGTGTGTCTGGGTGTAGCCCAGCAGTTGTGCCTCCTATCTCTGTTCCTCTAGGCTCACCTTTGTCTGTGAAAATGCGCATTTTTTAGCAGACGAGCTAAAAATGGGTTCTTGAATGTAATGTTCTTCCCTCCATAAAAGTGACATCTTTAACATTTAGGATTTAGAGACTGAAATGATTGTTAAAGAAAAAAAAAGGACAAAAAGATAGGAATGGCATAAATGAGGGATGCAAACTCTAAATGGAACTGAGGAACCTTGAAAAGTATAGTGTACAAGTTAAGAGCAGCCTTGAACAATACAAACTTTTGTATTTAGCATTTATATAGTCAATAACCTCAATTGACATTGACCTTGGGAGCAAAATGGTCCAATATTTTCACTTGGGTGAACTGTTATTGCAGAGTTTCTCTAGTGTATTAGACACAAACATACGTTCCATCAACATCAAGTATATGCTATCTTTTTCATCAATTTTCTTTTATTTTGTGCTAACTGTTGTTGTGGTAAGGACAGGGGAAAAATACTTTTTCTGAGGAGTTAACTTCATCTCTGACATATTACTATTGAAATCAACCATATTTTCTGTATTTTTTCTTCACAGAAAGCTCTGGATTTATTATCCCAGTAATAAAATAGACTGTATCAATGAAAACATAATACAGTTATTTTCTATAGATTTTAAGATTAATTTCTGTTAAATTTGCAGAAGTAAATCTGCAGTAGGAAAACTTTTAAATGCAGTCTAAATCGTTATAGACAAAATGCAAGTAATGTACGTATCCAGTAGAATTGTCGATGAGAAGGAACATTGACAAAATGTCCTAACATAAATGAGTTTTGCAATAATTCAAAACAAGGGACTGACAGAAGTGGTACTGACCACCCAAACAACCATGTACATCAATTGCTAAGAGTTAAGAGAGATCAGCCAAGTGAGAAGAACAGTGGCCATGTTGTAGATTACACAGTAATTGGGCTCACTCAATCTGCTTTACCATGAAGGACAGAAGTTTGTTTCAAACCCATTACTAGAACCTATTTCTAAAACACATTGAAATTGCAACAGGACCTTTTGGTTGCTCTTAAAACCTAAGATTTTAGGCTTCCATTTCATTCCAGTGTAGAGGTGGTTTCCCTAGAGAAGAATAGAACCCTGAAAAAATGCCTTGGGAAATCCTGCTCAAAATGCCATAGGCAAGAAGCTTATTCACATGTTCAAGTATGCAAATGTTACTAGAATGTTCTTTGTTCTCTGTGTTGTCATAGGTTAATTTTTGGTGTAAGAATTTTAATACTCTTAATTGTTGTCCCCCATTGGACCCTCTCCTCAGACCATACCTTAACTCCCCACTCACACCAGAGTGTAAAAGCACCCCTGTCTGATCCAAGACCCTGCCTTTTGCCTTTTGCCTTTTGCCTTTTTTTGCCTTTTGCCTTTGGCCCCTTGTTACTCCTTTGGTCCAGTTTGCTCCCATACAGTGGATGCTTTACTGTTTGTTGTTTTCATGTTATTAAAATTGCTTTTTGGACAACTGGATCGAGGCTGTCTCTCTCTCCATTAAGTTGCCGCAGGGCTGAGTCCTGAGGAAACTCAAAGGGGCTTGGACTCAAACTCGATCATCTGGGCTTGGACTCCTCAGTAGTTTCATTCCAGGAAAAACGGCTCATGCCCACAGAAAACAGTTTCCTTATGTTGTCAGTACAGCTACACACAGAAGAGACTGAGAAGAAATGTTATCTTCTACTTTTCATCTGGAAGTTTTGCTGTCTAGCCTCCTTGGAGTTGGAAGATGGAAAAAGGAAAAATCAGTGTTACCAAACTCACTGTAATTAAGGAAAAAAATAGATGGTTTTGAAGGGAAGAGGGAAGAGACATGTCTAACTGGAGCAGTTGCCAATGTTTTACTTCAGCTGAGTTCACTAACTCCATTCTATCTTGCATACGAGCATCTAGCTTGTGTTTATATACAGAGGTAAGTTGTCACACTGGTGCAAGAAACACCACTCAAAAAGTAAAGACATATACAATCAAATATTTGTATATCTTGATTTGAGGAGGAAAACAGAAGTAGGAAAGAAAAATAGAAGAAAAGAAACCACAGGGAATTGATTTTTAAGATCTTTAAAAATTCTATAATTATCCAATATATCCTATAAAATTATCAGGGAGAAAGTCAATGTATGTGAAGTAATAGTAAGAAAATTGTAAAGTTTATATTAATATTGCAAATTACTTTTCATATTTTGGAAATGTCAGCAAGCATCAGGAAAAGACCCTTTCCCGGTGTATATCCTTATATATTGAAGCTGTCTCTGCTACAACTGCCAAATAGAATGGTATTTATCTTGGTCAGAATGAGCTTTTTACTCAAGGAAATATTGTTCTTTTTCTGATTTTAAGACTGATAACCGACCATTTATTTTCTGCAACAGTTTCAATATCTCCACAAAAGTAATCATATGTCTTTATATCTCCAAGAAACCTCTATTATATGTTTTACCTTTTTGAAGCTTACTCAGAAACAGAAATAGAAACACTAGCACACTTAGGCTTCCTATAATGAATACAGGCTATCAGAATTTGAAATCATATTCAAATAGGTTTAAGATTTAGGGATGAGAGGAGACAGAAACCATACAATTCACATATAACTGTGGGGGATATAAGAAGTGTTGGATTAGCAAACTAGTGATCTATCTATTTGCAAATTAAAATCATGTGAAATTAAAAATTAAATTATATCTCTTACTGAAAACCATTTTTTTTTATGGTACCCTAGTGTACCTGGCTCCCTCATGGAGGTATTGCTTTATTTTTGACTGATGTTATTTGACCAGGCTTTCACATTTTCCCTTTTTCCATTATGTCTCTCATTGTTTTATGCACATAAAATATCTACTAGTGATCAGATAAGCTTGATATTTTCTAGTGATTTAACCTGTCCCAAATCCGGATACAAGAGACATTGTGGCCCTGGTATCCTTTTCAAGTGGTCACAGTATCTCGAGCATACTAAAGTTCCATGGTGTGTGGCTTTGCTGTTACAGAATATATTGCTCTTGCACTTTTTCATAAACACTAAAGAGGAAGGCAGGGGAAAAAAAAAATACTCACTGCAATTTCCTTTCATGTCAGAAATTAGAGTAATTTAATAAACATCTGTTTCACAGACAAAGCTAATTTTATTCATTCTCTCTTTGAAACACTTGCCTCCCTATATTTATACTTGGAGTACTGTTTCTCTGGGATCCATCTTCTTTGAATCTGCCATCTCTTTGAAAATCCTCTCTACTCGCTTTTCCTGTGCTCTTTTTATTTTATTCCTGCTTGATATTTCTATCAATTTACTACTAACAAATATATCTCTGGGAAAAAATAGGAAAAAATATTGAAGAATCATTGACTCATTGGAATTGCCATCACATGAAAGAATATTGGGGAAAAAAACCCACATAGTTTTCCCATCATATTCCATTCTGCTTTTCTTCATATTAGTAAGATTTAATAAATTCTATTACTTAATAAATTCTATTATTATAAACTCAAACAATGCACACTATGTATTTAGGTTTTTTTTTGTTGTTTTTGGTTCTTTTTTTTCTAGTTTAGAAATTAAGAACAAAAATCATAACAAAAGTTCTCAGTAGAAGCCTGACAGGATTCAAACTAAGTCCTCACTTTCAGGTTTGAGAAGGGTTACCAGAAGTTGGCAATTCTTATTTTCTTAGGTTATGTTCCAAGGCCAAGAGATTATGCTTATGTACACTGCTTCCCTCCATCCTTCAAATCCTTGTTAAACCTGGTAGGAGCTCTTAGCAATCAGTGATTTTCAGTTCTTGGTTTTTCACTCCCTAATCAGCTCAGATACAGCAAAATCTGCTCAAGCAGAGGGGTGGTCTGCCTCAATGAATTATCAGCAAGGGCTCCCAGACTTCAGAAATGCAGCATTCATCTCAAGCCAGAAGTTCCTGATGGTTGCGGAATGAGGATTTCTCACAGCTATCTGTTTTTTAGCAGTGATACAACAGTCTGTCTCAATTTTTCAGTCATTAGGGTAGGAAAAGTTCTGTGGAGATCTTAAAATTTTTTTTTACATATATCTGTTACCATATGGTACTAATCCCTCCTTACGCTAGACTTTTCACATCTGGGCTTTAAGAAACTGATTTAAATAGTGAGATGTGATTTAGCTGGCAAGTGATTTTTGAAGGTATCTCTGAGATTTTGTAGTGTACAAATACCAGTGAAAATTATTCATGTTAATATTACATAGAAGTCACAAAATATTTCTGCTCCTAAAATTCACAGTGCTTTTGAAAATTCCCATTAAATACAAATATTAAGAGAGGTTAAGGAGGATTTAATGTTTTGTTAAAACAAGCTCTAGTGAAATTAAAAATCTACTCTTAAAGAGAGAGATGAAGAAGAGAGATATTTCAGCTGCTAACAACTAATTCCACTGCACTGCAGCATCAGTCCTAGCACTGGTTCTTTAGACAAAAAGCATTTTCTTGGCATCAATCTATGTATGCACAGATCTCTGCAGAATCTGGGTGCCGTCACTAACTCAGGCTGCAGTGTGCTGCTTACATCACTTGTAAGATGTACTGTGAAATGCTGTAACTACAAACTGCAGAGTTAACCTGGCAAATAAGTTCTTTTTACTAACATTGACTTAGGATGAACACACATTTCTAGGACTGTGAACATATTCCTCATCACAAGAATTTCAATTATCTTGACAAAAGAAAACAAATTCAAAAATCTCCTTGATGGAATTAATTTTTAATAATTTTGTAGGTCTAGTTGGCAAACTCCAAATAATTTAAACTTTGGAGCTGCTGAAGTGAAATAGATACTTTTGATATATGATTTATTACACCCTGAATTAGACTTTCAGCTATTCCCAGGTAATGTTTACTTCTCTTCATCTTTTGCAGTGGAGCACGATAAAGATCCTAAAGCTGGGTAAGATAGATCCCTCTGTCTGATTCCACTCTTGGACAGATAGCAGGGCAAATCACTCAAATGGCCATTATTTACTAACGTATATATGCAATTTTTTTGTTGTTTTTTGGGTATCTTAGTCTGGTCTAACTGTAAAAAATCTTAGTGACTAAAGCGTACTATAGCCAGAAAATTCAAATTAATTGCTTGTTTTCTATTATTCTGCAAGAATGTATATCCTCTTTATTGATTAATTATCTTAATGGAAGAAGATTACCAAAGTACTGCAACACTACTTCTTTTGGATTTAATATCTTTGGTACATTACATAAATTATTCTCTATTTCCTCATTCTGATCAACATACAAGGAAAACATTCTTTTAACAGTCTGAAGCTATATTGTTTTTGTCAGTATTAAAACACAAAGCCTTGCTTAAAGGCATGGACAAATGGAGGATTGAGAGCAGTGTGACAGAGGTCTGAACCAACCTTATTAATACACTGCAGTGAGTAATACATGCTCCACATCATAAGATTAGTGGAGGTCTTGTGATTGTACAGCCCTGACATCTCAGGACTTTGCATCCCTAGGTACAATTTTTTGCAGAATTCAGTGGGGTTTCACATATCACATGCTAGTGTTTTGCTAAGAAGAGATACATCTCCCAATGCACAGATGGTATTAAAAATGCATTAATATTTTAAGTAATGCACTGGTACTAAAACTAAAGTAGTACAAAGAAAATCTCTGAAAACAGTTTTATTGCTTTCTTTTCTTAGTGCTTTTATTTTGTGGGAAATAGATATTCCAAAGTAATTATTAAAAAGGCAGTTTCAAAACTCTTATGAAATATGTTGGAAATAAAGCAAAATGAATATATGAGAAACCTGAATATTCTGAAAATAAATACTACTGCACTGCTGTAGATAATGCTCATAGGTGAAAACACCATGTATGCATTTCCCAAGGAAATGTATTGAAACTGGTAATCCCACAAAATCCATTTTCAATAATCTGTTTATTTTATATTTTACTTTCCTTCTGTTTTTTCATGGTTTTGGTTTTGATTTTTGCACAGAATGCTGTGGGACAGTAAATTAAGGATTTTACTGCTGTATATTATGTATTTTGTGTTTCATAGTTATTAAGTTTCCATGTTAATAGCCTAAGTATAAAAATTCTATTACTTTTAAAATAGAATAAAACACTAAGTAATAGTGGTATATTTCACCAAACATACTTAATATGGTTATAGCAAGAACTTCTGCATTGAGACAAAAGCAACCCTGCTAGTAGAAACATCTTATACACAAGTATAATTTTAGATGCAGGCATATGCAATTTCTTACAATTTAAGCCACTTTTACAAGGAAGAGGTTGCAAAATAAGCATGCTTTATTGAAAGAATGAGGTTTGTCAGAGAATACTGAAAGAGGAGAGCTATGGCACACACAGTGTAAGGCGTAGCATAAAATTTCATCATGACCATTTGTCTTGTTGCCCTGTTGCATCCCTTTAGAAGCAGCCAGCCCCAGAAGATATTAGTAAATAACTGTTTCTGCATCAACAGGAATGTAATTTTAAAAATAAAATATAGTATCATTCCTAAAAGATCTTGCCTGTGATTTTTCCTCTTCACAAAGCATGCCCCTTCCTTGGTCCCTAACTAGTCAGACAAAACCTGGAGATGCATGGGTGCAGAATGTTTTTAAACTGGAGGATGGGGAGAGTCTCATTCTTGCATCTGGGTGATATAGCTGCAAGGAGACTAGGAGAGGAAGAAGGGACTGATCAGGCATTCAGCACTTGTTATCTGCCTGACTAGCATCTTAGGGGCCTTATCTGAGCGCACTGAAGTAATAGCAATTCCAAAGCTCTTCTGCTCACGCTATCATTGCAGTGGTCATCTGCTATTAAGCTTTCCAGCACTTGTTATCTATTAGTGGATGGGGTGTTCATGAGACTTGGAAAGAGTATATTCTTGCCCTTATTCAACTCAGCTTTAACCATGAAGCTTCTCATCTCAAAATGAGAAAAAATCCTAGAATTTAGTGTCTGAGCCTTTCAGCATTGCCTTCTGTATAAATTAAATATAAAATACTCTGTACCAGAACAAAATTATTCTGAAAATCTCACAAATTATGAACTGTGTGTCTGCTTCTTGAATACCTATAGAAATTTTAGAACCTCATGTCAGATCTTCTATTGGAATAATCAAGAATTCCCACTCAGAAAGATTTGTTTGTCCTTAGTGGCTAGGGTACATTACCTTCAAGGTCACTAGTTCTCTCCTATCCAGTTCTGTAGTAGATGACAAGTAGTATTCTGATTTTGCAAGTGGACTAGAAATGGAGAAGTTAAAAAAACATGTCAGTGATATGATTACATTATTTACTGCAGAAATAGATTGGTGTTCTGATTTTTTTCCTCATGTAGTAAATTATTGAGTCTGCTTTATCCAGTCCTCAGAGACAAACAGACAAGTTCTAGGGTGTTCCAGATATTTTCACCAGTAAATAAGCTCCTTTTAATCTCTCTCAGATACCAACATCCCCTCCCCCACTCCCACAAAAACACCAAATCTACAAGCCATTGTTACGCTTCAAGTACAGAGAAGTCTTCATGGAACCATTAGATTTTAATTAGGAGTAAGTAACAAATGATGCAGAACTAGGGAATTCTCATGCATACCAACCCCTCAGAAAAATTACCAGGACATCATAAAAAATAGTTTCCAACTCTGAAGAAAAATAGATACAGTGATACAGAAGAAAACAATGATTTTCAGGAAGGAATTTCTCTGGGTTTAATTCAAAGAAAAGAAAGAATAAATGGATGTTAGATAACATGACAACAGGAACAAAGAAATACCTCAGAGAGAAAAGAAATAACAGAAAGAAAATAGGTCAGTTAATAAATGAAGGTGCTGAAATTAATGCTGAATAAAATACGGTCTGGATGCTGATATTTTTATTTTTCTTGAATAATCTGTCTTCAGCAGGAAAGCTAAAAGAGAAACGTTGATATGATTAGGAATGCTGTGAAGATTTATTACAATGAGGACAGGAGATATGAGCATAGGCAGCAATTGGAAAAGATTAGCATATAAACATCAATCTGAGAAGAATCATGGACTGGACTTCTGAAGGCGCCCACTATTTACAGTTCCCATTAGGATTCCTGGGCATTTAACAGTCTATGACCCTATCAAAGCAGTTATAACAAACTATCTCAATGTTAGGTGTATGTGTGCCACAAGGAGATCAACTGCCTCAGATCACTGAACTCCTCTGAAAGATGAACACTTCATGTAGGTGAAAAATTTCACTTAGTATTCTTTGAAAATCTGGCTTTTGGAGGTTAATTTGAAGCCTGTGAATTGCTAATACTTGTTAATTAATACTTCTGACAAGTAAAACTAGAAAATGAAGAGACAGAAAGAAAGCATTTAAAAATTAAGATAGCATTTCTTTAGACGCTTGATTCTCTCCTGTATGTGGCCAGAAAATTTTGAAATACAAATACTTTATTATAACAGGGATGTCCAACATTATGTTGAATCTCACTGAAAATTTAGGAGCAGAAGTCAAGGGTTGCAAAGAGAGATGTGAATATATTCTACATATATATTCATTGATTGTCCAGGACTAAACATATGTATGATAATCGCTTCCCCAAAAATCATTAACGTATTTCCCTTCCCCTTTACACATGCATTTTTCTGTCCTGGGGGTCTCTCTGGAGGTCCATATTGGTCACAGACCCCAATGTTCCAGTTGACCTGGCTGAATTGGCAATGTACAGGAATTCGTGAAATTCCAGTTTTCCTTCTTATACGGTGGGCATTGTGCAGTTCCATATGCCAGTGGTTTTGGTAGAGCAAACATTGTGTCAGCCCATCAGGTGTAGCCAATTTATCATCTGGTAAAGTACAAGATCTATCATTCTTCCATTTTTCATTAGTTCTCTTCATGTGACATTCAGTCCTTAGGTATATATAACCACCATGCAAGTATGAATTCATATAACTGTATGTATATATAATCATTTTCAGTGGATCCTTTACTCCCACCTATGGAGTATATACACTTATGGAATAAATACATCTATGAAAACAAGTATGTTTGCAGCCTGAGAAAGGGTAACAGAATCAATCCCTCAGATGTTTGATGCTGGTTTCAAACATTTACAATCATGAATCTAAAGTCTCTGCGAAATGGCTGAAGGATCATACCAAAATGGTTCTAATGTCCA
>VWYO01003154.1:0-12648 GCA_013400275.1 Rhadina sibilatrix | reverse complement strand
AAAAAAAAAAAAAAAAAGGAAATATAACATGAAATAGTTTGCTTTCCTGAGATAGGTCTTAGAATATTTCCTAGTCAGCTTTTAATAATAATCCATCTCATCACCTAAGCTACTAAAATAACAGTGAGGAATAAGGAAAGAGCAATATAAGTGTGTATTCAGAACTACACATTTACTTCAGTTTTGCATTCTTCTCCATTTGTTTGTTTTCTAATGATGAAAACAGCATCCTATATATTTCAACCCACATCTGGATGTGATTTTTTTCTCTATTTAAGGACTGAAGTCTTTAACGGTTGCTAGAAAACAGAATAGGTCACCAATTCTTTCAAAACAACTTAAAATTTCAAGGTTTTCCCACATCAAAATTCTGCTCTAATGTGTCACTTATTGTTCTTATTACATTGTTCATTTGCATTTCCTCCTATAACCTCTTTTTGATCGGCTCTTAAATATCTTAGGGGCCTAAAAAATTTAAACCAGGTGTGGTATTACACTCTTAAGGGGAAGAGTGCATGGAAGATTCATAGATGCTCATGGTGAAAAGGAACAACAAAAGTCAGATTGTCCACAAAAACCTAAAAGGCTTTTTAAATAAATAATAAACTTGGCATGGAAATTTGTATGTTAGACCCTTATCTCCTCATAGAAGCACACATGAAAGGAAGAGAGAGAGAGAGAAGGAGATGGATTAAAGATAGGGAGAAAATAAAGGAAGAAAGGAAGAAAGGAAGAAAGAGAAATCACTAATCCTGGCACCAGCATTGAACCACCTGATGGGGTGTCAGGGGTCCTGGCACACACGTGCCTCCAGGCTTCATGGGGGTACTTTTTTAAAGATGAGTGTTCCCTGCCCTGGAGGTAAGTTTTATCACTTTCTACGCAAATCTGTTATTTTGCACAGTTTTCTTAGACCTTTTTGGAAATTGGTTGGAGGCCTTTGTGGTTCTCTGATGATCTTGACCCTACACACAGCTCATGTCTGTTTCTCAGCCTCATTCCTCTGCTTGCACCTTATTGTGTTGGGCTTTATCTCCAGGAGCCAGAACAAGACTCCTTGTCCTAGAAAAGTGCTACTTACCTCTGTATGGCCTCCAGTCACATCCCAATCCATTGCTCCCTGAGTTACCTACTACTCTTGTCTCAATCTACAAGAAATTAATAATCCTCTTCAATCCCAAATCTCACATCACTAGTGGGAGGTGTTGTAAGCTTTTCTCTAATCATCTATCTATAGATGCAATAGACTGTGGTCATTAAGTAGTTGTAGAGACAGGTACCATACCTCCTGTGAATGGATGTAAAAACAATACTAGTGAACAGAAGTATGCCCTGCTGGGGCACATGCAGTATGATACCATTTCATGACCAAAGGGTATTTTCAGCTACAAATGTATGTTGGACCTAAAGATTAGATGTGGAATAGATGAGTATATGGGAGTTAAAGTGGAATGGGAGAGTAGGGGAAATACATGCTCTCTAATTCAGATAGGTATTTTTGAGTTTCATCCTTCTTTACTGACTTGATTAGGAAGCTAAGTCTATGGGGTTTTTTTTGGTTGGTTTTTTTGCTTTTTTGTTTGTTTGATTAGTTGGTTTTTGTTTGTTTTTGTTTTTGTTTTACTCAATTTAGAGGAAAATACAGGTAAAAATACCCTCTGTAGTCTCTTGGGGGAATATATTCTAATCATAGATCAGTATAGTATTTGAATATTAAACAGCTATTGAGCTAATGTACAACAGTAAAGACAGCTGTTCAGATGTTTGAAATAGGAAAAAAATAAATGAATACATGTGTATGTGTGTTTCTTTAAGCAATAGGTGATCCATCTGTCTTAGATTACTCTCTAACGCAATTCTTGCTCAAATCTGCTACTTTGGTGTTATGCTACTTGCTCATCAACCAGTTCTGAATTCCAGTTCAGAGGGAGCTATAAGCTCTCACAGTGATTTAGTGGTATGTCTGTGCTGTAGTTTATGTTTCAACATTCAGTGAATCACATATGCTATGCATATGTAAACATGAATTTCCAGTGCAAATGAGCTGCAGGGCCTTGAACACTAAAAAAAGTGATTGAAGAACAAGAGAATTTTCAGCACCAGAGTTTTACTTTTCAGTCTCCAAGTTCAAAGCCATAGCAATGGAAAGACTCATAATCCAAGGATATTTGTTTTAAAAGCCCGAATTTCACCCGATACATTAAATGGATCCTGTGAAAATTTCCACAGGGTTCATCAATACCACACTTCTACTGAGTGGAGAATTTTATTCTTCTCTTCTGGGAAAACCCAGTACCCATCACCTCTGTTTCTTTAATCATTAGAGGAATGGGAGGAATAGATCATGGATACTCTGGGATTCTAGACAAATAATCTAATGGCACTTTACAAGGATACTTCAATCTTGCATGACAAGAATTAAACATTCATGTTAGGAGGGCAGATGTACAGTCAAATGTGTGGTGTGTGGTATCTGGCAGCACACATTTAGATGTTCCTGTAATGTAGCAAGAAACAAGACCATCATTTACAGTATTTAAAAGGAAAACAGAACACACAAAATATTCTATATTAAGAATTATGAAAGTAGGAAGCAAAACCGGGTCATAACATAGACTTTAAACCCACCCATCTTCCCTTTACTGCACTTAGACTGTAAGGATATAAAAGCCCAGGGTTTCCTTTGTTTGGGGTCCCTTGCCAGAGGCACCCAGCTCAAGCTGATATTTTGTTATTTTTTATTTAGTTATTGCACCATAATCAAATTATTTAAAGGATCTGGACATCTGAGACTCTGCTATAGGAAACCTGGGATCAAGTTGTTAAGGAAATGGTATGATGGTGTGAGTGTGGGGTACGTAGGGACAGAGGGGCTTCAGTCCCAGCTTAGATGGTGCAAAAGTGACTGCCAGAGTGGCTCCTGGATGGTCAGACAGGGAAGTGCCCTTAATAAAGACAATTCTTGCATAACAAGTTTTATAGCTTTGTTGGGGTTTTTGTGTTGTTGTTTTGTTTTTTTTTTAAAGTCTAATTTCTCTTCAGATCAGCATTATTTTTTTTTTTTTTCATAAAATAACAGGATCACAAAAACACAAAGAAGCACAGAATCACTAAGGTTTGAAAGGACTTCTGAAGTCTTCCTAGTCCAACAAAGCAGAGACAACCAGAACAGATTTTTTAAAGGTCATATCCAAACAGATTTGGAACATCTTGAAGGTTGAAGATTGCACAGCCTCTCTGTGCAACCTATGCAAGTGTTTGACCACCCTTCCAGTAAAACAAACAAACAAACAAACCAAAGAAACAAAAAAACCAAAAACAACAACAACAACAACAAAACCCAGAAGGGAATGCAACCAAGGAAGCTGATGGACTTTTATGTCACAAGGTTCCCTCACAGTCATTTGACACCCAGCTTGTACTGTTGCATAGGGTTATTCTCCCCCAGGTTGCATAGGGTTATTCTTCCCCAGCCTCTTCACCTGGCTTTTATTCATTAACTAAATTTATAAAAACTGCTTTATTTGGGTTGAAAGGTGAAGAATTATTATTTAGTCTTAAAATTCCTAAATGGTAATTAATTGCTGACTTTTTAAAAAACATGTAGTATCACTAAAGCAGAAGAATACAACATGGAAGAGAAATACTTTTGTCAGAAAGATAAAAACCAGTTCTTATACAAATCAGACATACCCTGAAAATTTATGGATTAGGATCTGATCTAATTTTGTTATTTTAAGAGCTACTTGTGTTGGATTTGTGTGGCTAGGTTCTGCTAGTAAGGGGGCTCTAAGGTGTGTCTCTGAAAAGCTGCCAGAAGCTTTGCACAGATCCAGCAAGGACAGTGCCAGCCGAGTCTAGGATGCACCTGCCACTGGCCAAGGCTGAGGACATCAGAAATAGTGATAGTGACTCTGCGTTAAAATATTTAGGAGAAGAAAAAAAAAAAAAAAAAGAAAAAAGAAAAAAGAAAAAAGAAAAAAGAAAAAAGAAAAAAAAAAGTTTTGCACAGAAGTAATTGAAGCCACAAAAGAGAGGAGTGAGAATATATAAGAGAAAGAATTGTGCAAACCCCAAGGTCATCGGAGAAGAAGGGTGCTTTAGGATTTATTTTACTTGTTATTGTCCTGTTTTGATTTTGACTGGTTAAATTTCCCCAACTCAAATCTGTTTTGCCCAGGACAGTAACTGGTGAGTGAGCTCTCCCTGCACTTACCTCATGAGCCTTTTGTTATATTTTCTACCCCCTGTCCAGCTGAGGAGAGAAATGAGAATGCAGCATTGTTTGGCACTTAGCATCCAGGCATGGTCAAAGCACCACAATATTTTATTAATTTATTTTATTTAGTAAATAAAATCAAGAAAAAAAATCAATTTTAAAACAAGCATTATTTTCTTGTAATTAAAAACTTGTGTATTGACAGATGTTTAAAGTAAGGGTTTGAGTGTTTTATTTTCTTAAGTGAAAGACTCAAGGTTTAATGATTCTCTCATTATCTTTCTAATTATTTTGATATCTCTGGGATGTTTATGTACTTTTTAGACATGATAAGACATTACAAAACTTTTGCATATGCTATTCTTATCTTGGATTTTTGATGATCACTAATATGAACCTAAGAGTTTCAGAAACCATTATTTATTTTATGAAGAAACTGAGCATTAGTTCTACATAATATCTAAAGTTTTATACTTGGAAACAAAAATAGTCATTAAAATTCAAGGATAGGACTATTTTATTTTATTTTATTTTATTTTATTTTATTTTATTTTATTTTTATTTGACAGTAGAAACATATTCCCCCACCTCAAAATTGCCTTTTATTTTAATGCATTTTTATGACACTTTTGAAAACTACTCTTCATTTGGCTGTCTAGTTGAAGCTGAAATGACATAATTTCATGTTACATTTTAACTGTACTATAAGTGACATTTTTGCACCAGAAATGAATCACCCTTGGAAACAAGGTAAGAATACTGAGAAAAAAAAATAAAAGTTATTTCACCTTCACACAGCCTTCTTTCTTATAAAAGAAAGGAAAAGAAGTTTTACCTACAAAAACCTTAGTTCTGTGTGTGGTCTAGGAATAAGTATCCTTTATATGCAACCTCAGTGCATAACACTTTCAAAGTATGAAATTACAACCAGATAGGTAAAACTTAGCTTGTTCTCTTCTTTCACCAGAAACTTTTTTTTTTCCAATGTGTAAGGCTTCTATGCTCACCTTCAAAATTTTTCAGAAACTGAAAGAAAGAAAAAAAAACTCTAGAAAGAAATGGGAAGAAGGGAAAATAAGGCACTCAGACTATCAGACTATTGCCTATAAAGACTGTAAAGACTCAGTACCAGTCTCTACCTCAATATCTGCTCTGTTTGCTTACTTTTCTTTCTTTATTCTGATATTAAAGGGAACTGGTTACAATAAAGTTAAAAAAAAAAAAAAAATCCCATGCCACCAGAAACTACAGCCTCTTTCGTATTCTCCTTCCTATAAACCCGACATTTTTACTACGTTGAAAAGTTACCTCCCCTCTTCTGATTCACTTTGTCAGGGCATAATTAGCCAGGTGCAAAGAGACCCTGCCAGCAGAACTTAAGGATATAAAACAATTATTAGCTGCCCACCATGCACAAAAGACTGATCATTCTTGTGCCCAAAGGTACCTAAAGATCATTCTTGGCCATGCAGACATCATTTTTGAAACGATTCCTACTGCTGTTGAGTTGCCATCATTCCCTACAGAGATATCAGCAGTGATATTTATGGTGCAGGCCTGGCAATGCAGCAACCACACATCTAGGACCCCAACTAGCCAGCCCTGTTCTGTTTTGTTTTTCCAGTAGGACTATACATTTTTCCACACTGGTGCTTCTATCTGGAATCCTTGAGCTAATAACTGTCTGTCTCTTTCAACATTCCTAACCTTATCCATAACTTTACCTTTCTTTACCTTTACCTACCTTCTGCATTCTTTCCCATAGCTTTCTCTCACAAGTTTGCAATTTATTTTTTTTTTCATAAATTGGAGCAAAAGTCATTCTGCAGAGCTACATCTGAACTGGTCCTTAAACCCCCTGTGGCACCCAGAGCACTGAGCCAGAGGCAGGTGGTTTACAGCAGAGCTTGCAGAGGCAGAGGGTTTTACTGTGATGGCCAGAACACAGAAAGTATCCACTCAAGTATATGCACCTATGCACATATGTGTGCATATATGAGAGTAGATACATTGGCATTTCCATTGGGAAAGACTAAATGCACTCTGACTGAGATAGACAAGTGTTCCTGTTTCTTGTGCAAATGCCAATGGTGACAGCACCAAAGCTCCCTCTTACAAAGGCTTCAGAGCTGCAGGCATGTAGTAAAATTTATCACAGTACCTCTACTAGGTTGTGTACCACTGCTCTGAGGGACACTGCCTCCAGTTGAATCTAGGGAAGTCTAAGTTGAAGGAAACTCTTTGTAAAAATTTAGCAGAGCAGTGTCCTCATTTTTCATTCTTATCGACTGCTGCCACATATGCAAGACCAGTTAAAAACCCCAAACAAAAACAAACAAAAAAAAAAAAAAAACCCCAAAAACAAAACCCAACCCAAACAAAAAAACCAGAAAAAACAAACAAACCCAAAACCAACAAACCAAACAAACAAAAAGGAAACAACAAAAAACCCCAAACAAATGAACAAAAAACCACAAACCAAAAAAAGAAAAACCCAGCAGGGACCCAAATTAGATACCAGAGTATGATAGAATCCTCTCGAGGATGATTCAGAATATCTGCCTAAATCAGCACTTAGTAAATATAAATACAGTGTTTAAATATTTTTATTGCTTTGAATGGAAGGTCTACTGATTGTAAGGCAGCAAAGACTCGAGCTGTCTATCACCGTTCAACTTCAGATGTTCAGATTCATATCCAGGTTAGACCATGAATTTTGGTCTTTTATTACCTTATCTTAGTCTGAGATTTAACAATTGCAGTATTTGTAGTTACCTTTCTTAGACTGAGGGAGGAAGAAGAATAAAATGGAAAAGGATTTTGTATACATCAGCTGCAGTTATATCGGTTCTTCAAGTAAATCTGGCATGTGGTATATTAATCCTACTGAAGATATATTAGTAATTATGTAACTTGTCTTCATTTTTCTCTTGTGTCTCTTGAGTTACTCTCTTTTCCTTAACATTAGAAATGACAGGTGAATCTCACACTGTGTTAATAACTTTGGCACTGTTTTCCTTCCCAATCACCACATCCATGCAAATAATAAACAGAAGCACATAATTTTAAAATTTTAAAAAAACTCCTGACTCTTGAAAACTCGTATTTGTTTCAGCATCCTAATTTCTTCCTGTTTAAAGATGTTTTCTCCTTGTAGATGTAAAGATGTAAGTGTAGATGCTTCCTTTCAAATAACACAAGGAACATGAGGCAAAATAAGGCTATTGTGATTGGGAAAGGTATATTTTTGAATATAAATGAGGCAATTTCTTGTTTTACACAACTCCTTGTGTAAGAACTAAAATCCTGTATTGCACTGATGATGGATTTTTATGTGCAACGCTCTGTTCTGATGGATCTAAATTTCTGCCAATCATATATCACATTAAGGGTTTATAGTGTATACATGGTAACATTTTTCCACCAATAGGAACATTCTTTTACATACTTCTTCCAGTGCTGCTTCAACTGACCACTTTAGTGAGCATTGGTATTGTTTGAATAAGCATTTTAAATATATATATATGTATTGAAAAATTTAGCTTGGAGCATGGCAATATTTTTTATTACTAAAAAATTTCCCAAGAGGACCAATGTTCTAAGACTGAAAATCACTCTTCACTTCCCTCAGCTTCCAGAAGATTAAGAAAAGGGGAAAAGGGGATTCACATAGCTTAATAATTCAAGTACTGGCAACAGAATTTTAGTAGTGGTTTCCTCTTTTTTTGACACTTCAGTTCCTATTGTTGTTACACATATTGTACATATATTTATGTATATATAGTATGTATATTGATGCTGCAGTACATTCTTCACATCCGTGTTTTCACATACCCTAAGGGATTTAAGGTCCTCTTTCACATTTCTAGTGCTTTTCCCATCACTCTAATCTTATCAATATGTTCACTAATCTCCTTTACTCCATTTTATTTGACACATGTTCCATCATGTGATCCCTGCTTATTCATAATACCCCTGTAAGGCATAAATAATATCAGGCATTAACCCTACAGAAGGCAGTGGAGCTAGCAGTCACTTTTCAGTAGTTCATCCAGGTTTTCTAATTTCTTCTATCCTAATATGCTCTCGAGTTTTTGGGGGGTTTATGCATTGTTGTTTGTAAACTTTTTATTTGTAATTCCAAATTTTAATTAATTTTGACAGACAAATAAAGACAAGAAAGATATGTTTTTCTACTTTTCTTATTTTGGGGTTTTTTAGCAATAGTATAAGTACATCACAAGTAACAAGACAAAGAGTCCATAGTATTAACTTTTAAGAAGAAGTACAAGCTGCAAAAATATGGTAGATATATTCCACAGGCAGCATTGTTTCTGGTTTCTGAATTTTCACAATTTTGTGTTTTCCAGCAATTGAGCACTGTCTAGGAGATCAAATATAAACTTTAAAAAAATCATTTATTAAATTCTTTTCTGGAAAAATATGCAAAAAATATAGTATCTTATGCAGGCACAAAGCATATTTGCAAAGTAAAAAGTCTTGCAAAAATATGTAATAAAATAGTTGAGAATTTTCAGAACTAAGAAACTCTGCAACTGATTCATAATTGGAGGGTTTCAAAGAACTTAATATGACATTATTTTCAACTTCATCCCTAATTTGCTGTTACTTCATTTCAATACATTCAAGTGGAATGTTTGCTACGTATATTAATAAACACATATCACTAGTACACATGTACAATCAGTTAGAAAACTTGCTGTCTGTGTAATATAATCCTGTTCTGTATTCATTGCATGAGTATTTATAACCAAAACTGTAACTGCCAAAAAGGATTTCACAGTGCTGCAAAGGGCATCATGAATTATTTACAGTAAATCAAATTTTATAACCCTTCTCAATCTTTCATAAACTGTATCTCTGCATTTTATTTGATATTTTATCCAGAGACTTAAAGCCTCATAAGTCAAGGAAATCTCTTCAATTCTTGAGAGATTTGTAGGAGTATATGAAGGAACAGTTCTTATAGTATCTTCTGCATTTGATGTAGCTGTAAGACTATTGATAGCTTACAGGATATCAATATTTTACAGAAAAGGAGCAAGTTTTTTTGAAATGCTCAACACCCTCAACATTCTTTTATTATTTTTATTCATGAATTAGGGCTAGAAATTGTTTGGAACTGTTAAAAACTTTTCTCAAACTCAGTCTTTGACATGGGCTTGTCATCCTCAGTTTTGCAGAGAGCCAAATTTAATTGTATGAGAGTCAAAATGTAGGTCATAAATGAGGAATGAAAATGTGTCCTCACAAGTGCTACTGGACACTGGAAAAAAGAGAAAAGTTTGAAGAGGAAATCCAAGAAGCAGATCCTTGAGCATCATCTTTGCAAGTAAGTGCCTAGAGAGGCTTATTAATGGAGTTAACTTCAGGGAACATCAGTATGTGTCTTCATTCTAACTGCAGATGTAGTTCAGAGATTGGTTTGTTGGATTTGGCAGCCAAGGACATAACAAGAAAAATGCAGTCCCTGGAAGGAGAACTTACATTTAAGAATGCCAGAAATCATTTGTCTGAGTTTACTGTTTCTTAGGACATATGTGGCTACTTGATCAACCTTACCTTTACAGGAACTGGTTCCCAGTAAGACTGCCAGAACATGGCTGTATCTGAAGACCTACAGAGGCAAACTGTTGGAGTGCTTCCATAACAAGAACTGGGACTGCATCTGTTCCTCACAGAATTAGTCGTGGCAGTTATCCTGTCAATGTTCAAGGAGCTAGACAATCTAGACAATGCTTTAGTTGTATGCTTTTGTGTTAGGTACTCCTATGAGAAACATGGATTTAGAATCAATTATCCTTATGGAACCCTTTTAACTTGATATTGATTATATTTAACTTGATAGCATGGAATACTTGAATATTCCATGATTCTATGACTAAAAATTATCTCTGAGTTATAAGTATACTCAAAAAACCCTCATACATTTATACTATCATCAGGAAAAGGAATATAAAGAAGCTATAAGACAGCTTAGAGCCAAGTGTTTTATTGATGGAAGAGCATGAAGAAGCAATTGTTTCCTTCCATCTCTGACTGAGAGTTGTAAAAGACTATTTTCAAGATATGTCTCACAGATGTTTTCATCTTTACATCCCTACAGGTTCTTCTTTGCTCAGAGCCAATTAAGCTTCCCACTCAACAAGGCACATCCTGGAGTTACTGTATCTATAATGATCCCCCATGGTTTTCTGAAGAGAGTTTAATGCCAAGAATTACAAGGTATTTGTTACTTTACCTTCCACCACATTTAAAATCTGCATTATATGCTTTATTTGTTTAAATCTGTTTTCCCACACACATATAAGTATGCTCCTTTAGGAAATACAAAACAATGTGAGATTAAAAAAAAAATTCAATCATTTTTTTTTTCTATGTCTTACTTGCAACTGATGAGACCTATAACCTCCTTATAGCTCCTGAAATTAATAATGGATGAGAAATGTCTTACATGTGACACACAAGACAAAATAAAGCCAAGTGCTTATGTGTAAAGTTACTAAGAGTTTATGTAGCAATGGGAATCAGATTAGATTTGTACTCACACTTTCAATATTTAGTTCTAAAACAGAGAAAATTTTATGCAATTTTCTATTAATGCTTGCATTTCAGTTTTTGCTGAATGTTTAATTTTATGCTTTCTCTCATTGTTTGAACAGAATTTGAAGAAGATACCAATCTAATATACTGTAACATATAAGATTATGAAATAATATGGGGAGATTCTAAATAATTTTATTAAAAATGTTATTGAATTTACAGATATTGGATGATAAAATGTCCTAACTGATTAAATGAGAAACATTAACTCTTCTGGTAATATACTTACTGGGTTAAGCATGTTTCTTCTGAAATAAATTGTTATTTGCAGGGATCAATGCAAAACTGCATACCTTTATCAAATTTTTTTGGAATTTACTTAAATGTTTATAACCTCAAAGATCACCAAAGAACATAATGTATATTACTTTTAATTAATAACTTTACATTATCATTTTCCCTGAAAAATACAGGAGAAAGGATTCCAGGGCAAATTACAGTATATGTGACATTGACAGAACATCTCACGCCCACCTAACTACAACCTCCTTTGTGACTGCAGAGAGCCATATGGTCTCTCCTGGGTCTCCTTTTCCTCACCTCCCCCAGCCATTCTCTATGACTTGTGCTCCAGACTCCTCACCAGCTTATTTTGCCCTTCTCTAAGCGCCCTTCTCTCCAGCACCTCAATGTCTTTCTTGTAGTGAAAGATTGAAATGTCAGTGATTAATGACTCAAAAAAATCACCTAAGATAAGAAGCAGATACTGGGAGGTGGGATACTGCTTTTTATCATGCCAGTTGCCCTCCCTTACACCCCTGCCCTCCCCAGGGAGGGTCATATTCACACATGGGCCTGAGGGTATTCATCCTTTCTGACAGGGCATAAATTGCTCAACTAAGTTCACGAGAGAGGCGATTGACATGTTTTAGAAGGTATCACAAACCATCAAAGACCCTGGAAGCACCTCCAGATTCATTTCTGAGACCTAGCAGAGGACTGAAAGCTCCCTTCTCCACGGGAGGTACCTGAGTGTTCCCACCCTGGGAATATATATTAACCCATTGAACTTTGGGTTTCATGGACTTTCACTCACCCTCAATGGCTCAAGACTGAGATGATCACCTCAAGCAACAGACATCTGAATAAAAAATCAAGCCTCCTCGGGAAATCCAAGGGTGATCTTAATACCTTCTTTTCTTTTCTTTTCTTTTCTTTTCTTTTCTTTTCTTTTCTTTTCTTTTCTTTTCTTTTCTTATCTTTTCTTTTCTTTTCTTTTCTTTTCTTTTCTTTTCTTTTCTTTTCTTTTCTTTTCTTTTCTTTTCTTTTCTTTTCTTTTCTTTTCTTTTCTTTTCTTTTCTTTTCTTTCCCTGATGCATTTTCTTAAGTAATTGTTTTATTCTTTCATTTAGCTATATTTTTATAGATAATAATAATCAATATGCCCACATACCTGCCTTCTGGGGCAGGTCAAAGCAAGGTGCCACAAAAAATGAACACACAGGACTTGAGGTGCAACCTCACCAGCGCTGAATACAGGGGGACAAACACTGTCCTGGTCCTGCTGCACTGGCCTGCCAGCTATTGCTGACACAAGCTATGGCTGACAATGCCGTTGGCATTCTTGGTNTATTGCTGACACAAGCTAGGGCTGACAATGCCGTTGGCATTCTTGGTCACTTGGGCACACACTGGATCATGTTCAGTTGCTGTCAGCCAGCACCCCCAGGTTCTTTTCCAGCCATTCTTTCCCCAGCCTGCAGCACTGTGTGTGGTTGTTTTGACCCAAGTGCAGGACTCAGCACTTTGCCTTGTGGAACTTCATACAACTGGGCTCAGCCCACTGATCCAGCCTCTCCAGATCC
>VWYO01003148.1:119473-156937 GCA_013400275.1 Rhadina sibilatrix | reverse complement strand
AGAGATGGCAGATTCAGAGAGAGTTTTTTTTTTTGGGGGGTATAGCTCATTCAGTCCATTATCAATCCTTCTTACACTGGAAAATGCCAGTGAGCCACAAGTGTGAGCTCCTGGTGTTTTTCTGGATTTTCAGTCCAGAGCACACTGATCAGAAAAAGAAAAGCTACAATCTGGGGAAATTCTCTGCCTCAGCTAGCTAAAAAAACTAACTAAAAGCAAAGGAGAGCTCTCTCCTGCTGTCCGTGCTGCAGGCAGCCCAGTCTGTGTGAAGGGAAGCAATTGCAGTTTCTGAAAGCAAACTGTGAGCTTCTTTCCCCCCTTCACTCTTGGAACCAGTCTTAAAGGTGCAGAACTTGATATCCAGCATGAACAGAGCAGGTGATTGGGGATACAAGCATCATAAAGTCAGCAAAGGACACTATGCATGTCTACAAAGTTTTTCAGTCTCTTTTGACTGGTTTTGGCTCTGAGTTTTCAATCATAAGAAGAGAGCAACAGAACAGAACCGAATAACTGAACAACAGAAGTTGAGAGGACTGTAGTTCCCCGAACTCATTGCTGAGTAGGCTGTCCGGTAGGGGTGCTCTAAGAGATGAAAAGGGTGTACTTGAAATTGTTTCTGAGGAAAAGTATGACTGCCCTGTAAAGCTCTAATTGTAGGCTTGTCCAAAATAATCAACAAAAATAAAATGCTGCAAATAAATACATCTATTTGAGATTAGTTCCTTTGGTGCCTTTATTAGTTCCTTATATAACATACAGCTACAGAAAAGTACGTGTTTTCTAAATATAAAAGAGATTACTGTGATTTTGGATGGTGGACCTGCAATTTGCTGTGACTGCAGTGTGACGCAAACAACTTAGACTTGATTTTCAGGGCTTTGTATTTGCAAAATAAGTAATATTCCCTATTTTAAAGAAATGGAAAATCAGCAGCATTGATCTTTGTGTAAGTAAAGGAGGTACTTCCAGGATTGATTCATTCTAGCTCTCCTTCCACGGAGAAATGGAATAGAAAAGAAAATGGAAGTATGGTAAAAATAGAAAATTATATTTACTTTACATGAATTAGATGATGTTTTAGTAATATTTTGTGTGGGGACCTGCTGAAACATGGGCACACGTGATAAACAGCTGTTCAGAAAACTGACTGATACTGGTCACCATATGCACCAGTTTAGCAACAAGAAGAGTATCTTGCATTTGCCCTTAACAGATTCACAATTAAAGCAATATATCTTCTTTTACTTCTAGGGCAAAATGTAGTAACAAAGATTTTGTGTCATAACTTTTTTTGACAATTAAAGAAGAATGCTTTTCTACCTCAGAAGAGTTACATCAACTGCGCCCATTCTGAGAGAAAAAGTACTCTATCGTTATTCTATTTCTTTTCGCCACTGTATATTCAAAAAGGACAGGTATTGTCTCACTTGAGACAATACACTCCACTTGTGAGCAGTATTTAAAAATATACAAGGACTTACAACTTTAACCCAACAGTAGGACTTTTTGCATAAGCGATTATATCTGCATCCCCAGTCCTAAAACATCTGACAGCCTCATCTCCTCCAATACAATGGTTTCTCCAGCTCAGATGTTGCAGAAACAGATGAAAGGTTATTTCTGAGGATGTCTTTACAAGTCTCATTTTATTTCTGTGTAAGCTATAGAATTGAAGGAAAGAGTGTAGAAACATAGCAGGATCTCTTTCAGCAATACTACAGTCGTGGTGGATTATACAGGATCTCATGTATAGACTGAGAAAACTTGTGGTAACTCCCAGGCCTCTGAGGCGTGATGGTTGTTGGCCATCTGCTGCCTCATCTGTTCTAATAGTTTATTCACCACAGTAACTTTTGAAAAAATCTGGTGAAATATGATGGAAATGCGTAGATGTGCTTGATATTAAGAAACAGGTCAACATTAGAAAATTTTAATACTATTAGCTGAAAGAGTGAGATTGTCATCAGTATGTTCAGGTATATGCAAAATTTATTAAGGTTAAAGTTTTAAATATATAAAAAAGCATTTAAAAACCATTGTATATTCAGATTTTTTACACTACATTTAGTGTAAAATCTATATTTACCCACAAACAATTACATCTGATATAAGCGTGAACACATGCACTACCTTTTTAAGTTCATTTTAATGACATGTCCACTACTGTGATCTACAACTCCTTCAATTTTTTGATGATTTACTCACTGGCCATGTATTTACCAATATAACCAACCATTACAGTAACAGGACTTCTAATACCTTCTTGAGCAGACAGAATTGTTTTGAACTAATTTAGAAGCTTGAGTTACGATATTTATTTTAAACCTCTTTGACGGGAAAATGTATAAATGTAATCAGCAAGTTTAAATGAGCTTTATTGATCATTAGAAAGCTTTTCTGCTATTGATGCCATCTGTAAATATGGAAACAAGCATAGGATATAGATTTCCCTGCTCACATAATTGAATCAGTTAAGATTACTTCTATCAATCAACAACCAACTACTCTCTGTGAATAATGAAGAAAGAGTCTGAGCTGATGTTGGAAGTTATACTTACCTCTGAGCCCTATTTTCAACTGCTGAATTTGGCCAAGACACAGCAGAGTCAAGAGTTACCAGGAAACAACTGAGCCACTCACTTTCAAGACAATTTTTTTTTTTTTTTAATATATAGAAACATTTGGAAAAACCTTATAAAACAATGTGCCTCTTCCCCTGAAGCTGTGCAGAGACTCTTTGAAAACTGAACACCCAGATTCAGCATATACTTCTTGACAGAAGATATAATTATTTACCATTAGAAGACAAAAATAAAGGGGAAATACACAGGGTAAATATTTTGTCTTGTTTAAAGAGTAAATCTTAGGTAAAATTCTGTGATCTAACTTCTCTCCTAACTGTGCAGCTGAGATAGACATGAACTTTTGCAAATAGTCCAGGTTTTCTTCTTCCATGAGAAGGTATTGCTCTTGATGCTGTGATCTGCCATTAAGTTTTAGATGTGTTTCCAACAGATATTGTATTTTAAGGTACAAACCGTCTATACATATTTGGAAACAGCATCAAGCTAGGAATTAAAAGAATATTCCGGATTCTTCTCATTCAGTTTCCTCTCTCATCTTGGGCAATCAAATGAGTTTCATTTTTTCTTGGTATGCTTAGGTAATGTATGGGGATAATAAAATTTAGTAGTCTTAGTTGACTGATTCCAGATAGATCTGTACATCTGTTTAATCACATAGTTCTTTAAGTTTAATCACATAATTCTGGAAGAATTATTAAAATAAGGATAGCTTTCTATGAAAATTAATTGCTTCCAAGTAGGGAAAAAATTGAATCTGAATGTGGAAAAGCTTGTTAAGTAAAGAGAAGCCTCAGAGATAGTACTGATCCCTATACCACATAATTCAGTTGAAATCATCAAGACTTCTAGTGGTTCTGTACAAACACATGGTATTTCTCCAAAAACCAACTACAGCTAAGAACCAGCTACTTAACTCTTCTATACCTGGCCCATAAAAATTATGTGATGACAGAAAACTCTCTGAGCAGATCTTTTTCAGGTTGTCCTTAGGTTGGCAGTCCCTGCACTTGAACCGTTTCTTATTATGTACTTTACATTATTCAATTATTGAAATAAAAATTTGTATTACAAGAAGACCAAAGTGCCAAGTGGATCAGTTCACTCTCGGATGGGCATTTTATTTACTAGTTTGCTAATTAGCCAGTTTTTCATTAATTTTCATTCTGAGCCCATAAATATTGGATCATTTGCTACATACAGGGCACTTTAGCAAGTTAACCCTGACGTGTAGTGAGTAGGACCACTAAAATCTGTGTTTAATTTCCCTCAGGCTGCAACACAGTCTGGAATCCAGGTTATCTCCTTCTGTACTGTGAACGTTATCAATGAAGCTATTCTGCAAAAAAAAAAAAAAAAAAAAAAAAAAAGCAATATCATTTGGCTGATTTAAATGAGAAGTTCTGTTAAGCCCTCTCTTCAGGACTCCATCCTCTGAGTCCTGAGGAGGATTAAAGTATCTAATGTATACCCTTGAGTTAAATGCCAAAACTTCAGAAAAGTACTCTGAACATCTACCATGGGTAGGAATTTTTCTGCTCCCTTCTCCTTTTCCTGCCACAGGTATATTTTACTCAAAAATTTTGTATTATTTATGTAAATGTTAGAATAGTACATGGCTGTCTGTGTCAGTTAACTGTACAAGAAAACAGTTTAAATCCCGTATTTGACTTGACATCTTGTCTTTAGATCTGGTAAACTCAAAATTGCAAATATAAAAGAGGACATTAAAAGTAATAAGCAGCTATGGAGGGTTTAATTTGTTTTAGCCTTAATGATTTAATAGCTGGGAAGCAGTCTTAATGTTCCTATCTGCTACCTCCTCCTTGGTTTCTGATATTTATCAGGTACTCCTAAGCAATAGTCCTCAAGATTTTTATAGTTTGTCTGTTTTCAATTATTATGCTGGTAAAGAACTGGCCCTCTAAATACTGAACTATAAGGATTCTAATTTCCTTACCTACCAAACATAGATCTTTTAGATCCATTAACACATTACCTCCATGGCCACAGAGTACATTGGCCACAGACTGCAAAAAAGCACCACTCTAAAAGCTCAGCTCCCTTCTTGTAGGCATGAAGTAATGAAACATAAAGGCTATAATAGGTTTATTAAATTCATATAGAAATGGTTCAGATGTACCATATTAAGTCTCCTGGTAGTGCTGTGTACTTGAAGTATTAATATTTTTAAGATTTTAATATTATAGCTGAAACCCTAAAAGAAAATTTGGTTAACGTTGCCACCATGAACACAGCCTGGATGGGGTGCTCACAAAATTATTTCTCCCATTAAAAGAAATTACTCCTGCAGGTAGGAATAGCCTGAGGAAAACTAAACTATATCTGTATCACACTGCATTTCTAAATTCAGTTTATTTTATATCAAAATGGTAAATCCTATTACAGTCTCATGAGCATGAGCAACTGATTATTCACCATTATTTTCCCAGATGTTTGGATCAATGTTTTAATCTGAAACTTTTTAATATGCTGGTGTAAAAACTCCTTTCAAATTACTGAGATTTCCAAGATTCAGAGATATACAAATTTCAGATAGTTTCAAGACATTTTTGTTTGGTTGGTTGGGTGTTTAAGCTGTTTTAGTTTATTCGTTTTTCTTTACAGGAAAATGCTTTTTATCTGTATTATACTCCTAATCTTTTTCAAACATTTTGAAAACTAGTGGTTCTTTGGGTAAAGTATTTAAATAAATTTATTGTATTCTCTGTCTGCAGTGCTACACTAGAAAATTTCTCCTTTTCAGTATTTTTTTCCTGACAAGTCCAAGCACTGAAACAGTGTATAGGAAGTAATGGGGCATAGCTCAAATCTAGGATGAAAAGTAACAAATCAGAAGTGAATATTGCTTGAAGTCAGTTCCTGTTGTGCTCATTTTTCCTGGATGTGTAAGGAAAGCTGACAGGCAGAATTGCATGCCTCACAGATCACTGGGTGAACCTTGATGAGACAGATGTTTGATTGGCTTACCACATTTTATTTGCCCTAACATGGAAGGTACCTGGTAGCTGTAGGGTCCCAGGTAAATGGCATTTCATCTAGCATTCTTCATTTAAGCAGATTCCTAGGGATAGATGAGTGATTTGGCAAAGCAGCATCAAACAATGACATTTTATGCCAGGTTACAGATCCATAGCAACCATTCACTCATACATGTTAGTGTTAACACTGTATTACATATTTTGTGGAAATTATTGTCTCCCCCTCCATTTTTAGTAAAGAAATATCGACAGTCCCTCTACCTCATGCAGCCTCAGTATCATTAACAATAATTGCATGAAGCTGGAAAGCAAAATTATTTTCTTTCCCTTTGTGGCAATCCCTTGAGAACAGAACAAAACATGACAACCTGTACACCACCTGCTTTTGTTTCACAAAAATCAGGAAGGGTGTCCTGATAGCTTCCTCCCTTTGAGGTAGATGAATGTAAGAATACTATGTTTCTATGTCAAAAAAAGCAGATAATAGTTTTCAGAGGCTAATTATTAACTTTTTTTTATTATTAGATATTTGGATAGAAGAAATAATAGATATATGATTACTAAGAAAACTTCAGCATTCAAACAGTAACTTCTTTTCTCTCTGTTCAAGTTAATTATGCATTTTGTATGGGTAAGCATTTTAATTTCAGAATTACTGAGAAGTCAAACACCCCATGAAGCAGGTATTAAGAGCTATGTGAAGCACTGAAACATCTGTGTCCTGATTCTGGGTAGTATAAATCAAGCTCTAGCCTTTCGAATGCTAATTTATTAATGGAAAATAGAAACCAAGAGAGCAAAAACTGTTTAAAGTAATTATGAATTGTAATCTCACAGTAAAAGCTCGAGTCATGTAGATCTGTTGCACTCGCTTAGCTTTAATCCCCCTGGTGTCAATGAGACTATTCAAATGCTTAACATGAAGCATGAACAGGGCAATAAATCAATTTGTTTATATTAACATACAAAAACCCCAAGGTATTTCACCAAATCCATCCAAATATAAGGCAAGTCTAAGATTGCCAGTGATGTAGTTTACATGTCTTCTACAAAAGTACTTTTTTCCCATATTTAGGAGTGAGAGGCACAGGCTGTAGAAAATCACAAAATGTAGTCATTTCTATTGAGTTTGCATAACTTCTTAATACACTTTGTCTTTATCATACCTGCATAACACTTGGCCAACTTTACATTCCAAATATGCCACAGACATTGTCCAGAACCAAGAAAATAAAGGAATTTGCTCAGTGGTGTCACATTAAATTGCAACATCAGGCTTCTGGCTCTTGGTTTGCTGCATGGGTGTTCCTGTTACAGTTGAATGAAGCATTTTAGAACCAGCATTTATTTGAAAGTTATTCTTCATTAAAGAAAAAAAAAATGAAAAAAATGAAAAAAATGAAAAAAAATTAAAAAGCCTTTTAATTAATGCTCTTTCATTGAATTGCTTCCTGCCTTTTGGGCCATCACTACTAACCACTGTATTCTTATTTGATTTGCATTAGACACTTCTCTTTTGGAATGTTTTTTTCAAACACCAAGTGTGATGAGTTGCTATGAAGTATTTATGTAGCATTATGTAGGAAAAATGCAATGCCAAGAATACATGATAATGGTGGGAGGAAGAGGAACAAAAACAACCAAGGTTAATTTTGCATTAGAGAAGAGATTCTATAGTGAAACGGAAATATTTTAGCAGAGAAAATCTTAGAAAAATATGATTGAAAGTAAAAATAGCTTTAGGGTGTATATATGTTATCAGTAATTTGTAATAAATTATTTATATGGTAGTGAGGCTGATTTTATATCACTTGGAGTCTGGATATTAAATTTACATAAGCTCTTTAAATATGTTTTTTAGCTTAAAAAAAAACCTGCTCTTTTGATTAGCTTGAAGTTCCATAGTGACAGGTCAGTCAAAATGGTTGTGGTGGTTTCTACCGGTCTTAAAGATGTAAGTAATCTACCAAGTCCTCTTAAAAAAATAAAAAACCCGTGTATTTCAAAATTTTAAATCCCTTTCATTGACAGGTAGTAAAGGCTTTCAATCTGTGAAGCACAAAGTGACTATCTTGGAGAACAGAAAATATTATCATTTATTGCAACAAGCAAAGGAGAAAGTTAAGGATAACATTTATATCTCATACAAATTTTCTTACTGCTACCCATTCTAATTTCTTCTTTGTTATCCATTCTAATTGCTGATCTCATTGCAATGCTATTACAACGACATCAATATGCTTCTTGTTTTCTTTAAAATATCATTCAAATTAAATAAAAACACGTAGTCCTTTCATGTATTCTTCTGTCAATTCATTTTAGGTACCTAACAAACAATGCAAGATATTATTGCTGTGTGATTCTTTATTAGGTCTGTGCTAAAGGACAAAAGCTTATTTTTCCTTGTGTGCAACTTCATTGAAACTACAGGTTCCTTTCACCTCTATTAGTACAAAAGAATGTCACACTACATTGCCTTGCATGGACATCCACTGAGAATTCAGAAGCAAGGGAATGAAGATTCATGTACTTTCAATCATATGTTATCAGTATGTAGTTAAATAAAAGGAAATTCTTAAAAAAATTATAGTGACAGCATAGACCTTTGGGATAGACTTGGTCTAGATACACTGGAAACCTGTTTGGTATTTCAGATGGGTACCTATCTTACCTTTCAGTGGGAAGATTTATTATAAAACAGAAGAGAAGATATACTTTGACTCACAATTACTTCTTTATACCACCTATTTTAGAAACACCAGGCAAGTAACAACAGCTTTTAACAGTACAAGTTGCTTTGGAAGTGACACATGCACAAAAAGAATAACTAAATCAATAGTACTCACTTATTTGTATCAAGAGCAGAATCACATATTTGACTTTGAAAATAAATTAAAAAAAATTAGAAATGAGACAAACTCATTTTTTGTTATTATTTTCATTATTTTGTTTTCATGCCATTTCTGTAAAATGATGTTTGTGTGATGTAGATCATACCATGATTCATTATGAATTCAAATGTGAAGTTTTTCTAGCTCTGCACAAAACTTGTTCCACCCTGATGAGAATTGGTTATCTGACTTTCATATGTACAGTCACTTCATACACACTATTTAATAGTTAAAAAATGCTAAAATCTCCCTTATTCTTTCAAACTTGCAAGAACAAAATGTTCAGGATTCATTTGTTAGAAGTTTTTTTATCTCAAGTGTATTTACAAGGCCATTTTTCATATCAGCTATAGCTGTTTCTTTTTTGCATCCAGGCAATAGAGTTTTCTAAATTGCTCATGAGTACTGAATATACTTAAATCAAGTAATTTTAAAACGTACTCTTACTATGCACTTTATTCTTGAAAGCATATTCTAAACAAACTCATAAACTGCAGAGTAAACCTTTCGAAAATGCTTGGCTCTCAGCTCTTCCATTAGTGTTACTGTCAAATATATAAAATGAAAACCACAGAAATCCTTTCTGTTGCTATATCAGGTGTCAGATATTGTCCTGCTAGTTAATCTCCAAAAGTAAGAGGAAAGCTTAATAAACCTATATCTAAAATCCTTTGACATGAATCCTGCTCTTACCTGTGGATTATAATGTAATCCCATTATGACCTTTCAATATCCTTTATCTATCATGAAAAGTGATGTCTTAAAAGCTTCTTATTTTTGAACCATGATATATATGAGTTTTTTTCTATTGTTAAAGAATGTAATTTACCTCTAAATGTGTTGAAATAGAGGAGTTTCTGGGTCTAGCTCTTTTATTCAAACTTTTTACAGTCTTCAGTTAGGAAAACATTTAAATTGTCATTTTAAAATAAGAATGGCCACATCTGCTTGAGGGATCTCTCAAGTTTTGACAGTGTATCATTCACCATTTGGTGATCTTGGCTGAGTAAAGGGTTAGTCAATGGCCTGAGTGGCTCAGGGTGCAGAGACACTGACTGCCGAGTACTGCTTACATAGATCCAACATCCCTTTCCCTATTTCTGTCAGGATGCTTCTCCCACTTTCTCTTGAGACCCTTTCCCTTTCCTCTGTCTTTTTGCACAAGTCAAGACACTGTGATATTCTGCTACATTTTTCCATGGAAAGAATCTGCTCAAATTCTTGGGAGTTTATACAGACATAACAAATAAAATAAGATATTGTTTTTATTTAGTTCTAAAACCATTTTTCACTAAATTTCTTTTGTGCTAGTCACAAGTACAGAAATGCAGCTCTGGAATCTATATTGGTCTTTACAATTGGTCTTGAGTGTCATCAGGCAGAGGTAAATGATTATATGAAAGGATGATGTAAGAGAAACATGAAAGTTATAAAACAATAGGCCTACTTTTTGGCCTTTACTACATTCTGCCATAGTCTTGGTTACTCTATAGAGAACTCAATGATTGTATTAACCAAAAAATACAAGTACCAATTCACTCTTACATTTAGTAATTATTTTATATTTCTCCAATCTTTTACCATTGTACTCCATGACATGTGAACAAAATATAAATTTATATTTTCTAATAAAAGGTTCTTAGAATAGTGAATGTTAAGAAGAAAATCATCTATCCAACAGAAAATTAACTTCTGATAATTGTGATGCCTGTTATCTGCCACTGCCTGAACTAAGAACCAAGTATCAATTATCTGATATCACTTAACCCAAATAAAATTTGAATATACTGTCAACTCTTTCAAGGCTTTTCAGTCACTACTGTTTTCCAAATGGACTGAAAACACTTTTTTTTTTCTTTTAATTTAGAAACAGGTTACTTTTAAGAAAAAGATGAAGTTTCTGTGATAACATTTCTCCAACTCACAAAATCATCAAGGAAAACTTAGAAGACACAAGGTGATCCATAGTTTTTCACAACACAGCTTAAGTTCTTCAAAAGATAACAGAGACTATGTCAAAATTTCCATCAAGATTTTAGAAGATTTACAGAAAGATTGCAATAGCTGGCCCCTAATGAAAATATTAAAAAGCACTGAAAATATTAAAAAGCACTGAAGGTTTCCTGATAAAATCTTCTAATGGCAAAGACATCATGTAGAATATATTGTGGCAAGTTCTTTTTATTTTCTTTGTATAATATGTTTATGATATTAGAATACATCAAAAATAAAATTCAGGAAGACAGAATGTATGGTAAGAGCTAAATGAAACACATCTTATGCTCTAAGGCCAAAGGCTGGCTATGTATGAAATACAGCATTATGAAAGGAAATTTAGTCTCAAGCAATCTGAGAGAAATCCTAACTCTTTTCAAGTAATCCAGTACAACTATACTTCTACCCTGAAGTATATAATTTGTCGAGGATACCTAGTGTTTGCTAAAAAGTTTCTGAGTTTCTGAACATATAGATTCTCTTCTAAGTTATTGCTTCTCAACTTTGACCCCCAGCTTGGTTCCAGACACCCAATTACACTTGTAAAATATTCTGTCTGGATTTGAATGAATGCTGGAAAATTACCTAGCATTTTTTAAATTATAGGACATGAAATGGAATAAGAGTGCAAATAAGATATACTTCATATGCCTAGTACCAATTTCAATGATGATTCATTTTCTGCACAACCTTCATTTGTTTTATGCTGCCTGTCAGCCTGCAGCAAGATCACGACAGTCAGTGTAGAAATATCACAGTTTAGTCAAGCAAAACAATTATCTTTTGCTTTTTCAAACTGGTGAAGTTACAATAATAAGCTTGGGGGAAATTGATAATGAGATTTGTAAAGGATTTAGTTTTGTTCTTTATTGGATGTTCTTAGTGTGTTTTTTTGAAAGGGCTTTGCTTCTTTTCTGCTATAGCTTGGACACTCAAACATAAATATACACTCTCCCTCTGCCCTGAGAGAGAAGTCAAGGAGAAAGGAGACAAAAGGAAGAGTTACAGAGCCCTTGCTATTCCCTGTCCTTCATATCAGGAAGAAAGGAATGAAAATAAATAATAAAATTTGATGTCAACCCTTTTTTATGCTCCTGCCACATGGATTTGCATGGCTCTGGTTGTTGACCCTTACAGGAGCTGGAACTAATGACCCCCTTCTGCCTTTCCATCCTAAGAGTGAAATGGTCTCAGCTAGACTTTCAGAAAGCACTTCAGACATGTTCTTGTCCCTGAGATGAAGGACATGAAAAAAAAAATATATATATATATATATATATATATCACCAGACTGGAAGTATTCCAGGCTCATACATGACCTTGGGAAGTGGCACTATTAGGATACTCAATGCAGATCCTTCTACTGACTGTCTTTTGGCTGGCAGAGATGAAAAGCTGAAGAAAGCACTGTGTTTCTGTTGTCACATATCAGGGAGTAATTTGGTCAGCAGTTGTAGTTGTGGGTTCATCTCCTGAGCAAGGTTGAGAACACTTCCAAGCATGATGCCAGCTCCATCAGCTGCTGCCCTTCTTTCTGGAAGAGCATGAAACTGTTCTAAGGCTCTACCTTCTGCCTCAAAATATAAAAAGTTCACAAGTGGTCTCCTTCAGCTTGAGGAGGGCTGCCATATGTCAGAACAAATCTTGGTTTAATCAGCCAGCAAAGTTCAAGTTGCATGGTTCAGTGCACAAGCTGAGTGACAACAGTAATATTTGCAGGTATGTGTTGAAAAAAAGTCATATAAATTCTCTTCCCATTAAAAAAATCAAAATAAAACAACAAAACAAACAAACAAAAAAAAAAACCACTGAGAAAATGATATTTTATTTAAAGAATTATATTTTTTCAGTTTGTAAATATAAAAATGACATCTTTGACTCATGTCATTAGTTCCAGTGCCAAGACAGATGTGTTGAATGTTAAGGAGGTGAAATAAACTTTCTGGTATCAAGTGTTACCCATTTTCTTATGGCGTTTAGTATAGCTTCTCATGATAACTGTAACCTTCCACTCAATTTTCTATTCTTACAAGAACAGAGTAAAATAAGTGCCAGATGAGAATATGTTATGGAATCATTATCACTGTGGTGTAACAAGTTACTTCGTGTGAAAAGGAGAAAATATCTTACATGGAGTCTGTTGGGGATTACTTCTGCTTATATCTGCAAAACAGTAGAAAATGTACATCTAATATCAGGTAATTACCTTTGAGTGGATGACTGAACTAATCCCACTGTCTTCTGAGTTTCCAATTAAAAAAATAGGCTTACCATGTCCTCCAGATATTACTTCAGAAAATACGGCTCATTGGAGGGTCTATAAAATATGACCTATTAAAGATACTGAAACAGTAGGGTTCCTATACTCCAGAGAAGCCTAAAAGGACACTTTTAGCAACCTTCAAAAATGTAGAAAGTTTCTGCAAAGGGGAAAGTAGTAAACTGCTTCCCTGTGGTTTTTTTGGGATAGCGCAAAGACTAATTATATAAATTGCAGCAGGAGAGATTTAGCTTTGATATTAGAAACAACAGTTTAATGGTGTTCAAATACTGAAATGTATCACAGAAGAAATAGCAGAATTTTCAGCATTGGATGTTTTTAAGAACAGGTCTCTCATAAATCAGGAAATTATATTTGACAATTGACCAGTGATAAGCTGTGAGACTGGCAATTTTTTAAACCAAAGATCAAGTAAGTGGCCTTAAGAAACATCTTCCAGCCCTTTTTTCTATTATCCAAGGTTAATTACAAATCTAAAGCTGTATGTGGTGCTAGATACATAATATAGAAGTCTTTAGATTCCTTAAATTTCTGCATTTTTCACTTGTGATTTTCTTAAATCTAAGGAACTCCAGTTTGGACAACAACAAGAACTACACTGGGACTCAAAATATTCCTACCTTAATCTGAGGAAATCAAAGTACTTACTGATTCTCCAAGTGCTGTCCATTGTGAGATCTAGGCAATGTTTGGAGAGTGGATCCAAACATCCACATCCACATTTGGAGCTACGTCAGGATGTCTGGATGCACCTGTGACTATGTCAGTGACAGTGTCAGTAGTCAGTGACTGGATGTTTGCCATGATCTTTCTGTACCCTACACAGAGATTTAGAATTAGAGAGATTACATGTGATCACCTCTTGTTTCAAAATTCTTAAGGATTTAAGCAGAGGCTGTATTTGAACCTGAAAAAGCTCAATCTTTGCAGTTTCTAATCTGTCATACAAAACATAGCTAAGTAAACAGATTAAAAAAGATTCCAAAAACCTTTTAAAAGTATGTACAGATAACTAATAAAAATTAATATAGTACACTGCAAAACAAACAAACAAACAAACAAACAAAAAAAGCTAATTCAGTAACAATTCTGCAGCATTTTACTTCTTTACTGTTTTCTCTACCCTGTTTTATCGTAGCCTCTCTCTGTTTAGACTGTTTTTCAGGAAGAATACATTGTTAAATCACATTTTTTATGTGCATATAAGTACATGTAGAAACAATTTAGATTTTGGGTGGCAATGATATAATTCTGAATTTTCTGAGGAAACTGGATCAAATCTTTTTCTTGATCTGATGATGGTCACTGAGTCGATAATTTTAATGTTTTGCCTATTTGACATCAAGTTGCTTCTGCAGCAAGGCCCTGACTTTTAGTGTATGTCAATACTCTCAATAGACCAATTTTCTTTATTTTTCACACTAAATATGGTTTGTTTGTTAATCTTTTTAAAGTCCAAACTGATCAGATAGTGATAAATTCCAAAAGAGAGCCTCATATAATCTATGTATCTGTTAGATTCCAATATCTGGATAACATCAGACAAATATTTCCCTTCTCAAGATATACTACACTTCAGTGACCTTAGAAGACTTTGTTATTTGAAGCAGAAACGTGAGTTATGTATTTTCTTTGTTCAGGGTACTTATTTACAGAGCTTGTTCTTACAAAACAAAGGATATAGTTCCATTGCAGTCTTTACACTGGTAAAGAAATTATTTTTCAAAGAGTAGGCAAGGAAAACAGTTATCTAGCTGTTGGACTTTTTGCCTCTCTTGGTTCTTCTAGATATCTTAATAGCACAAAGAATAAGAGTCCAATATTCTGCCTCAGTCCTTGAAATAATGTTGTCTTCTTTCCTTCATCTTTTACACTTGACCCTTGAGATATTTCTGTATTTCCAAACTCCCAGTCACAGTCCTCTAAGATTTACGGAATGTCTACTCTCTTTTAAGCAACATCACTCTTCAGGTTTGCCTGACACATATTAAAAGGTCAGAGTGATGCATTAAAGATGTCTTAAGGAATTATCCAGTTGCACATTTCCCTTTTCAGGGTAGTCATAGATGCATTTATGTCAGTGGAATATGGAGGACTAAGCATCTTTGAACATAATTTGTATTTTTAGTGTAAGAATTTACAAAAAATAATTGAGGAACGTAAAAAAGTAGTATAGTTGAAGAGTGGCAGAGCAAGAGCAAGAAGAAATTATTTATATTGAGTCTGAATTCTCTGTTTATTATGTCCTCCATTAAACATCTTAACACTTTATTCACCTTGCACCTAAAAACTTCACTCTCTCCAACAAAAGAGATGCACTTTCACAGTAAATTTAAAACAAACTTACCTAAACACATTGTCTTGCAAAGGCATACTCTTTCTGTGGTCTCAAAACGCTAACACAGAAATTAGTGAACTCAGGACACTTGAAAGCACCTGTGAAAGAGCAAGCACTCTTTTGTTCCTGGCATAGGATAAAGTAGCATGAATGTTACAATACATTTTGACTTCATCCTTCATCTCTGGCTTTCACAGTGCAAAGTATCTCATTTTCATGCAAAGCGGGAGGTTGAGATAGCTTTGTAGTTTCTGTGCCAGCTAAAAATTTACACAGAATACTTCAATCTGCCTGCTTAATTTTGTATTGTCAAAGGCTTTTATATTGAATTCTGCTGCCTGACTCTTTGAAACGGCCACACAACAGCAACTGTCTCTACACAGAAGATGAAGGAACAAGTGGCTAAGCAGACAGATTATTTGTTCTCAGTGTTTCTCTGTCGTATGCATACGCACAACTATTTACCTAATTTTTCCTTCTTTTAATTCTTATAATTTTGGATATATTTCATCTTCTATGACTTCTTGAACGATTTTATCATAGTGAGTGATCTATTTTGATTAATATGTGTGACTGGTTCAGATCCTATATTATGCTAATCTATCAGCAAACTCTTGTCAGACTAATGATGTTATAACTCAGTGTTACAACAGCTGCTGACACCAGTGATTTTGTCTGACTTGGTCTTTCTTTCTATATTAATATTGAATGATTGTGGATAGTAACTACATGATCTAACTGTATGGAAAAGGATGTAAAAGAAACATTGTGCAAGACTACATGTCTTCTGGCACATTGAGCTAAACATCTATTTATCTCTGTAATTTTTGCAGAAGAACAGGTTTCATTTTTTTCAAACACAAATTAGTTTTATTGACAAAATATGCCTCAAGACCAAAAAGGAAAAAAAATGAGGAAATACTCAATAGGGAAACCACATTTGTAATTACTTATTTTATAGTTACCATGAAAAGAAGTAATTTCCCATAATTTGCAATCAAATTGTTTCACAAATAAAGGACTTTTCCTTTTTTCCAATTTTGTGCTTGTGAAAGAAAAANTTGTGAAAAAAAAAAAAAAAAAAAGAAAACAAAATTTATGTTACCATACTTCTTTCTAGTGTGCTATTATAGTTGAAAGCAAACAATCTGTACTGGTCTGTATTTATTTTTTTGTCCTTCTTTCTTCCCTTCCCTTGTTCACAAATTTGTCCAAATATGAAAGAAAAACAAAAATCCATCTGACTTGCACACAAGACTGCCACACATCAAGCACCTATGTAAATTGCTGTTTCTTACAAGGCTGGATAAGGCAGTCTTCAGGCTGCAATATCCTCCCTGAAATCATATATTCAGGAATACTGCAGGAAAAGTTTGAATTGTGGGTTTTCCTATTTCATCTGGAATTCATAAGTAATAGAAACTTCAATATTCCTGTTATCTATGACCTCAAGCTATTTCTGATCAAAGAGAATTAGATGAGTTTGAGCAACACCTTCATGTAAGCACATGATTAAATTTATCTTGTTTTTTTCTCTTGAGGTTCAAACATCAGTGCTTCAAGATTATAGGTTCCAGATTGATCCAGCCTTATATGACAGGTCAAGGCAAATATTGATAGTATACAGGACTTTCCTGTGAGATAAGCATTGGCATTGAAAATAAGAAGATACATCTGTATTAACAAGTTCTGCGGTGTGATACCAACAGGCCAGTACAGCAAAAGACAGCGCAGAAATCCACACTGCACATGTTTCATTACCCCTTGTGCATAGCAGTTATTCTGGAGTAGCTCTGGACTATTCTCAAAGACAGACTTCCAATAACAGCTAGACTCCACCTTGATGCAGCTCCTTTGGTGAAGTTTCATCCAAAAGGAATCCATACCTCAAAAGGACCTTTTGATTAAAATGAAATGGACAAAGTGGAAAGAACTGGGAGTTTTATTTCCAAACTCTTTGCTGATCCAAATTAAATTGCTAATGCTAATACAGTCTCCACACAGCTGGCATTTTTTCTGTTTTCCTACCTTTGCCCCCTCATTTGAAATTCTAGCAGGATAAAAAGATACTGCAAACACTTTCTTTTTAGTATATCTAGGTTTCAATGTTTATTTAATTTATTTTTCTATTAAGAATTTGAGTGCTTCAGTCATGAATGAATAGATTAAAGAATATAAATGCAAACAGATCATTTTGAAAAGATTATCAGGTTTACAGAGTAGGCTGCAGCTGTATTTTCACAGGGTTACTTAGAGGATGATTCCCCTGTGAATACCATACACTGAAATAATCTTTTAAAAGATACAACAAAAGAAACATCCAAGCTAAAACAGCATATCATATCAGTGATCAGTGACCTACAAAAGTTAAAAATATACTGTAACTGTCTATTTTGTCTAAAACCTGCTTACTAAAGGATATGCCAGATCCATAAACTGCAGTAACAAAATCCATAAATATGAGTTTCCATGGTGGATGTTGGCTACTTGGAATCCTTTGTTAGGACAGCAATTAGCATTTTTAACATCCACAGTCTTTGCTCAGCTAAGTTTTCTTGAAATCCAGGATGTTTTTCAAGATCTTGGAACTTGAATTTTTTTGTTTGTTTTCCTTAACTATTTGTTTTCATTAACTATTACTCATTCTTATTCCCTTGAAATTTCACATTGAATTTTATAAAAAATATTCTGTAGGACATTTGCATTTAATTGCAAAATCATAAATTTGGAGTCATGATTACATTTGCTTGGTCACATTTTAAAGACAAAGAAATATCTAAGATAACCCTAGAATTACTGCATTAATGAATTGATGTGTGGAACTTGTGGAACTCCCAAAGTATGCAAAGAGATTCAGGTTTCATTTAAAAAAGCACTGATGATTTGCAGAGGAAACACCATCAGGAACTATTAAGATCCTTATACATGTCCTAAAGGTGAGTCAAGTGAAGAAAATTTCTAGAGAAAACCTGGAAAAGCATGAATGAAACTATAAGTTTCTTATTTTTTTTCCAATGCTTTATCTTGTCAGAATGAGAAAGGGAAAAATTATTCTAAGAAATCATACTTCCTCTCAGCCATTCTTCCTTTAGCCCTAATTATTTACATAGATTAATGCTCTCAAATAATTTCTGCATTGATCTCCACTGCACAAAAGGACATCAAGGCAAAATAAAGGAGGGTAGAAAACCAGTGTATAAGTTTACATTTATGTAGACTAGTTTCCACATATTCAAAAACGTATATAATTCTTATTTATTTATTTTTACAGGTATACAGTAAGTTGTTAACACATCAGGGAGAGTTATCACCTTTAGCAGCACTAGCACTTTATTGATGAAATGAAGCCTCCTTCCAGATGTATAATACATGTCATTTTAACTAATCTACTGTTATTTATGCTGCTTACACAAAGTACTGGCTCTTTGGGCTGCAATCAGATGGCAAATACATAGAGTATTAAAATTCAGTACTTGGTCTCTATTTTCACTGAAAGATGGTAAGAGCTACCATCTCTAGATGGTGTGATCTAGATGGTATGGTCTAGAGATGGTATGATCTCTAGACATACTGTGAGTATGTCTACTCACAGTAGGCAGGACTCACTTAAGCCAAGTGGGACTCACTTAGGCCAAGTCAGGAAAACTTTGTATAGTGCATCTTTATTTTGGTGTAACTGTGATTTCCTCTCTGCTCTGCAGTCTTAGATACAACCTTTTCCTTATTGTAAGTCTTACAGGCAAACAATATATTGTGATTCTGAAAATTTCCAAGGGGTTTGTCTGATCATTCTAAAATCTCAAGTGAACCATTCTCTGCAGCTCAGGAAAATGAACAATTTAGAATTTTTAAGAGTGAGAGTGAGAGATTATGCCAAAGGAAAGTAATGCCAGAAGAATCACTATGACACCCTGGGCAGAAAAAAGGAACAGTAAGTATGGATCCTTTCTCCCCCCAGACAGCATTATATTCTTCTTATTAGCACTTCTTATTCTGTTGCATTGAACCAAAGGGGTCTCAGTTCTTCAAGGACAGGAATTGAACTTGATGCAGCAATGATTTTTCATTAAATTGAACTTATAGCAGCTTATGGTGACTTCCAACAAGACATGAAGGGAGAATTAACAGAGGCCTTACTGTCGCTTCGTTGATTGAGCCAAGCATTCATTGGAGCTTACTCAGGAGAAAACAAATAATATATTGGAATTATAACCTGTCAAGCAGAAATGAATGCAGACATTGAATCTCAGGAAACCTTAGATAAAATAGAGAGAAAAGTAACCTCTACAATAGCTTAACTTTCAGGAAAAAATATTGCCAGAGAACTAGTATATTTCAGAAAGCCAGGCCTGTTATAGTTCCTCTGTTAGTTAGCAAAAGATAAATATTTGTATCCACAACTGTTTAGGAGAGTCATAAAAGACATTAATGCTGGTAGCTGCTTCTTACCCAACTGTTAGGGTTGCTGAAAGTTATGCCACGTTGAAAGACTTAGATAAATCAGATTTTCTCATTTCATTTTATGACTCTTGGGCTATCCTCCTCTTCTTTTTTAATGAGCCTCTCTGCTTCTCATTTCATTACTCTTGAGAGGTTGTCAGTGTGGACAGAACAACCTATAATGGGAACCTGAGTAAGCTATGGGCTAAAAATGTAAACCAGGAAGTATAAACAGGCATCAGAATTTAGTGTAAGAGAAATATACATACTGAAAAAAAAAAAACAAAAAAACCACAAAACACAAACCACCAAAAAAAAAAAAAAATCCCTTTTACTAATTTTCTGGTAACAGAAATAGAGACAAGAGTCAAACAGGCTCATTGTGTGATGCACAATCACCAGGCTGCAGAGCCTCTATAGAGAAAAATAGAAAAGATAGAACACTTTACTCATAAACAACAGCAGGAGTGTTAAGTGTATTCAACGTTTTCAAATCACTTCTATTGTGTTTTTTTGGACTGGTAGAGCTTATTTAACCAGGAATAAAGAGGGTAAGAGAGGATACTCAAAGAAAAGTCACAATGGTTGGAGCAGAGGATGAAAAGTGGTAGTGAAGCTAAAATTTCATTTAAATAACTTGAAGAAGAGGTACAGTTAAGGAATCTCAACAGAGAAGGCTTAATACAAATTAATACAATGCAAAGCAATGCTTTGTTGAGATAGGCAGACTCTCACAAGTCATGAACAGAAATATCAAGATAAAAATTTGTGGAGCACTTCACATCTGAACTCCCCCAGGGTTTTCTGTTAGCGTTTGGAGAGGAATCTCGAGCAGTGGAAAGCAATACTAAAGTGAATGGTCTTGCAGGGTTACCACAAGACCACTGAGCTGGCACAGGGAACATCATCTGTTGCATACCTCAAAAATATGTAGAAAGCTTGACCTATTTTTGCAGTTAAAGAGTTGTCCAAGAAATTACAGACTAGATGTTTTCTTTAGTATGAAACTCAAGTTTATTCTGTGGGAAGGAGATCAACATCATATCCTTCTGTAAAATGACGTAATCATAAGATATGGAGATGAAGGAATGGGAATACTCTCCAGCCTTGCTGAAGCAATAAACTAATTTTAGTAGAAGTTAAGTAAGAAAGAGGGTTCTTAATCCTGTAGATTATTTTAGGGCTATTAGAAAAAAAAAAAAAAATCTTCTCCAAAGAATTACTGGGCAATGGAACAGGCTGCCCAGGGAAGAGATTGAGTTACCATTCCTGGAAGTATTTGTGTAGATGTGGCAACTGGGGACATGGTTTAGTGCTGGACTTGAAAGTATTACGTTCATGATTGAATTTGATGATTTTAGAGTTCTTTTCCAACCTAAATGATTTTATGATTCAATTGACCTGAATCAGTAGAGAGAACACTTCTTCTTCAGAAATGTCTCCAAAACCAGATTATTATATAATGTCAGAAAATACATCTGCCCTTGCCACAGCATTATGTTAATTAATCTTTTTATTCTAATCAACCTGAAAAAAGAATAGTAAAGAAATTTCATGGTATAAAGAACTTGTTTATACCTGTTCCTCTCTGATAAGAGTTCACTCAGCAAGCTCCAGGTTTAGGACTACAAAGTAGCAGTAAAACCAAACAAACCTATACCAAAATCAAAACCAAATACATTCAACAACCACAAAATCTATAAAACCATTCTCCTGTCTAATTTTGCATGACAACTATAATTAAGAATTAGTTAACCTGGACTGCAAACTCATTTAATATCAGTGTATGTGTATATCTCTCTTGACCTTTTGCTAAATGGGTCTCCTAGGCAGTATTTTATAGAATCATAAACCATCTTTCTATAAGAGCGGAAAGAAGAGGCAAAAAGTCATGAAGAAATAAAAGACCAGAGAAAATATGGGCTCTGCTCATGGTACCTGACTACAGCTTCCTTAAATCTAACTCATAGGTCATGATTTGAAGAAAATGCAAAAGGGAAAAAATAACACCTCAGCCAGTCTGGCAATAACATTACAAGGAACTGGAAAATACTTAGCAGTTTGAAATATATTTCATATCACTTGGTGCAGAAAAGCGAAAGGGAAGTCATCAATCTTTTCACATGTTGCAGAAAAAGCAACATTTAACATTTACAGTCACTATCGTTTTCAGGAGAAAATATAAACTGCAATATAGTACTGAATATTTTGTACTTCAAAACAAACTAACTTTGAATAGATCAGTTTTTCTGCTGCATATGACTGGGAAAACCATAGATCAGATCTGAAGTGCAGGTTTAGTCAAAAGTACGCAGAGCCACAAGAAAACTACGGAGTGATCTCTGCATTTATGGGGATGCTTAAGAACAAGGAAGATGAAATGAACAATGAACAAGGAAGATGAAATGAAGCTTTAAGTTCATTATTTTAATTTCCAGTATTTTTATTTATATCACATATTCAAATATTTCCTTTTCTATCACAGCAAAAAAAGGAATTTTTTGTCCTTCATTAGGTAAAAAGAGATATTTGGTGAAATTACTTGAACTGAATTGTTATAATTTTAAATGTTGAAAATTTTGAATGCAAATGAAAACATTAATACACTCTATTCGAATAGCATAGTTTTATGACAATACCTGATTCTCCTGAAAATTTGTAGCAACATAACATATGTCCTCAAGTTTAAATTTCAAGGCATAGATGACAAATCTGTTGGTTTGGATTTTGCTAGGTTTTGAGATTTTGTTGTTTTAAATAATTTCCATCTAGTTAGAAATTGCCATCTAGTTATTTCAGTGAAAGTGTTTAAAACATCCAGTATATGCTGAATATATTGGTAATATGAGGCCTTGTTTGAAAAGTTCTAATAGTCAGTAGTATAAATAAACAGATCTGTCTTGGGGACATGTACATGGGTAATATTCAAATAAGATCCAATATATGCCTTAAATGTTAAGGAAGGAGGAAAAAGGCACATTTCATGAATGTTTCTATAAATTTTAAAACATGTCTTTAGTTGTCTTTGCTTTATTCTTTCATTGCACACCCAAATGTTAGCAAAATAAGCATATGAACTGTGAAATCTTAAATTCACTAGTGCATTTAAAAAAAGCAGTGTTATTATATGTTATGAATTAATACTTCCTTTTGAAATAATCATGTTTATAATTAGATATCATATATATTTATAAAGGAACAGTTATACACTGTTATATAATATATATCTTTCTATTATTATTGTAGTTATATATTTTATAAAATATATTGTTATTATATTGAAATTAATATCAGTGGGACCTTTCACACAAAAATCTGACTTTAAAATAGGAAACCCTTACAACAGCTGAGTTGTCCCTCTGGAGAAAAAATTAAAACCATCACATATCTTCCTAATTGAGCCAAGGTAAGAATTTGTGAAGGAGTTATTCTTAAAGTGAAGTACACACCAGGCAGTTTGATAGAGCAAGTACTTTGTGTCCCCTACAAAACTAAATGTTTGCTAGATCTCTCCTTTAGAGATGCACCCCCACAGGGTAGCTGCAAATCTGGCTGCTTCTCCTCCTCCTACCTGGTCTAGGCTCAGCCAGAGCTCCTTCATTTTCCCTTCCTGGAGCAGGGGAGTGGTGGAAATCTTCACTCCTGGACCAAAGCTCAGATCCTGCCACCACATCCTTTGGTCTTACTCCCAGCAGTGGATGCAGTTTATCTGTGAGTCTACCCTGTCCAAATAATTAGCACACTAAATAGTCTTCCTTGAAGACATTGTCCATAGTTTGAAAAGGAATAAAAGAGATCAGAAAAATTTTGGTTTTATTAACTACTTTATTCTTTATCAGTTATCCTTTCAGCGCTAGTTATCATACAAGTCTTATCCATTTTGTCAATTACATGTAGTCTTTAAGTACATGAGATAAATTTATCAATATCAGGAATGATGAATGTTGTTGGTACCAACCTTTTGGCACAGAAAATTAGATGTCTACATGAAAAGAATGAAAAATTCACTCTTCCAACTCTTTTTTTTTTTCCAACAACCCAGTCTGAAACATCTTTTTCATTTCCCTGAACTGTTGTTACGATTTAATATAGAACAAATATGGTAGTTTAAATAGGGGTTTCTGAAGAAGATATTTTGAAGATATTATTTAAATCAAATTGAGTGACCTCTCTGATTCACATCTGAAACACTCTAATATACATAGACATAACGTAAATATTAGGTAAAGATATTAATATTCCAGAGGTCTTTCATTAAAGGTAGTATAAATTAAAATAAATGTGCATTAATAACATTTTAATAAAAATTAGCATTATTCTATGCATGACATTAATGCTTTGGCATAATGGTTAATCTTTTACATAATATGATCAAATTATATTAAAAATTAAACAGGACAAGCAAATGCATTACAAAAAAGGGTTCATATATATTAAACCATGTCATCATAAAACAGTAATAAAAGGCACTCATACATTAAATTGTGGAAAATATAAAAATTGATGCTCTTACTGGCTAGATGAATTTCAAAAATATTATGATGGCTCCAAAAAATATGACATGTTTGCATAGCCTACCTTTGTTTTTCCAAATTGCACAACTCATAGTTTCTAATGAAAAGTAAATTGTTCTTTTTGACATATTTCTGAATCACATTATTAATATCAGTATTTCCTACTCTGTTTTTTAACCATATGACTTTTAATAGGTGGGTTCTGAGAATAGGTTACAAAGACAGTGAAATATCACTGTATTTTCCAGATGCTTTTGTAAGAAAACACAAGACAAGACCTTTGAGTGTAAAAACTGACTTGTTTATGAATTATTCAAGAAAAAGTGAATCACATCAACACTGATTAACTTAGGCCTGCTGTAACTTTGTAAACTCTGGCATGTTTGTCGTGTTAAGCCTTTTCTATTGCTGTGTCATCTCCATAAATTTCTACAATCTTTCTATTTTATTACAGTTGTACCGCTGTAACCTTCATTCTAAAAATCATCTGAGTTTCTCATTTCTGCCTTCCCTTCTGTTTTAGTATCAAATACTATTTGTATAGTCTTTAGAAAACTAAATAAGAGAAGTCATAAGTGCTCTTTTCTTGAGAATCCCTGCCAGAAACGTATCAAAATGGAATTAAAATAAAAGAAAATTATTGAGATGATTAGCCATATCCTTGATAACTTTACTCTTTGTATGTAACATTAGTTATTCCCACACAATAATTCAGTCAGTACTTCATGAAGAGTTGATTAGATTATTTGCTTCTACAGCAATGAAGGAGTACACTGATTGAGATGGCTAGTGTAATTTCTCTATAGTTATCAGAGCAATGAAAGCATCTATCTGATTTTGGCCTTTGCTTTCATGAGAAAGCATATCCCAGCATGCATGAGTCATGGTTTTATTTGCCTTATTTGGTAATAGGGGATGTACTTCTGAAAATTTACATCTGATTCTTCCTCGTCTATGTTGCTGTCTAGAATATACAGAGAACAACCTTCCCTGCTGATTCCAAAGTCTCAGTGTAGCAACTTTATGAATTTCTTCAGAATTAAAAAAGTACAAATCTGTTTCTCCCCAACATTAAAAAGCCAATAAATATTTTTGATTTAAACAAAACTATTGATTTTAAATCAAAATTTATCTTTGACAATTTTGAATCATTTAAGGAGAGCCTACTTAAAAAAAAAAAAGAAACCATAAAATTATTAATTAAGTAAATTATGCCACTTTAAAAAAAAATTGAAAGGTCATCCTTCATTTAATGGGCTTTTTTAGGAAGGAAATTGTCAAATCCAGCATTTCCAGAAGTTTCTATCAGTCTATTTTCTGTGGAAGAAACCAAGCCATAAACAATAGGTTTTCTGAGAGAGAAAAAACACAAAGGCATAGAGAAACAAGCCAAAGAGAACAAGCACATTTGGATGTGATCATGAGGTAATTTACTAGTATTTCAAAGTGCTTCACCCAGTATTTATAACCTCTTTGTCACCTCAAGGGCATACAAGACCTCACTGTAACATTTTAACTGTAATATTGGTAGCATCACTGTAAGATTTACTGATTGCCCACTTGATGTTACAATCACCTCATTTCCTTTGGAGTTTCCTTTGAGAGGATAGTGACCTACTGCCATTCTATTGTACTGTGTACAATTTATGTGACACCAAAATGCCTCCAGGTTCAATGTGCACTATTGAGAGTAAAATAAATTATTCCCCTAAGTTGTGGTTGGTTTTGTTTTTTGTTTTTTGTTTTTTTTTTTTTTCTTTTTGACTGTTTAATAGCACAGGATAAGTTCAAAAAGAGAAAAAAAAAAAATGCCCAGAACACAAAAGTGGGATCAATTATATCATATTTCATTTGGAGTTCAGTTTGGAAGAATACATATTTGGATGGAAACATCCGTTCTTTGACTAGTGAAAAACTGATTTATCAAGACAAATACAGATAATAAAACTAAGCACAAATAAAAATATAATAAATGAAATACCAAAGTATATTTACCTCAGTGCTTTTAGATTTTTTCCATATAAAATTATTTCAAACACAATTTCAATTAAATGCAATTTTTATATAAATAAATTTCAAAAAACTACAGAAAAATGCTTTTATATTTTTCATTAATGATTACATGATAAAAATAACTTCACAGAAGGACTGGGGCTGGAAGAGGCCTCTGGAGGTATCTAGTCAAGTTCCAAATTTGATTTTTCTTAAATTTGGAACAGAAGTTGTAAAAAAGTTTTACCAATACTTAACAGTATCAAAACTAAATGAAAATGGTAATCATGGCAATGTCCAATGCTTAAAGAAGACCATTAATAGAAGCCTTTTAAAATTTGACAAAATTGTCCTTGAGAGTGAACTGGTAGATATTTCACTGGACTGTGGTGGAGAAGAGACACACCATCATCAAACTCTAGATTTTTAGCTAGGGGAAGGGGGGTTTTTCTGGGGTCTTGTGGATTGTTTTATTATTATTATTATTATTATTGGTTTTTTTGCTTGGTTTGGGTTGTTGTTGCTGTGTTTTGTTTGAGGTTTTTTTAGAGTTTTTTTTTATTTATTTACTATAGAAAGATATACCTTTATACTCCTGAAATATTTGATTTCTTGAGGATTAATTAGATGCGCATATGGTAGGTAGGCAAAAAGGACAAAATGGATTAAAAGGAATGGGTGTGTTGGGATTGGATAGGCCAACATAATTTGCAGCAATCCTGTGTAACCACAGAGCAAACATTCATTTGGTTCTCAACCAATGCGGTTTTACATCATCCCTCAAATCAGAGGCAGGTGAGCCTAAGTTTGCATTTCAGCTATAGTGTCTGGAGTACAGGGTTATATTCACTCCTATTTCATTTGTTTCAGATTTTTACTTGCTTGAGCAAGTAATTTTTTTTGTTTGTCACCACTGTTTCGTGTGAGTCATTCCTGTGGGTACAACAGAGGGAACAGCAAGCAATCAACCATGTAACTTTAAGTTAATTGTGGTTAAGAAAAAACACTACATGTGTGCTTGATATTTGTTTTTTTTTTTTTCTTCTAAGATTGACTTACAAAGCTAAAATAATATTTTAGTTGAGAAAAAGAAATAAAAAAACCCTGAGTGTTTTTTCCTGTATCTTATTGAAAACACAATCTTCTTGTGAAGTATCATGTTCTCTGGTTTCAGATGATTTTTTTCCCTAAGTATTCTTAATGAATTTAATCCAGATATTGACATGTCAAAACATTAAAAAAAACCCAGCCTTTTATTTGGTTTGCTCTTATGGTGTGTTTATGGACCAGATTTTCTTTCACAGCACATGAAATTTGGTGGTCTGATTATATACTAAATTTAAAGTACAATTTTGTTTGTTTGCTACATAATTGCAATTTACTTCCCCCTTTTTTTTTTATTCCCAAAATATGCCATAGGGCCAGACTTATGAAATTATACCCAAATTACCTGTGTCTGAGCTAACTTTCACTCTGAGGTGTCATAGTTTAATTAAAATCTGCCTTAATGGATTTAAATTGATGCAGAAAAAAACTTTAAAATTCTTTATGAGTTAAAGTATATTTTCAAGACTTTTAAAATTGTATAAACATTGTGTCTTTCTAAATTACTGACTTAGTGTATCTACCTTATTATCTGGCTATAATTATTCTGTGAACTCAAGACTATCTTCACTGCCCTCTTGGTTTCACGAAAAATCTAATAGAGATTTAAGATGAAATACATTCAGAAATTAACATTTTTGTGTAAACTGTCATCAAAAAAAAGGCATCTGGTAGCAATGCTTGGACTTAATCATCAGTGTAGCCTCCAGATGTGATTCCAAACATTTCCATAAGTTGTTATGGTCAAATTCAGTAGGTAAATTTGGAAATTGCTCAGTAATCATCTGTGTGAACTGAATCATGAAATCGCAGAACTGTTTAGATTGGAAAAGACTTTTAAGATATTGAGTCCAAACATTAACCTACCACTGTCACATCTACCACTAAACCATGTCCCTAGTTTCCTGAAATGCCTAGGCTTATAAAGTTCACAATAGGACATGACCTAAGGGGAATGCAAATTTCCAGTTGAAGATTTGGAGAAACATTGTTTCTTTTAATAATTCAGGGAAAAGCTGAAGCTTGAAAACAGCTCTGAGTAAACCTTGCTGTTATTTGCTCCTAGCCAATTTCATTGTGATGGCACTGGGCATCTAACAGCTGAGTTTATTATAAAATTTCAGANGCACATCGCTGAAAACCAGAGTCTGTATCTAAAATGAGGTTTTCTATAGAAAAAAAAAAAAAAAAAACCCACACAAATTATGAGGCTTTTTTTTTTTTTTTTAACTGAGCTTTAGATTTATGGATATTAAAACCTTACACATATTATTTAAGTGATAATATAGTCTGCAGACAACCATTAACATGAAATAAGAAATATAAAATCCTTTATACACTTTGGAAAGAATTCTGACACATAGCTAGCTGGAAGGATGAAGAGGGTGCAATTTTGTCATTAGCCTTCTGTCTGAGCCATGCTTGCAGAACTGGCAATGCATTCAGGATGGTGGTGTACTCCAGACAAGAGTTTCTTCCCAGCTAGCAAAACACAGAGAGGAGTCCAGAGGCTCCTCCATCACTGCTGAGAAGACACACTGTGTGCTCTCCTCCAAGCATCCCTCATGGCTTGTGTCTCCCCGCTGTGCTCCAAGGGCACGGCCCGGCAGAACTGCTGAGGGAGAGGTTCAGGGAGGCTGGGGTCGGACACTCCACCACCACTGGGAGAGCTGATGGGCTGAGACTGGAACATAGCCCTTAGCAACAGCAGTTGTAGTCAAGACACACAAGTTTGTTTCCAGCCTGAAGGCACTTGACTCATGATTGCAGCCCTTCCCAGTCCTATCCTGTTGTTTGCACTAGGAAGTTGAGTTTTGGACATATACTGAAATGCACAGTATCACACTGGGGCAAACTAAGTATGAGCCCCCATACCTTTTGACTAATTATTAACACAACGTTCCATATTTTAAAATATAAAAGCACTGAGTTTTCTCAGTTTTTACGAATATTGACATTATTTACCATTAACCTTGGGGAAATTCTAATCCCAAGTTTTAAAGTGTATTCTCCTGAATTCTTCTCTATAAAATCAAGACCAATTCTGGCACAATTCTTTTTTGTTGTTGTTGTTTTCTTGGCAGAAGAAAAGGGAAAAAGCACAAAGGTATTAGGATTAGTAGATTAATGTATTTTAATGACTGCACACTCAGATGAAAAGTGTTCTTTTTGGAAATAACTTGTTCCTGGTGGATCACTCAAAGTTCATGCAGCAATTAACATTAATTTTTTCAAACATATGCTGAAAACTTTTTAACAGCAAAGTTAATTATTGAATGCAAAAGCAATACACTGATGTAGTAAATTCAAGAAAACTCAAATCTGATGGGAATGGTGCCAGCAACTAGAAGAAGAAAGAGTGATCCATTCCTGTAATAAGTGTTAGTGCAACATTGCTTTCAGATATTTTTGCCCAGCTCTAGCATCTCACAAAACTAATTTGGGATAATATGCCTGTGGAGAAAATACCTAACATGCCATGCATGTCTCATTCTTCTCTGACTCTTGAGACCAATATCTGACACAAAAGACACTAGAAAGCTTTTCACAGATTCCTCCTCGGTGTTCACATTAAACTAGAAGAAACAGATTTCAAGTAATAGGCTGTTCTTCAAAATGAAGATCAGTGATTCATAATAATTGTTTTCCTAAAACTTCTGCTGCTTGTTTTGAAACACTATATTGCTGAGAAAAAATCTGGTTTCTTCCTTCATAACAGCATATCCAATCTAAAATATTTGATTATAAAAAAGTTATAGGTAACCTCTCAACATCTGCTATAAAAATTATTAGATTTCAGTGATGCCACCTTTTTTTTCTCTACTTTGATTATATTTTCGGAATTATCAAATTAAAAAAAAAATCTTAAAATAGAGAGAAAAATATTAAACAGAAATTTCTTAAAACAGTCTCTAACCTACATAAATATATTTTCCTTATATTGTAAAGTTTAACCACGTAGGAGTAATTTGTTCTGTGCAATATCCTCAATTGTTTGTCTTGTAGTTGTTTCAGCTGTTTTCCAATAGTCACAATGATTTTGAAATTTGCCAATATTTTTGAGTTATGCAAAAAAACTGAATGTTAATCTTTAAAATAGTTGATTCATTTCCAAGAAGGCTCAGAAAAGTGGTGTTTTTTGGGTTTTTTTTTTTTGGTTTTAACATGTTATTATAAATTTCAGACTTTCTAGGAAGAGTGTAATTAATTTTGTAACAGTATTTTTTTTTTTAGTAAATGAGTGCAAGGTAGACATTTTATTTTGTTCTTGTTTTCAATTCACCTTTATAAAAGAATTAACAAGTAGAATACTGATTTTCAAAGTAATTCAACATACTCAGAAACTCTTTGGCCTATGGTCTTCCTTCATGCACAAAAATTAATACCAAAAACCTGAAACAAAGCTCACAAAATTCAGTTCTGTGGTGGATTAAAAGATATTAAACTGTGAAGTTACTAATACAAAGATTTAGTAATAGTGTGGATTTCATTCTTTTTAGCTGTAGCTTTTTACATGTTTTCTCCTCTTCCTTTAATAGTTATAAAAGCAAATGAAGATAATATTTGAATTCAATTGGCTTGAAAATGGAGACACTAACTGCATAATCCAGATATTTAGAGCAGCAAGATCAAAGTGGAAGTCACGGCATCATATTCCAACATAATCTGATAGAAAGTGTCCTGTAAAAGGTATTAAAAAGAAAGGTGGAAGAGGAAGCAAAAACACAATCATCAGTGAAGAAGAAATATATTCTTCTATCTGTCTGTGTCCAAGCAAACAAATTTGCAAGGTCAGTCAGAGGGACTGTTATGAGCAATGCAGCAGAAACTGAGTCACAGCAAGTATTTGACAGCAAAAGTGAACAGGCTTGGTGCTGACTTAGGGACAGGCTGTTGATGCTGTTCAAGATTACAACGACACAGACTCCAAGGTCAGAAGGCTGAAATGACTCCAATCTTTATTACCTGGGAATTTCTTCCCTTTATACTATTTTACAAAGAACCACTCCAGGGGGTAGAAGAAAGACAAACTTCTTCAACTACATTGGTCAAGTCAGAGGGACATGAAGAAGAAGTCCCTCCTAGGGAAAGTCCCTCCTAGGGAAACATAGGTTACGGTTTGGAAAACATGTCTCTTGTTGACAGAACAGTGTCTGGGAAAAAAGTTTCAGGGAAACCAAAATATCACAGCATGAACCTTGGCTACAGGCTGTAGTGCAGGAGCCTGTCTGTAGAGCATGGAGAGGAAGCAGGCTTTCCAAAAAGATTTTAAAAAAATGATATTCTTTCTTTTTCTTTTTCTAGAAGGCTGACATAAAATTTTAGGTATGGTTACAAGGAAATGGGCCAGCAGCAGCCTTGACTGACATATTATCATTTGGGGCTAGCTGTGATATTGTAATTATAACTTCCTTCTGGGTTGAATTTCACAGAACAGCTTCTTTCCACGTTCCATTTAGGAAACACAAGTACCTTGTCAGGACAGCTCCTGAGAGATTACTACAGAAACTGGGTTTGGCTACCTCAACTCTCAACAGGTTCCAAATACTTTGCTTAGTATACACTCAATGAAATAACTGTTCTTAATTATCTATTTAGTTCCTAGACAGCAGGTTGTTTAAGGGATGATGACTACAGCTTTAATTTTATTGCTTTTACATGATGTTTCTTAACATGATGTTGATTTAATTTTCTGCTTTTAAATAAAAGTGTAATTTGCATTGATACCATTCAATTATCTTGTCAATATAACATAATCTCCAAATACCTACATCAGAAACCTTTAGGTTGGCACATTATTGGATTTTTTTTTTTTTTTCACTGACATCCTTTTAACATTGTCTTGACACAGTAATATCTCGTAGTATAGTTGCATTGAAATAATTTTCTATCAGTTTGACATGACATTGTCTCCCTGGACTTGTACTGACACCTAAAACAAACAGAGAATTACTGTTGCTACTTTCTAGAGAAAAAAAAAAATGCTGCACTCAAAAAACAATTTTGTTTTCACAATACAGTGATCCACTTTAATAACTGCTTTCAATTTCAGATATCTTTCTTTTTTCTCTTTTCCCTTTTTTTTTTTTTTTGCCTTGCTACTATAAAAAGTTATAAAAGAAATCTATAAGCAGAATTTCATCTCTGCTTATCTGAAAAGACTTTACATACTGAAATGTATTTAATTTTAAATAAAAGAAAAATACATTAAAAATGCACAGTTAGTTACAATTGAGACGCAAAACTATTAGAAAAGACTAGAAGAACTACAGCAAAACTTCACAGTTCTATTTTCATGTTTTAACATGATGACCACATTTCCATTGCTTTCATATTCCAAGCTAAAACCAAGATCATGAAATGTGGACTAAAACAAAGATAACTGGAGTGAGATTATTTTCATATCTTGGTGTTTGTCATTAAGACTCTTTTCATTAGTGACTCTGAGATAAAAATTGGCAACTGACAGAATATGTCAATGTCTCAGAGTTTGAAAGTATTGTCCAAACACATAAGGGTCAGACTATCAGCAAGAATTAGATGACATTAAAAAATAGGAATAAAATTACATTTAACAATGCAAAATGAAAACTATGTCTCTGTAAATATCAACAAGGATGTGTAATAAACCTTAAGCTCATCATTGAACATAAGACCTGCCTATGTGATGTCAGGGTTGGATCAGGGCATCTATTTCAAATAGAAAAAAATCATGAATACCATTAAACAGGATACTGGAATACAGGACTATGTGTTTGTTGCTAATATTCAGAGAGATTAATTCTAACTGGAAGACCATCAGGAAAGCATTACCAGTGGTATTTTCAGGAGGGAGATGAAGTGTCTGTCATACGAGAGCATAACAATGGGGCCCTTCTAAGTGCTAGCAGAGAATAAGGTTTTCTCATCAAGATTCAAAGAGAATGAAATTATCTCTTTTCAGGAAAAAGAAACATTTCAGTTAGAGGACAATGATAACACAAGAACAAAGATGTGCTTTCTGGTTCTAAACATGATTAAGCTGCTCCAAGAAACCTTATACCTAACTAAACTGTGTTTTCAAGCAAAAAGAGAGAGCTCTCTTTCTGTGAAGAAGTTTTAAGACCAGATGATATTGTGGCTAAGTGGATTTAAATAGCAAAATACATCACAGAGGTGCAGTTTTACTAACTGTGTTACTTTACCAGACTGTGAGACAGTGCAACTAGGAGAAAGGTCGTGTAAGTCAGAGCAGTGGTGTCCATGCTGCACAATGTGTATGATGCAGAGCTGTGGGGACCTATGTTTCCTGGAGGTTAGAGACACAATCCTGGATCCTGAGGAATGTCACTGGGTTCCTCCACAATGACTTTTTTGTGGTTACCTCCACTATTCTTAAGTGGTTTTAGGTATTAGTTTAAGTACAGAATATCTTGTCATGGATTCTTGCCTTCCCAAATTGCACTGTTTTATTATGATTTGTTGTAGCCATTGCCAGTGCTCCCAATCTTCCTGTTCAGATTACTTCTGGACATGTTGATGTCCAGTAGACTGTGTTCTCTGTCTATATATTTCTTTAAGTGCACCAAAACCACTATGTTCTTTGCAACAGGTTTGTACCATATTTCATTGCTGTAACTGCTTCTGTTACAGCAAAAAGTCAAGGTTCATCAGCTCATGCCAGAAGCTATCCTAACTTCAAGTAACTCATGCTAACTGCTACAGCAGTGGGGCCAGGAAACACAGCTGGGATTGGTCTTGAGATTAAAATTATTATTATATGACTTCTCTCAGAGATCTTCTGCTCACCACAGGTGACTGGACAAAGGTCTCTCTTAACAGTACTAAGAACCTCTTCTCCCAAGTCCTTGATGTGGACCTGCTTTTCAGAGATCTTCGCCAGTTTTAATGTGAGATCCCACGGACTGTCATAAACTGGAATAATGCTCTGTGTTTTCTAGTGCTGGTCAGGTGCCATTAAAAGAGAATAAAAATGGGAAATTGTGAAAAAGCAATTGAGAACTGTGAATAGTATTTAACGGGTCATGGATGACAACAGGAGTTCTCTGTTTATGAACACTGCCAATTTGGTTGGGGTCAATGCTTGCGTGATTGACTGTTGCTTATGCATTTATGAGTAAAAAATTCAGAAGAATCTCCCTTTGACAGCAGCTGACATATATACTTTAATGCAAACTGATGTGAAGTGCCTCAACAATACCAGGTGACTGAGTCATGGTCTACATTTTATACCTGTCTGTTTCTGTTCATCAGGAACAGAATTTCTGTTCTGTTGTATTTTTTGAATTTCTGTTCAGGCTGTATTTTAAGAGGTAGTCCAGGAGCACTTCTTCAATAATACAAATTAAATCTTTAAGAGGCAGGTTAAGGTTAGGTTAAGGTTAGCTGTCTTTTTCATAAATAATATACACATTGCAATGCATCTACAGCTTACAAAGACCATTTTAAGCAGTCAAGCCAAGAAGAGGAAAGGGCCATATCTAAATGCAAACCTGAACAATTCAGAGCTTTAAAACATTAGTCAAGTCTCCTTAACCAGGCTGCTGTAACTGATTGAAGTAGCCTCAGAACTTTAGAATTACGTGTGATGACACTTCAGGATAACATTGATTTAACACATGTTGGCCCAGGTGAAGTAATATTGAACATAAGGAAACGACAGCACTCTATATATATATATAATATGTAACTGACAAAAATCTGTCAGAAAGCAGTTTTTACAAAAGGTAATCCTAACTTGTTTCTCTAATTTTGGCATGCATTACAATGACTTTTCTGTAAAGTTTTAGTTACAGTATGAGCAACTTATCATTTCAAGGACCATGTCATTACAAAATAGATGGTTCTGCAGAGGTCATAGAACATAAATGGAAAATATCATGCTGGTTAGCTTGGTATATTATTTTGTAGCTTAAGAAAATCAATATATTTGTGAAAATTTTTGACAGATGAAGGTGTCATTATTATTAGGGTATAATTAATATAATTAAATTAATTATAAGCCATATAATTATAGTTTCCTTATTTATGCTTCCCAAGAAAAATGGTAATAGAAGCTCCAAGCAGGAAGGCTTTTCAGAATCATTGATTTTGTCTATCCTTGAGATCAAAGGAATTTGGAAAAGAGAATGTCTGGCTATGGCAAAAAATATTTTAAGAATATGGAGTAAATTGTTGAAAGGAAAAGAAAGATATTACATTTTCAGTCTTGAAATAAGCACATTTCTTTTTTGTAAAAAATGACCATTGAAAGGGAGGAACATGCTGAATGCCATGCTAAAAGACATATAGAGACCAAGATAAAGAACTTTATCTGAAAATACGTCTCAATTTTTTTTTGATGCAGGGTTAGATTTCTAAGTTTTGCCAATTGTTAGGTAGACGCTTAAAGCACAAAGATTCCAGAGCAACCAACAGCAAAAAGCAAGTTTGACTCCCCTGACTACCTGCTCTAGGAAGGCCTTTACACCTTGTTGTTACAGTTACCCACTTTCAATAAAAATCCACATCAAAATTAAACCTCACTCTTCTTGTTCTTATTTACCTTTCTGCTTTGTTCTTAGAATGAGGGGTTGGGTGGTCAAAATTCTCCATTTGACCTTTACATCCCTGAATAGGATATGTCAACTTCAGGTTGACCACAAAGAAACTCTGTGATGGAGGATGGAAAGACTGACAAGTTTGACAACAAGCATAGCCCAAAGCAGCATATTTTTGGTACTTCAGTATAAGTACATATACTTTTAGATTCTCCTCTAATTCTATGGAAGAATGCTTTTAAAATAATTTTGTAGAAATGAAAAACTGATCTGAAACAGCAAATCATATTTTATAAAGCCCTGTCATGCATACAGGGGTGTTTGGATCCCCCTGGCTCATATTAATGTAGGAATATGTCAGTTTGTTGTCAATGCAGCTTCAAGTCAAACCTTTAGAGTTCAGGGAGGGTCTGCAAACCCAATACCTTTTAAATATGGCCCTTTGCACATACCTATATATGTACACCAAGGCCTGAAACAATATAGAACTGTGAAAAATGTTGGTTCCTCTTTTCTGATCAAATATTTATGAAAGGGATACTATGCAACTATTTATTGTCTGTCTCACTGTTTGCATATACCGTAATACTCTGTAGGTATGCTAGGGGAAGCAGCATATCTACATATTCAAATATTTGCTCATAATAAATCTATTATGTATGGAGACTTTGGTGTTTTACATAGGGCTTATTTTTTACAAATTGTCTAAAATAGAGAATGGATTACTGAATGAGCTTGCAGTCAGGGCTTCTTGACCTAAATTATGCTTACAAATTAACCAACAGGAAGGTGGGCAGGAGGGCTAAGGGGATTAATTGATTAGAGTGTCACAGTGAGCAGGTTAGCTCACACTTAAGTGGGTTTAGTATGTTATTGTAAATGGGAAAGGAGATAGAAACAAACAAGCAAAGATCAAAGACAATCTGCTATAAGATATTCTCCTGATACTAACTTTTTAAAATAGGATGGTGTGATGGTTTCATCACTTACTATATTTTATGTGACTAGGAGAACACAAAGAGCAAAACAGGCTTACCTTAATATTACAAGGATAATTTATTTACACACACTAAAAGAATGAAAATAAGAAACAAAAAAGAAAAAACAAACAAACAAATAAAACTTACAAAACATCCTTCACTCTCTCCACAAGTGTTCACTTTCCCACACCCAACATAAAAAGACAAAACCTGTAACTTCAGTCAGTTTTACCATTTAAAGATGATCTTTCATCAGTTCTTTAGGAAAAGATTTTCTTCTTCTATTTCCAAAATTGTCTCCATCTCATAAGAAATGGAGATCCCCTTTTTACCCTAGGAGTGCAGGGCCTCATATCACTCATATCACTCTCTAAAGTCATCTTCCTCTCAAAGGCTGAGACCTCCTTTTATCCCAGGAGCAGGGGGCTTACTCTATTCAAAATTCCCAATTAAATCTCAGTTATATTCCTCCACAACCTTTGACTAGAAGCAGCAATTCCCCCCCAAACATTCCCCCCCAAAGCATTCATGTTGCTCTCTTCTGCCTCTCCTCCTGTCCGGCTAGCAGCTGCAGAAGAACTGGCAACGAGTCTTTCTGTGTCCAGGAAGGGAGGTGAGGCACAGGAGCCTTCAGAGAGGATTCCCTTGGCAGCATGTAGCAGTTAATGGCAGCACACAGGCAGACAAGACACGACACAGCTTCCGAGGGTGTTGAATAGATATTTGGGGGTTTATTTGGGGGTCTCACATCAGGGGAGAGTGGCATGGCTCCCACAGGAGAGAGGGGGAGGGAGAGAGGGGA